>CP032573.1:60574140-61104540 GCA_008044935.1 Gossypium turneri | reverse complement strand
AATTATAATCAAATTAGAAAAGTCAATGTATTTATATCACATCACCCCATCTTTAAAAAGAAATAAGTCACAGCAAATTATTGGCAGAATTGGTGAAAAAATTGGCTAGGAAATTGTGGAAAATTGTGGAAAATTCAAACACAGTTACAAGACGAGAGACGACAAGTATGACTAGGAAATTTACACTTGTATTTTTATGATAATGTTGAGGAATTGAGATGGGCCACTTCCATTTTCTTATACAATTTACTTACTTATTTATTTGTTTATTTATTTATACCAATTTTATTTTGGTCCTATATATACAAATAAATAATTAATAACTATATATATATATATATATATCCATATATATTCATATATATCCATATATATCAAAAAATATATCAAATGGCCGTTAATTTGGGTTAATGTTTTTAAATATATAACTATTATTAGTTATATTGTATCATTTAACAGTCTCAATTATAAATTAACCTTGTAATCTTCATATTAACCATTCAATTTATGTAGCTACATGCATAAAGTGATCATCTACCTATTATACCCAAACTTATCTTAATATTAAATTTATTCTGGATCTATATTTTACAAATATATAAGAACATATATATTTACCTCCAAAATTAATCAATCTAATATTAACCTCTTAAGAAACCCTAAACCCCCCCGGCCAAACCCCTAAAACCTCTCTAACCCTTAAACCCCTAAACCCTAATTAACCCTGTCCCTAACCCCTAAATGCACGCCTGTAACCCCTACAGCATAACCCAGCCCTAACTCCTAAACCATAAATACCAAACCTTAAATTCATATATACCGGCCCGTACTCCTTAAAATACCATGCATCGACCAAAATATTCCCTAAATATTCCTAATAATAAAAAAATATAGTGAAAATCTATTAAACAAACAACTTATATATAGTTAAAAATGTTGTTAAAGTTGAAATCAGGTAGCATATTATCTTTATGACAAATTTTCGTATGAAGCTTTGAATGTCCTCTTACAAATGGATGAATTTGTTATAATAAACTTGGTACAACAATTTTGTCTCTTTATATAAAAAACATTTTTTTTATAAATTTGGTATAGAAAATCATTTTTTTTCGATAATACGTTCGTAAAGGATGAGGACACGGTTAAAATGGCCTTTAAGAAAGGCGCCGTTTAAATTATTTTAAGTCACATTTGCGGCGTTTTTGCGTAAAAACACCGCTATTGCATGTCCTTTTTGCGGCGCTAGGGAAAACGCACTAAATTTTCATTACACAAAGAAACGGTGACGTTTTCACAAAATTGTAGACATCTTTTGCGGCGTTTTCCCGAAAAAACGCCACTAATAGAGTACATCATTCAACTGAAACGATGCCGTTCTGACAGAGTTTCAAGAATATTAGCGGCGCTTCCCTAAAATGCCACAATAAAACTGATTCCCTAAACCTTAACGACGTCGTATATTGCCATATTTGTGGCGTTTTTGACTAAACGTCGTAAGGCTATTTTTTTATATATATATATATATATAATTATATATATCTATTAATTATAATATAAACTATACTAAACTTCAATATATTAATTTATTGATCTGGATTTATTTTACAATTATAAGAACTATATATATTTACCGTAAAAATAATCAATCTAATATTAACCTCTTATTAGAACCCTATCATGACCGTCTAAACCCCCCCACCAAACCCAAAAAATCCTAAATTAATATTCTTTAATAATCACAAATATAGTGAAAATCTATTAAACAAATTATATATATATAGTTAAAAATGTGTACAAAGTTGAATATGCTAGCAAATTATCTTTATGACAATAATTTTTGTATGGATCGATCAAATATAATTTTTTATCATTTTTGACTTAAGTATCGATATTTTTGCCTCTGCTATTGCTATAGCCATATATATCAAAAATCAAATGGTTAGGGTTAAATGTTTTTTTTAAATATACAAGATAATTAATTGTATCATTTACAAGTCTCAATTAAATTAACCAATCAATCGACATGCATAAATCCATCATGATGATTACCTATCTATTAAATCATATATTAATTTATTCTGGATCTATATTTACAAATATATAAGAACATATATCTTTACCATAAAAATAATCAAAAACTAATATTAATCTAAATTAAACCCTACCAACCGTTGAAACCCTAATCTCAAACCCCAAAAAACCTCTAACCCTAAATTAACCTAAATCCCAAACCTTAAATCTATACCCCGTACTCCTTAAAATACAGTCCAAAAAAAATTCCCTAAATCTTAATATATATAATCATAAATAAGAGTCAAAATCGATTAACAATAATTAATTGTTAAAATATATTTTGTATAATTGGTGTTTTATATTCCTTTGATTTATTTAGTCGAACAGTACACCAAAATTATTACTCTTATAAAAGTTAATTCTATTTTAATTTATTCTTTACAATACAAAAATTTAGTTTATTATATTTTATTTTATTCATAATTTAATATATTTTCTCTCGTAAAGTAGTTTAAATCAACTGTGATGAAATTAGTAATAAATAGTTAGCTGTTATATATATATTCGACTCTTCTTTATAAAAACTTTGTTTAATCAATATTAATTTGTTAATGTAATTTAAATGTAAATTCTACCACTATATAATAAATAGAACAAAATATTAATTATTTCAACTTATAAGATTTTTGTTACTATTAGCGGCGCTTTGGCAAAAACACCGCTAAAGGTAAATGCATTAGCGGCGCTTAGCTATAAACGCCGCTAAGGCCAGAGAATTAGTGGCGCTCAGATAAAAATGCCACTAAAGATCCGAGCATTAGCGGCGCTTAGACAAAAACGCCGCTAAAGGCCATAGGATTAGCGGCGCTTAGATAAAAACGCCGCTAAAGATCCGAGCATTAGCGGCGCTCAAATAAAAACACCGCTAAAGGTTTAAAAATCGCAAAAAACGACGTCGTTGGTCTTAGGTTTTTGTGGCGCTTATATAAACGCTGCTAATCCTATTTTTAACGGCGCTTCTTGGAAATCGCCGCTGATGGTCTACCTTTAGCGGTGCTTTGGCTAAATCACCGCTAATGCTCGATTTTTTGTGGCGCTTTGTTCTAAATGCCGCTAAAAGTGCCGCTAAAAGCCTATTCTGGTGTAGTGTTTTCTTGCAATTACATAGGTGGAGATAGATAGAGACAATGGTATTCACATAGTGTTTGTTTAGATTTTTGCCTCGAGTTTTTGGAGTATAGTTAATAATATCAAATTACCGTCTTGATTTGTATGGAGCGGTAGTTAATATTTTTTAAACACTCATTTAACAAGAGTTCAAATCGAATGAACTCATTTCAGCTAAAATAAATAATATCAAGTCACCTATTAATACTCATTGGAGTGAGTTAAAAGATTGAATGAAAGCATGTCCTCAATTGAATATTCTTTACCCCTTTGCATAATTGCATCAATTCATTGTTATCCTCCAAGCCAAGTTTATAATTCTTCTAGCAAGTTCCGACTATTATTATCATATCTATATCTGCTCTTCTTTATAAATACGATGAAAATATCATTACTTGGTTATAAACTTTTTTTTTTTAGATAGATGCTGACCACGAGTTTTAAAGCTGCTCCTCCATACTCAGGCGAGAATCAAACCCTCGACTACTGATTAAGTAAAAAAGTCATTATCATCTCATCTAAACTCTGGTGTTTAATTAGAAAAATTTTAATGTAATAAAGTATAAACATTCACCTAAAATAATTGAGTAAAAGGTTCTTTTAATTATTTCGATTTTATATTTTATTCTTCATGCCTTCAATCTTGCTTACTGAACTTGCCCAATTCGCAGTCTGCTATTTCCATTTTTTTTTCCCTAAACACTCTTTTAAATTTGTCACAGTCTTTAAGGTGATTAAACCAATCTCTCAAATTAGTTGAATTGAATAAATCAATAAAAAAATATTTTAAAAAATCGATTCAATCAGTCTATTCGACCAGTTCAACTCCTTATTTTGAATTGGTATCTCGTCTGTTTTTGGTCCAATCGATTATAAAAAGAGTGAGATTTGTTGCTGTGAATCTACTTGAAAGGTCCCTCTATTATAAGGATCTAATCAATTAGTCCGTATATTATTAAAAAGAATCAAATAAGGCCAAATCAGAATAGAGTTTATATTTACTCTTTAAAAAAATATCATTTACTGTTAAACAGAGTTAATATTTTTAAAGTTTATATGATTCTATAAATGAAAGCTTTTATTTGGAATTAAACTGCAATTAAAAGAATAATAATTTCAAAACTTTTTTTTTATACAATAACTGTTAACTCTATTACAATTTTAAACTTATTTTATTTTTTTCATAGTATATGAAATAAATCAACCCATTTAATAATAATAAAAATTAATTTGATTTAATCCCTATTATACACGGACTTCCCAAATACTTTAATCGAGCCTATTCTTTGCATGATGACATGAAGAAATCTTATAACACATGTATCACATCACCATTGATTTTTTTTTTTTTTTTGCAGCTAAAAAATAATTAAAAATAGAGAGAAAGAAGAAAAAGAAGAGGAATATAACTATTTGGCAAGGTTAAACAATTCAGATATATTTGATCCTTCAGGCATACACATCTTTGGTGTACTTTTGTTGCTTGACAATGGCATCCCTCTCATCACTGCTTACAAGTAAGTAGAACTATAATTTTACATCTATCAAAGCACAACAGGGTGTTTTGGGTCCATAATTTGACTTTTCTTTTTTTGTCTGCTTATTTCCATTTATCGTAGTAATAATTTGGTAAAAAACTCTCTCCCGTACTTCTGATTTCGAAATTGAATAAATAGATCTATCTCAATGAAATTAAAGCAATTTAATTTTTATCAATTTCAAAGGTGAGCAAATGTTTTCTATCAATTGTCCATTATTTTAATTGGTATAATAATAATTTTAGCCCTCAAAATTTACACATTATGTTAAATCGGTCTTAATTTAACAAAATTATCCCGCAACATTTGTGTAAATGTTGAGGTTTTTAGAATTAAGGCCAAAATAACAAAAAAATGTAAATATCGAAAGCTAAATTTATTATTATACCAATCAAATTATGTACAACTGACGAAAGTAATTATCTTAATTGTTTACTTTCGAAATTGATAAGGATTAAATTGCTCCAATTTTTTTTTCATTTTGAGATGGACCAATTTACTGAATTTTAAAATTGAGAGAGACTGAAGAAATCTTTTTACCTAATAATTTATATTTGTTTATCGTTTATTTATTTAAATTTCTTTTAATTTATTGAGTTATGAAAAGTATTACCATGGGATGCACGTTTTACCTTAAAATAATTATAAATTAGGTTTTAGCTTAAATTTTCTTTTTTAATTTTTTAAAATATAAAAAACATAAAAATTAAGGAAAAAATCATAAAAATCTAAAAATTATAACAAAACATGTTTTCCTAGAAATTATAGAAAATAATTAAAATTAATAAATAATTATAGAAATTTACATAAAAGTATAGAAAATTATTTAAAAAAACCAGAAAAGTATAAAAATTTAAATAATTGTAAAGAAATCCAAAATGATAAATAATTTTAAATAATTATTAAAAACAGATAAAAATTACAAAGAAAGTTATAGAAAATAGAAAATATGGAAATATACAAAATATATAAAATTTTCTTTTTTTCATTTTTTCATTTTCCCAAACATAATTATTCAAAACAACAATTTACTCTCAAAATTATAGTTCCTTAAACATGTATAATTATAAATTACACTCAAATCTAATTATTAGATCACTTTTCAATTCAATGTGATGGTCAGGGTGTTCACTACCTCAGGTGTGGTCTGGGTTTGAGTCACGCTAGTCGTGTTGCTGTTAAGGCTTTGTCCTCATCTTGTAATCCACCAAAAAAGATAGAAATATTTGGTGTCACAAGTTAATCGAGTATCAACTGAATTACTAAAAAATTAGTGTAATAGTCACCAAATTATAAAAATAATTATTTTAGGCACTCAAAATAAAAAGTTTGCAATTTAAGCACTCACGTTTCATAACTCAGTCATTTTGGTCACTATCGTTAAAATCACAAATGGCAACCTGACGTGGTAGTTAAAAATTGGGATAATAAAAAAATTAACCCTCAACTTTTACATATAATATTGACTTAGTCATAATTTTATAAAATTAACCATCAAATTTACAAATGTCCTCAAATCCTAATTATAAATATATAAAAGTACATAAATTTTCAAAAAATATAATAATAAATTAAAACTTTATATTTATGCATTTTTATTTTTTTGAATTTTTTAAAATTATGATCAAATTGAGAACATTTGTAAATTTTGAGGGTTACTTTTTTAAAATTATGACTAAATCGATATTATATGTAAGTGTTGAGGACTACATTTTTATTATACTAATTTTTTAATTGTTGAACTATTTCAATTGCAAATTTTTTATTTTACATGGTTAAAGTGAAATTTTTTTATAGTTGAGTAACTATATGTGTAGTTTATTCAAAAAAAAAATTAGCATACGCTCTTTCTTTTAAATCATAACTAATATTATTATGATTATGTTTTATCTTTTCATACTTTCTATATAATATTTAAATAATAATAATAATAATATTGTTTATGTATAAGGATTGAACATGTATTTAATAAATATTATATATAAATTGATCAATTAGTGTCACCCATCAACCTAACTGATTCTTTAACCTAACTGATTCTTTCCTTCATCACATAAAGAAATCTCATAACACATGTATCACATCAACTTTGATTTTTTTTTTTTTTTGCAGCTATAAATCTAATTAAAAATCCTCAACTGCGAAAAAAATAGAGAAGAAAAAGGAGAGGATGATAGCTCTTTGGCAACCTTAAATAATTCATTGGAGATATTTTTTCTATGATGAACTATAAAAGGAGGATAAAACTCTAACAACAACACGACTAGTACAACTTGAACTCAAGTCAGACCTGCGGCGGTGAACACCCTAACCATCAAGCAGACACATCTTTGGTGTATTTCGATTGCTTGACAATAGCATCCCTCACAATGATACTTACAAGTAAGTAGTAATAATTTGATTTTTTTTATTTGTTTATTTTCATTTATCAAACTAAAAATAGTAATTATTTGGTAAAAAGATCTCTCTTGTCTCTCTGAATTTCTAAAAATAGTAATCTAATTATTAAATATTTTTTCTAATATTAGAAATATTTAATTTACGTTCCTAACTGAGTTGGATGAAAATGTTTAAATCCCCTATTTACTAAAAAAAGTAATTGAAAATATATTTTACAAAAAATTTACGGAAAAAATATCTAATACTTATTATAAAACATTTAACTGAGTTGGTGTCACGGGTTAATTGGGTATCAACTCAATTACTAAAAAACTAGGTAAACAACACATATAGTTAGCCAACTATAAAAAATTTTAGGCACTTAAAATAAAACGTTTGCAATTTATGCACCTACGTTATATAGTTATTCTAGCAAGTTCCGACTATTATTATCATATCTATATCTGCTTTTCTTTATAAATACGATGAAAATATCATTACTTGGTTATAAACTATTTTTTTTTTCTTTCTAAAGTATCTAACTAATCTTCCGTATTCTATAGATCTATTAAGCAGATAGATGTTGACCACGAGTTTTAAAGCTACTCCTCCATACCCAAGGCGAGAATCGAACCCTCGACCACTGATTAAGGTAAAAAAATTGTTATCATCTTATTTAAATTCTTGTGATTAATTCAAAAAGATTTAATGTAATAAAGTATAAACATTCACCTAAAATAAAGTGAGTAAAAGGTTCGTTTAATTATTTGGATTTTTATAATTTATTCTTCATGCCTTCAATCTTGCTTACTGAACTTGCCCAATTCGCAGTCTGCTATTTCCATCTTTTTTTCCCTAAACACTCTTTTAAATTTGTCAAAGTCCTTAAGGTGATTAAACCAATCTCTCAAATGAGTTTAATTGAATAAATTAATAAAAAAAATTTTAAAATCAATTCAATCAGTCTAATCGACCAGTTCAATTCCTTATTTTGAATTGGCATTTCGACTGATTTTTGGTCCAATCGATTTTGAAAAGAGTAAGATTTGTTGCAGTGAATCTACTTGAGAGGTCCCTCTATTATAAGGATCTAACCAGTTTAGTCCATATATTATTAAAAAGAATCAAATAAGGCCAAATCATAATAGAGTTTATATTTACTCTTTAAAAATTATATCATTTACTGTTAAACAGAGTTAATATTTTTAAATTTTGTATGATTCTATAAATGAAAGCTTTTATTTGGAATTAAATTGCAATTAAAGAAGAAGAATTTTCAAAACTTTTTTATACAATAACTGTTAACTCTATTACAATTTAAACTTATTTTATTTTTTTAATAGTATATGAAATAAATTAACCCATTTAATAATAAAAAATTAATTCGATTTAATCCCTATTATACACGGGCTTCCCAAATACTTTAATCGAGCCTATTCTTTGCTTGATGACACGAAGAAATCTAATAACACATCACATCACCACTGATTTTTTTTTTTTTGCAGCTAAAAGTATAATTAAAAATAGAGAGAAAGAAGAAAAAGAAGAGGAATATAGCTCTTTGGCAAGGTTAAACAATTAAGATATATTTGATCCTTCAGGCAGACACATCTTTGGTGTATTTTTGTTGCTTGACAATGGGATCCCTCTCATCACAGCTTACAAGTAAGTAGAACTATAATTTTACATCTTTGGGTCCATAATTTGACTTTTCCTTTTTTTTTTGTCTGTTTATTTCCATTTATCGTAGTAATAATTTGGTAAAAAAGTCTCTCCTGTACTTCTTGATTTCGAAATTGAATAAATAGATCTCTCTCAAAAAAATTAAAGCAATTTAATTTTGATCAATTTTGAAAGTGAGCAAATGTTTTCTATCAATTGTACATTATTTTAATTGGTATAATAATAATTTTAGCCCTCAAAGTTTACACATTTTGTTAAACCGGTCTTAATTTAACAAAATTATCCCGCAACATTTGTGTTAATGCTGAGGTTTTTAGAATTAAGGCCAGAATAACAAAATATGTAAATATCGAAAGCTAAATTTGTTGTTATACCAATCAAAATTATATACAACTGACGGAAGTAATTATCCTTAATTGTTTACTTTTGAAATTGATAAGGATTAAATTGCTCCAACTTTTTATTATTATTTTGAGATGGACCAATTTACTCAATTTTAAAATTGAGAGAGACTGAAGAAATCTTTTTACCTAATAATTTATATTTGTTTATCGTTTATTTATTTAAATTTCTTTCAATTTATTGAGTTATGAAAAGTATTACCATGGGATGCTCGTTTTACCTTCAAATAAATATAAATTATGTTTTAGCTTAAATTTTCTTTTTTATTTTTAAAAATATAAAAATCATAAAAATAAGAAAAAAAATCATAAAAATCTAAAAATTATAACAAAACATGTTTTCCTAAAAATTATAGAAAATAATTAAAATTAATAAACAATTATAGAAATTTACAGAAAAAGTATAGAAAATTATTAAAAAAACAGAAAAGTATAAAAATTGTAAATAATTATAAAGAAATTGAAAATGATAAATAATTGTAAATAATTATTAAAAAGATAAAATTACAAAAAAAATTATAGAAAATAGAAATATGGAAATATACAAAAATATAAAATTTTCTTTTTTTTCATTTTCCCAAAACATAATTATTCAAAACAACAATTTACTCTCAAAATTATAGTTCCTTAAACATGTATAATTATAAATTACACTTAAACACGTTTGTTAGCTTTGCTTATGTGGCATCCACATAACAGTTCACGTGTATTTCACGTTAGTAATTATTTATTTAATATTTAAAAATATTTTTATATTTTATAATATTTTAATAATTTTTATATAGTTTTTGAATTTTTAAAAATTAATTTTTTTTTGACATGGCAACCCACGTGTATGTCACGTCAACAAAGTTAACAAGCGTTAATTTTTTTCATTCTTTTTGGGGTGATTTGACAAACATTATAACTTTAAGGGTTGAAAGAGGCGAAAATTAAATGTAAAGTTGGAGGGCAAAATAAGTCATTGTATCATATTATTTTGAAGGCAATTTTATCTTTTCATATAAAATCTAAAAAAAAACACTCGCTCACGGATGCATTATAGGATTCGAACCCCAAAACTTTATAATATTTAACATCTAAATCTTATCATTTCAACCGAACTATATTTAATTATTTTATTAAATTTATTTTAAATTGTTTTACATAAATTTTTGCACTATTCATGGGTGTGCCATAATCTAGTACTAAATAAAAGTTTATATAAAAAAATAAATCAAACTTTAGTTGAAATGGTAAATTTGAAGGTCTAAAATTCATAACGATCTAAATTTAAATTTCACCATATATGAATCTATATTGATTTTTATATCAATATATATTTTAAAAAAGACACACGTAATAATATAACTTATTTTTGTAAAACGAATATATTTTATAATCTATGAATACTTTTTCGGGATGCATGGTTATTAGACTTGATGATGGGTTGAGTCACCCACCCAAAAAATGAGTTTAGACAAAAAAAATAAGGCTAATTTTTTAAACGAGTAGGGCCTTAGGCAGAATTTTTTTAATCCGACCTGAATCACATGTCTATACATTTTTTTTTTTTTTTGCATTTTCAATTTGTTATTTTTTAGTGTATTTAATGTATTATATTTTTTAAAATTTATTTTTATATAAAAAATTTATTACATTTGAGCCGAGTCGAGCTCAAATTTAGCATTTTTAATATGATTCGAGCTTTAGCTAAATTTTAAACTTATCTTTAAATTGAGTCAAACCCGAAACTGAAATTCTGCTCTGATTCAACCCGAACTTTACTTAACCCATGATTAGTACTCAATCAAAGACTTAGAATATTAATGACTAAAAGGAATGTTTGGTGTTAGAATTTGTCCACTCGAGATTCAAATAAACATCAACACTGGCATATCCATTTTTAAGCAAATCAAGCTCCTAGACATGATAGAGAATAAGGGGGAGCAACACGATTTCAATTTGGATAAACAAGTGTCCTTCATATAACTACGAACTAAATAATTAAAAAGTCATACACACGATTAATTCCCCGAATAGATGAAAAATCTTTCAACAGCAATGCTTTAACATTTTTGTTGAATTCCAGTTGCAAGTGCAATGCTGTTCCTAGCGGTCAAGAATAAATCGGGTTTGAAAACGGTGTCGGATCATATAATATTGTCTTGGCTGAAATGGGAAATCCGGGTAATGGTAATCCTCTGCCTCACCATTCAACTTATACTGATAAGAATTGGGAATCGGCGGAGATTCAGCGGCAGACATTCAAAGTCGGTCTGCTTTTTGGTTTCGACCCTATACGTGACTGCAGATTGGTTGGCCACATTAGCCTTGGGTTCCCTTCTTAGAAGTAGAGAGGATATAAAAGCCAGTCCTCTGCTTCTATTTTGGGCCCCATTCTTGCTCTTGTATTTGGGTGGCCCAGATACCATCTCCGCTTACTCATGGTCGGACAATGAACTCTGGCCTCTACATTTCTTTGGGTTGTGTTTCCAAATTGGAGTGGCTCTCTATTTATATGCCAATTTCTGGACAATAGCATCAAAATCGCTCATCGTTACGGCCATTCCAATATTCACTGTTGGAATTATCAAGTATGGGGAAAGGGTTTGGGCTCTCTTCAACGCAAGTAGCGTCCAGTTTAAGAATTCTGTGTTTTCTGGTGACAAAGATTCCCCATTGGATATTGAGCATTCACAGTCGCCTTCAGAAAGAGGTATGCATTTGACGTTGGAAGAATACTTGGACCCGAAAAAAATAGAGAAGAAATACGAAATCTTTATCGAGCCTTTCATTTGTTTCAAGTGTTCAAGCCCATGTTTGCAGATATCAAGCTCAGAATTTACCAAAATTTGAGTTACGTATTTGAGCTGGACCAGGAAAAAGTTAGTGCAGAAGCGGCCTTCACAATTGTGGAGATTGAGCTTGGATTCCTTTATGATCTGCTGCATACAAAGATTCCTATAGTTATAACTCGAACCGGTGTAATTCTTCGCTTTATTTGCTTATCCTTCACCACCTTCGCACTGCTTGCCTTCATCTTCGTCGTTGGTAAGCATGAACACTCCCGAGTTGACGTTGGCATTAGCTACTTGTTAATGGGTGCTGCCATCTTTCTTGAAATTTATTCCGCCTTCCTGCATCTTAGATCGGATTGGGGAATCTACTGGTTAGCCCAACAAAACAATGGGTTTCTTAGGGGTATTGCTTCTAAGTTGGTTCGCTTCACTAAGCACAAGGGGGGAATTCAATCCATGGCACAGCGCAGCCTGCTAGATTGTTGCCTACCGCCCAGGAAACTGAATCTTGCAGCAGTTTTTAAGTTCCTCTACTCTGAGGACAGTATAGGGAAGCACATTAGGACCGGTTGGAGAGATGTAACTCCCGAGTTGCAACAGTTTATCTACTCAGGTCTCCAAGAAAAACGGAAAAAATACGCAGAGACCGAGTTCAAAAATCTCTCAGAGTTACTGGATGATAGAGGTTCAAGTGTGCTTAAAGGAATGGAAGGGTCATCTGAAGACATTCTTTGGAGTGTATGCGAGGTCGAATTCACCCACAGTCTCCTCCTATGGCATGTTGCTACAGAAGTTGTTTTCCATGACGACAATCACCGGTATCGAGCCGTGCAACTCGAGCCGTATTGCCGGATAAGTAAGGCCTTATCTGATTATATGATGTACTTTTTTTCTCGATACCCCGCAATGCTTCCCGAAGAGATTGGTCACATAAGGCTCCGTGATACCTGCACTGAAGCGATGAACTTCACCCTCAACGAAGTCCAATTCAATGAAGCTGTCAGAGGGTTGTTTGGGTTGGACATTACATCTCGGTCATTCTTAATCCAGATGGGAAGTTCAAGGAAGTCCGTATTCTTTGAAGGGTGCGACATCGCCAAGCATTTGCAGAGTTTGGTATCTGATTTCCAATGGGATAACCAAGATAAATGGAAACTGATAGCGGATCTGTGGCTGGACATGCTGACTTATGCCGCGGCTCACTGTTCGTGGAAAAAGCATGCGAGGCGACTCAAGTATGATGATGAATTCTTAACCCACGTTGCACTTCTCATGGCACATCTTGGTTTGAGTAAGAAAATTCAAATGGTGCCATTGCCCAAAATGCTTCAAGAAGTCGATTTTGAGCCTAATTTTTATTGGGACAAGCTTAACCGATTGCTTTCTTACTTGGCTTAAATTATATATAGTTGTAATGGTGGACACGTACAAAAGCTTAAGATTTTTATTTTCGAATGACGTTGTACTAAATAAAATTTTATCACAATCATAGTAATAAAGAACATCGTTTTAAAGAATAAAAAGAAAAGAAAAATCATAAGTAGCACCAACCAGTTCCCCATTTTTTGTTTACATTCTGTTAATCATGGATTTGGTTAAGTCAAAACAAAATTTTAAATTCACTTTTTAAGTTTGGGCTAATCCTTAAAATGGGTTTGAAATTCTACCCAAGCCCAGTCTAAATTAAAATTGTTAAATCTAAGTTTGACTTAGCCTGCCCTTATTGAAATTTTTTTAGATTTTTTATATAAAAACTAATTTAAAAAATATAATACATCAAATACAGTAGCAAAACAAAAACATAACAACAGTAAAACAACAACGCAACAGCAGGAAAAAATATGTCATGCGTCTCTTTTTTTTTTAAATATTTTTTTACTATACCCCTATATTTTAAAAACTTCTCTTTAAATATTATATATAATATTCTAATTTATATTTCTCCTCATGAATTCTATATCGATAAAAGTACTATTAACGTTCATGTGTTAAGAGTCGGGTTTATATTGTCCATTTTATTTTAAAAAATGGTAAATTAGTCATTGTATATTAGATTAAAGAGCAAACTAATCATTTCTATTAAATTTCATTTATTTCTACTATTGAAGAATCGGTGCAGCTCACAAAATAATCAGAAGTTACACGTAATGTACTATGTGTATCTCATCCTGACCTATAAAAACTGTATATTAAAATTTTAAAAATGTGTTTATATTCATTTTTTTTAAAAACCGGTCCCCATGTTAGACTTTTGATTTCTAAATGAATCAATTGAATTGAACAGTACTGATTCGTTATTGCTAGGGAGCATTGCTTGCCAAGTAGTGAACATTCTCATCAGGGACGGATGCATATAAGAACTGTGCTTGAATGGCATATTAATAGGCAAAACCGAGATGAATTTATAAAATAAATTTCAATGCATTGGCTAAATGATACAACGTAGACACCATTTGTGATCTTGATGCTATAGCATTCCATCTTACATAATAAAGCACAATGCATTAAAATTCACTCTTATTCTACAGAAACACAGACTACAATGCAAACAGAATTCTAAATAATCCATCATCATAAATAAGACTCTTACTTGACATACTTCAAAAGCCATTCCAGCATATCTTGATGCGCTTCGTTAGCCTGTGCCACAGCAGTTGAATTATTAATATCATATCTGAGCGTCCATCCATGAGAACAATCAGGAAATACCTTCACAAACCTATCAACCTGCAAGAGAAGAGAAGGATATATTTGATCTTTTTAGTTAGTGTGCTTGGTAAAATAGATAAAAAGAAACTGAAAGAAAATAGTAATTTTCTTTTCATGCTTTCGTGATAGAATTGAAAATGAGAACAAAGAAAATGAAATTTTTGCAAAATATATAATTTTGAACTAACATAAGTCCCTCTCATTTTCTTTGTTCATATCATTCCAATTAAGAATACTGATTTGTTTTTTATATGTTAGAATATAAATGGTATCTCTCTTTTTTCGTTCTCACCTTTTTTTCGTAGCAAACACAATTAAAATTTATGTTCTTTGCACTTTTCCTCTCTTACTTTCGATCCCTCAACTAAGCAAACCCTTGAACTATTATATTTGTTCAATCCTAAATTTAAATGTAAAGCATTAAAATCCATTAGAAATTAGTGTTCAGTTAAACAAAAAATAGTATTGTAATCGACAGAAAATCCAAATAGTATTGTAATCGACAAAAACTAGCATTAATATCGGTCTAGATTAAAGATGTTAAACTCAAATTTGATCCGGCCCGCCCATATTAATTTTTTATATAAAAATAAATTTAAAAATATAATACATAAAATACACTACAAATATTAAAATAAATGTTTCACAATATATTAAAAATACATTAAAAAAAGTCTACTTAAAACAGGCCGAAAAAATTGTCATGTCTCTTTTTTAAAAATATTTATTTTTTAATATTTTACTATACCCCTTATATTTTAAAAACTTCTCTTTAAATATTATATATAATATTTTGTTTTAATTTTCTCCTCATGAATTCTATATCGATAAAAGTACCATGGACGTTCATGTGTTAAGAGTTGGGTTTATATTGTCTCTTTTATCAAAAGGATGGTTAAAATAATCATTATACATTAGATCAAACAGTAAACTAATCATTTATGTTAAATTTCATTTATTTCTACTATTAAGAATCGGTGCAGCTGACAGAATAATAAAAAATTACACGTAATGTAATTTGTGTACCTAAAAATTTTAAAAATGTATTTATATTTATTTATTTAAAAATTCCTATAACAACTGTGCTTGAATCACATATTAATAGGCAAAACCGAGGTGAATTTATAAAATAAATTTCAATGCATTGGCTAAATGATACAACATAGACACCATTTGTGTTCTTGATGCTATAGCATTCCATCTTACATGATAAAGCACAATGCATTACTAAAACACCTGATGCTAACTGGGATATTATCGGCTGGAATAAAGCTACTGTTGGGAAGCAATTTTGGGATATTATTTGTACTAAATCTTCTCTATGGGTTGTTTGGATTGCTAAGAACAAGTTAAAGCTCATCAGCTTTTGGGGCATTACTGAAACACCAGATGCTAACTGGGTATGGAACATTTACGTGGTTTGAGAAAGTCTTTAAAAGAGCTTTTTATATATAAATAGGGAAGAGGAGAACTTAGCTTTTGGTTTGACCCATGGTTCAATGGTTGATACAGATATTCCAAAAGTTACTATTGTTAAAGACGTCTGGAGGAATGGAAGATGGCGAGTGGCGGCTACCTGACCCGATGGATCAGTTGACTCTTCATGTAATGGCCCAAATTTAAGGTTATCGGAACAGTGGTTTCGGGACCACAAACCCGATGAGGAAAAATTTATTTTTCTTATATTTTTATGGTCTACATTTTTACAAAATGATTTCGTGAAAATTTCGTTCGAAAATTTCGACGTTTGGGCACTCAATTTAGTAAAAAGGACTAAATTGTAAAAAGTGCAAAAGTTGAGTTCTACATGTTAGAGGTGTCCAATTGTTATGAAACTTTAAATTGGAGGTCCTTATATAGTAATTAGACCATTGGTTAAGTTGGTAGACAAAAATGGACATGAGATAAGTGAAATAGGAAATTTTTAAGTTAGGGGCAATTTAGTAATCTAGTAATAAAAAGAATTAAAAAGGGAAAAAGATGACAAAAATCATCATCTTCTTCATTAGGACGAAATCAGCAAGGGGGAAGCCATAGTTAGGGTTTTCAAGCTTCCAAGCTCCATAGTAAGTGATCCCAAGCCCCGTTTTTAATGTTCTTTACGTTTTTGGAGTCCCGGTAGCTTAATTTAGCTTATTCTAGCAATAATTTAACCTAGGGTTTATATTTGGAAAAATACCCATAGGTGAAAAGTGTTTATTTTGATGTTTTATGATAGAATATGAAGCTAGAAATTATGTTAAACAACTTTTGCTAAGCGATTTTAAGTGAAAACGAGTAAAACGACATAATCGGTAAAAGTCCCTAATGTACATAAGTAAGTGTTAGAGTGAGAATTTGATGTTGTCATAGAAGGGAAAAATGTTCAGCATGTTATAAAACATAAGAATAAGAGATGAAGTTTAATTTCCGAGCCTTGGGGCAAAAATGTAATTATGAAAAAGTTTAGGGGCAAAATTGTAATTTTGACAAAGTTAGAGTCGAGGACTGTTTTGATGAATGTGAGTATTAAATAAGTTAAATTTGCTATTTTAGATCAAGAAGAACGAAACTCGAGGTTAGACAAAGGGAAGAATAAAGTTGAAGACTAAGTTGGTGAATTGGGCTATAGTTGGTACCGAGGTAAGTTTACGGTAAATAAATGCAATATTTCAATAATTATTATTAATATTTTTATTTTCCAGCAATTATGCATTTATTTTATGAATTTATTTGATGTTGATTCAAGTATAAAATGATAAAGAATTTAATATTAAGAAAGTCCCGTTGATACATAAGGATGGTATTGGATACGAATGTCATGACATTTGGGTAAAGAGGTCCCATGTAAGACCATGTCTGGGACATGGCATTGGCACCGAGACGAGAGGTCCCATGTAAGACCATGTCTGGGACATGGCATTGACCATGTCTGGGACATGGCATTGGCACCGAGACGAGAGGTCCCATGTAAGACCATGTCTGGGACATGGCGTTGGCACCGAGATGAGAGGTCCCCCGTAAGACCATGTCTGGGACATGGCATGGGCACCGACATGAGAACATCCCATGTAAGACCATGTCTGGGACATGGCTTTGGCATGTTATTATTAGAGGAGACCCGAGTATCCTTATTATTCCAATGTAGTTCAACGGGCTAGTAAACGAATTATGTTCATGAAAGTTCAGTTAAAAGCATAAATGGCAAGCTCAGGTAAGTTATAAGAGTTAAGAACTTATTATATTATCAATTGATATTCAACGATGCAGCAAAAGATGAGTAAGTTATGCACACAAGTATTCTAAGTAAATAAGCAAGAGAGCTAGAATAAGATTAACTAAAGAGTAAACTAGAGATATAGACACTTGAGTTTAATTATTTGTGTTTAATGTTGTTATTTATTTGCTAGTAAACTTACTAAGCTTAATGCTTACTTCTTTTATTTTTCTTTCTCATATAGTATTGCAAATCTGCCTCAAGGATCCTAAAGAAGTCGGAGATCGTCCACACTATCGACCACAGCAACTCGGTATTTTTATGTTGAACCATGTTGAGTATGGCATGTATAGGGATTTAGTTATTTTAAATGTTTGTAATTATGATCTTGCTAAAGAATGATGTGTAAGTATTTGATGATGAATGGTTGTTAAAATGGTTAAGTATGGAAGTGTTTGTTGTTATAAAAGTCTAGGTGATAAACTATGCATGGAAATCATAAAAGGGTAAAACTTTGCAAGGAAACAGAATTCAGGCAGTAACAGTGACATGAATTTGAAAAATCACCTAGGATAGTATAAAATGAATTAGAGAGTGAATGATATATTTATTTAAATCTTGTTGAGTCTATTTTCATATAAAAATAACGGTGCAGCAAAAGGAATTTTATATTTTAAGATATGTAAATTTTGGTGAGACAGGGTCAGAACAGTTTTGGTGTCCCCTGTTTTGAGTTTAGAAAATCATTAAAAATTGTAAAAAAATATTTATGAGATTTAGTTTATATGTATAGATTCCTTATTGAGTCTATTTTCTGTAGAAACAAGTAAGAACTTCATATGAAAATCCTACAGTGAGAAAACTTATTTTTAGTGACAAGAGGTCAGGATAATCAGGTGGTGAAACAGGGGAGACTTTAACTAATAAACTGTACTAATTGGATGAACCAAAAATTCTAAAAATTTTATGGTAAGTAGATATATGAGTCTAGTTTCAGGGAAAATTTACAGAATTAAATTTCGAGTCCCGTAGCTCAAGTTATAATTAATTTAGTAACTGCTGCGTGATTGGACAGATTGCTGTATATAGTTAAATTTATTTTCAAAACAAGTTTTTATGTTCCAAATTAGTAAGATAAGCTAAGTAATGCCTCGTGCTCGACTCCGGCAACGGTCTCGGGTAAGGGGTGTTACATTTTGTTGGTATCAGAGCAGGTTTAGTCTGTTCTCGAAAATATGTAGTATGAATAAAAGTCTACCTATACATGCCATACTTATATTTTTTTTGATAGTGTGACGACTCCTGACGATTTTAAAATGTTTTCTTTTATAGTTATGGATCCTGAACGAGCTAGTACAGATGAAGTAGAGAGTAATGCGCCTGCTTCCGCAGAAGGGACGGCGCCACTAGATGTTAATGTTAGTGAAAGGCCTGCATCAGTTAGACAGGGAGGAGGAGCTAGAGAAGCCTTCTTCCAAGCCATGAATGATTGGTTTGCCGAGTTCATTCGTACGAATCCGGCTGTAAGACCTCCACCCCCTCAAGATTCACAGGTTCCCCATGTAGTTTCCCCAGCTACAGGTATAGTTATCAGGGACAGACCACCTGTTGATAAGATTAGGAAGCAAGGGGCTGAAGAATTTCGGGCTACCAAAGATGATGATGCAGAAAAAGCAGAATTTTGGCTTGAGAATACCATCAGGGTTTTTGAAGAATTATCTTGTACACCGGAAGAATGTATGAAGTGTGTTGTTTCACTTCTTCGAGATTCAGCTTACCATTGGTGGAAGACCCTCGTGTCAGTAGTACCGAGTGAGAGGGTTACCTGGGATTTCTTTCAGGAGGAGTTCCGAAAGAAGTACATCAGCTAGAGATTTATAGATCAGAAAAGGAAGGAGTTTCTTGAGCTAAAACAAGGTAAGATGTCCGTGACTGAATATGAACGCGAGTTTGTCAGACTTAGTAAGTATGCCCAGGAATTTGTGTCTACTGAAGCAAGTATGTGCAAAAGATTTGAAGAAGGGCTTAATGATGATATTCGATTATCCGTGGGTGTCTTGGAAATTAGAGAGTTCGTTGTTTTGGTTGAGAGAGCTTGTAAAGCAGAAGATTTGCTGAAGGAAAAAGAGAAAGGAAAAGCTGAAGTTGAAGTACAAGATACAAAGAAGAGGCAAATAAGTAAATCATTTCAATCTACGTCCAAGAGGCCTAGGGAGTTCTCTAGCAGATCACATTTTCCAGTTAGATATTCTAGCCGAAGCAGGGGCAGAAGATTCGAGGGTGTTAGAGCTCAAACCACAACAGTTGCAAGTACGGATGTTCTCAATGTGGGAGACGCCACCCCGGAGAGTGTAGAGCAGGTGAAAATGTTTGTTTTAGATGTGGAGCGTCAGATCACTTTGTTCGGGATTGTCCTGAAACAACTAAAAGAGAAGAGATAACTAGTGCGAGATCTGGAAATGCTCCTACCAGAGGTAGACTGCAGAGAAACCCAGGAGTGGGAGCGAGTAACAGGGGTGCATCCAGAGATTCAGCAGCTAGATCCGATGTTAGAGCACCCACAAGAACATATGCTATTCGAGCTCGTGAAGAGGCGTCCTCTCCTGATGTAATTGCGGGTACATTTTCTCTTTATGACACTAATGTTATTGCATTAATTGATCCTGGCTCTACACATTCATATATATGCACAAAACTAGTATTTGTTAAAAATTTATCTGTTGAACCTACTAAATTTGTGGTTAAAGTCTCGAACCCCCTGGGCCAGTTTGTGATGGTGGATAAAGTTTGTAAAAATTGTCCACTGATGGTAAAAGGTATTTGTTTCCCGGCTGACTTGATGTTACTGCCTTTTGATGAGTTTGATGTGATATTGGGCATGGATTGGTTAACTCAGCATGATGCAGTAGTAAACTGTAAACAGAAATATGTTGTGTTGAAGTGCCAGAATGGAGAATTACTTCGGGTTAAATCTGATCAGACAGAGGAATTATCTGATGTGATTTCAGTAATGACAGCTCAGAAGTGTGTTAGAAAAGGGTATGATGCTTATTTGGCATATGTGTTGGATACTAAGGTATCTGAGTCAAAGATACAGGCAGTGCCAGTTGTATGTGAATTTTCTGATGTGTTTCCAGAGGAATTACCGGGGTTGCCACCAGAAAGAGAAGTGGAATTTTCTATAGATCTGATTCCGGGAACTACCCCAATTTCCATAGCTCCATATCGTATGGCTCCTACAGAATTAAAAGAATTAAAGACACAATTACAGGAACTTGTTGATAGAGGTTTTGTTCGTCCAAGTCATTCAACTTGGGGTGCTCCAGTTCTATTTGTGAAAAAGAAAGACGGGTCTTTGAGATTGTGTATAGACTATCGGCAGCTCAATAAGGTAACTATAAAGAATAAGTACCCGTTGCCTCGAATTGATGACTTATTTGATCAGCTTAAAGGTGCCACAGTATTTTCGAAGATTGATCTCCGATCGGGTTATTACCAGTTACGGGTAAAAGAGTCAGATGTGCCAAAGACAGCTTTTAGAACCAGGTATGGGCATTATGAGTTTCTGGTCATGCCGTTTGGGTTGACTAATGCACCTGCAGTATTCATGGATTTGATGAACCGGATATTCAGACCATATCTAGACAGGTTTGTAGTAGTTTTCATTGATGACATTCTAGTTTATTCTCGAGATGAAAGTGAGCATGCAGAACATTTGAGAATAGTGTTGCAAATTCTGCGTGAAAAGAAGCTTTATGCTAAATTCAGTAAATGTGAATTTTGGCTTCAAGAGGTGGGTTTTCTCGGACATATTGTATCTGCAGAAGGCATCAGGGTAGATCCAAGTAAAATTTCAGCTATTGTCAATTGGAGTCCACCGAAAAATGTATCTGAAGTTAGAAGTTTCTTGGGTTTAGCTGGTTATTATCGGAGATTTGTACAGGGGTTTTCTATGATAGCTTCTCCGATGACCCGTTTATTACAGAAAGATGTTAAATTTGAATGGACAGATAAATGCCAGCAATTTATTGACGATTGAAGGAGTTATTGACGAAAGCACCTGTATTGGTGCAGCCTGAATCGGGTAAGGAATTTATTATTTATAGTGATGCATCATTAAATGGTTTGGGTTGTGTCTTGATGCAAGAAGATAAAGTAATAGCCTATGCTTCAAGACAACTTAAGCTACATGAAAGAAACTACCCGGTACATGATCTTGAATTAGCTGCTATTGTATTTGCATTGAAAATATGGCGGCATTATTTGTATGGTGAAAAGTGTCATATTTATACTGATCACAAAAGCTTGAAATATTTGATGACACAGAAAGATTTGAATTTGAGACAACGCAGGTGGCTTGAATTGATAAAAGATTATGATTTGGTTATTGATTATCATCCGGGTAAGGCTAATGTTGTAGCTGATGCTTTGAGCCAAAAATCTCTGTTTGCCTTACGAGCTATGAATGCCCGGTTGTCACTGGCTGATGGTGGTTCAATTATAGTTGAAATGAACGCTAAATCGATGTTTCGTCAACAAATATGTGAAGCTCAGAAAAATGATGAGAAGTTACAGGCTAAACGGGTACAATGTGAGTCAGGTAATGATTTAGAATTTCAAATTGGGACTGATGGTTGTTTATTATTCAGAGGCAGAGTATGTGTACCAAAGGATTCCGAGCTTATACAGAAGATTTTACACGAGGCCCACAGCGGTATTATGTCTGTACATTCGGGGAGTAATAAAATGTATAATGATTTGAAAAAGATGTATTGGTGGCCAGGTATGAAACGTGATATCTCTGAGTTTGTATCAAGGAGTTTAGTATGTCAGCAGGTTAAAGCTGAACATCAGGTACCTTCGGGGTTGCTTCAACCAATCACTATACCGGAATGGAAATGGGAAAGAATTACTATAGATTTTGTATCTGGGTTACCGTTGTCTCCGAAGAAGAAAGATGCCATTTGGGTAATTGTTGATCGATTGACAAAGTCCGCGCACTTTATTCCGGTCTGTATGGATTATTCTTTAGATAAATTGGCTGAGTTGTACATATCTGAGATTGTCAGACTACATGGAGTGCCAGTCTCCATTATATCAGATAGAGATCCCCGATTTACGTCTCGTTTTTGGGACAAATTGCAAAAAGCTTTGGGTACTCAGTTGCATTTCAGTACTGCATTTCATCCTCAGACAGATGGCCAATCTGAACGTGTAATTCAGGTATTGGAAGATATGCTCCGATGTTGTGTACTAGAGTTTCAAGGTAATTGGGAAAGGTATCTACCTTTGATTGAATTTGCTTACAATAACAGTTATCAGTCCAGTATTAAAATGGCTCCGTATGAAGCTTTGTATGGTAGAAAATGTAGAACACCGTTATATTGGACAGAGCTCAGTGAAAAGAAGATACACGGGGTTGATTTGATCCGCGAAACAGAAGAAAAAGTAAAGCTAATTCGGGATAGTCTAAAAGCAGCTTCCGATCGTCAAAAATCATATGCTGATCTTAAACGAAGGGAGATTGAATTTCAAGTGGGTGATAAAGTGTTCCTAAAAGTTTCTCCTTGGAAGAAAGTTCTCCGGTTCGGTCGAAAGGGTAAATTGAGTCCAAGATTTATCGGACCATATGAAATCATAGAAAGAATTGGACCGGTTGCTTATCGATTGGCATTACCACCGGAACTCGATAGAATTCATAATGTTTTTCATGTATCTATGCTACGACGGTATCGATCAGATCCTTCACATGTTATTACTCCGACAGAAGTGGAGATTCAACCGGATATGACTTATAGTGAAGAACCGGTTAAGATATTAGCACGAGAAACAAAGGAGCTTAGAAACAAAAAGGTAAATCTGGTGAAAGTGTTATGGCAAAAGCACGGGATTGAGGATGCAACATGGGAACCGGAAGAGACAATGAGGAAACAATACCCGAATCTCTTTACTGGTAAGATTTTCGAGGACGAAAATCCTAAAAGGGGGGAGAGTTGTAATGGCCCAAATTTAAGGTTATCGGAACAGTGGTTTCGGGACCACAAACCCGATGAGGAAAATTTATTTTTCTTATATTTTTATGGTCTACATTTTTACAAAATGATTTCGTGAAAATTTCGTTCGAAAATTTCGACGTTTGGGCACTCAATTTAGTAAAAAGGACTAAATTGTAAAAAGTGCAAAAGTTGAGTTCTACATGTTAGAGGTGTCCAATTGTTATGAAACTTTAAATTGGAGGTCCTTATATAGTAATTAGACCATTGGTTAAGTTGGTAGACAAAAATGGACATGAGATAAGTGAAATAGGAAATTTTTAAGTTAGGGGCAATTTAGTAATCTAGTAATAAAAAGAATTAAAAAGGGAAAAAGATGACAAAAATCATCATCTTCTTCATTAGGACGAAATCAGCAAGGGGGAAGCCATAGTTAGGGTTTTCAAGCTTCCAAGCTCCATAGTAAGTGATCCCAAGCCCCGTTTTTAATGTTCTTTACTTTTTTGGAGTCCCAGTAGCTTAATTTAGCTTATTCTAGCAATAATTTAACCTAGGGTTTATATTTGGAAAAATACCCATAGGTGAAAAGTGTTTATTTTGATGTTTTATGATAGAATATGAAGCTAGAAATTATGTTAAACAACTTTTGCTAAGCGATTTTAAGTGAAAACGAGTAAAACGACATAATCGGTAAAAATCCCTAATGTACATAAGTAAGTGTTAGAGTGAGAATTTGATGTTGTCATAGAAGGGAAAAATGTTCAGCATGTTATAAAACATAAGAATAAGAGATGAAGTTTAATTTCCGAGCCTTGGGGCAAAAATGTAATTATGAAAAAGTTTAGGGGCAAAATTGTAATTTTGACAAAGTTAGAGTCGAGGACTGTTTTGATGAATGTGAGTATTAAATAAGTTAAATTTGCTATTTTAGATCAAGAAGAACGAAACTCGAGGTTAGACAAAGGGAAGAATAAAGTTGAAGACTAAGTTGGTGAATTGGGCTATAGTTGGTACCGAGGTAAATTTACGGTAAATAAATGCAATATTTCAATAATTATTATTAATATTTTTATTTTCCAGCAATTATGCATTTATTTTATGAATTTATTTGATGTTGATTCAAGTATAAAATGATAAAGAATTTAATATTAAGAAAGTCCCGTTGATACATAAGGATGGTATTGGATACGAATGTCATGACATTTGGGTAAAGAGGTCCCATGTAAGACCATGTCTGGGACATGGCATTGGCACCGAGATGAGAGGTCCCATGTAAGACCATGTCTGGGACATGGCATTGACCATGTCTGGGACATGGCATTGGCACCGAGACGAGAGGTCCCATGTAAGACCATGTCTGGGACATGGCGTTGGCACCGAGATGAGAGGTCCCCCGTAAGACCATGTCTGGGACATGGCATGGGCACCGACATGAGAACATCCCATGTAAGACCATGTCTGGGACATGGCTTTGGCATGTTATTATTAGAGGAGACCCGAGTATCCTTATTATTCCAATGTAGTTCAACGGGCTAGTAAACGAATTATGTTCATGAAAGTTCAGTTAAAAGCATGAATGGCAAGCTCAGGTAAGTTATAAGAGTTAAGAACTTATTATATTATCAATTGATATTCAACGATGCAGCAAAAGATGAGTAAGTTATGCACACAAGTATTCTAAGTAAATAAGCAAGAGAGCTAGAATAAGATTAACTAAAGAGTAAACTAGAGATATAGACACTTGAGTTTAATTATTTGTGTTTAATGTTGTTATTTATTTGCTAGTAAACTTACTAAGCTTAATGCTTACTTCTTTTATTTTTCTTTCTCATATAGTATTGCAAATCTGCCTCAAGGATCCTAAAGAAGTCGGAGATCGTCCACACTATCGACCACAGCAACTCGGTATTTTTATGTTGAACCATGTTGAGTATGGCATGTATAGGGATTTAGTTATTTTAAATGTTTGTAATTATGATCTTGCTAAAGAATGATGTGTAAGTATTTGATGATGAATGGTTGTTAAAATGGTTAAGTATGGAAGTGTTTGTTGTTATAAAAGTCTAGGTGATAAACTATGCATGGAAATCATAAAAGGGTAAAACTTTGCAAGGAAACAGAATTCAGGCAGTAACAGTGACATGAATTTGAAAAATCACCTAGGATAGTATAAAATGAATTAGAGAGTGAATGATATATTTATTTAAAGCTTGTTGAGTCTATTTTCATATAAAAATAACGATGCAGCAAAAGGAATTTTATATTTTAAGATATGTAAATTTTGGTGAGACAGGGTCAGAACAGTTTTGGTGTCCCCTGTTTTGAGTTTAGAAAATCATTAAAAATTGTGAAAAAATATTTATGAGATGTAGTTTATATTTATAGATTCCTTATTGAGTCTATTTTCTGTAGAAACAAGTAAGAACTTCATATGAAAATCCTACAGTGAGAAAACTTATTTTTAGTGACAAGAGGTCAGGACAATCAGGTGGTGAAACAGGGGAGACTTTAACTAATAAACTGTACTAATTGGATGAACCAAAAATTCTAAAAATTTTATGGTAAGTAGATATATGAGTCTAGTTTCAGGGAAAATTTACGGAATTAAATTTCGAGTCCCGTAGCGCAAGTTATAATTAATTTAGTAATTGCTGCGCGATTGGACAGATTGCTGTATATAGTTAAATTTATTTTCAAAACAAGTTTTTATGTTCCAAATTAGTAAGATAAGCTGAGTAATGCCTCGTGCTCGACTCCGGCAACGGTCTCGGGTAAGGGGTGTTACACTTCAGGCATGGGAGGAAGTGCAGAAGTTCTCTTTACCTACAACTGAAGACACGTACTATTGCTTCTGCTTGGAAAGCTATTAGAGATTGCAAGCCACAAGTGAGCTGGTACAAGTTCCTGTGGGGCAAACTTAAAATCAGGAATAGGCTTGCTACTAAAGACAGGTTGTTTCGATGGAAGATTACGTCTGATGACTTGTGCAGCTTTTGTTCTTCTCATAAAGAGATTGTCGAGCACCTTTCTTTGAATGCTCTTTTTCTGGCACAGTTTGGAAGGATGTATTACAGAGGTATGAGTTGCATATAAACATCTTACATTGGAGGAGGAAAGTTAGTTGGTTTACTAGAAAGACCATGGGGAAAAATCCATTGGCTATTACAAGAAGGATAGCCTTCCTTGCTACAGTTTACTGGTTATGGAGGGAGAGAAACTCATGTTTTTTAAAACACAAGCCATTGATTTACATAATTTTCACTACACCAGAACAGGTTTTTAGCGGCGTTTTTTTAGGCCTTTAGCGGCGCTTTTTAACGCCACTAAAGGCATTTGCGGCGCTTGAGGAAGCGCCACAAAAAATGCCGCTAAGGATAACGTCGCTAACTTTTGCGGCGCTTACAGAAAAAAACGCCGCTAAAGGTCATGTTCTTTAGCGGGGCTTAGAAAAAAACGCCGCTAAAGATCATGTTCTTTAGCGGCGCTTAGAAAAAAACGCCGTTAAAGATCATGTTCTTTAGCGGCGCTTGTGAAAAAACGCCGCTAAAGATCATGTTCTTTAGCGGCGCTTGTGCAAAAACGCCGCTAAATAACATGGTCTTTAGCAGCACTTGGGAAAAAACGCCGCTAAAAGTAATGTTCTATAGCGGCGCTTGGTAGAAAACGCCGCTAAAGGTAATGTTCTTTAGCGGCGCTTCATCTACAAACGCCGCTAAAAGTAGTGTGCTTTAGCGGCGCTTATTTCAGAAACGCCACTATATGATATAACTTTTAGCGGCGCTTTTTTAAAAAACGCCACTAATTTTGGGATTTTTTTAAAATAAAATTTTCTGTTTTTTTCAGCCCTCCTGCAACAACAAATTAAAAGCAACCAGATCTAAACTAACCAAAAACAATAAATTTATATAATATTTCAAATTAAATGACTAAAATAATATTAATATCAATAAATAAAAGTGAATTCATACTTTTCCTTACAAAAACGTTAAAAGTTAAAATGATAAAAATATTTATGCAACATACATTATGACGGCGGAAGTTGCGACTGCTGAAACATCTTCATCATAATCTGAAGTTGCTGTTGAAGTTCATCGTACTTTTTGCTCTGCTCTGCTTCTCTCGATGCCGCATCTGCTTGAAGTCGTAGCTGTAGTTCTTCATATTTCTTTTGAACCTCTCTGCTTCTCTCGCTGCTTCTCTCGCTGCGGCCTCTGCTTCTCTCGCTGCAGCCTCTGCTTCCCTCGCTGCCGCCTCTGTTTTAAGTTGTTGCTGAAGTTCTTCATATTTCCTTTGAACCTCAAATGTGGTCGCTTGCATCTGAGCCATCTGGTCTTTTAACCTCTGAACTTCAGCTTGAGATTGACTCCCCGAAGCCATGTATTGGTGCGAGCTAGTTCCAAAATATTGGGTTGGGCTGATAAAAGATCCTTGAAATCGAACCCGACCATACCTTTCTGGACCCAAAACTTCAGTAATAATCTGGTTGTCAATGTCTTCAAGATGAATAGAACTATCACTAGAAGCAATCGCTTCGTACTCCGTCTTTTTATCCTTTAGTTTTTCCTAATAAATAAATCACATAGTTAGGAACGCAATATATATTAAAAAAACAAATGCAATATAACAATAATTGCATTAAAAGCAATAAATTAAACCATTAGAAAAGAAACACTATAAATAACTAAAACAAGTCAAATCGTATTAAGTAAACGTACCATAATTTCACCAGCTTCAAGAGTCATAGCAGATCCATCTTTCTTCTTATGTGTAATTTCAAAAAGTTGAAGGCGTCCAACTTTTTGACCGGACGCCCGTTCCTACAATATAGTAGTAAAAATATTATTTAATAGAAAGTTGTACATATTTGAGAATATTAAAAAATTAAAAATACCTCCGCCTTAGCTACACATGCAAAACTTCTCGACCCGGCTATGTGAGTGAATTTTTGTTGCTGCCGGCTGCTTTTTCCAACTCGTTCACGATCCTACGTTATAAAATTTTTAGAACGTAAATAGTAAATAGTATAAACCAAAATAATTACAATAGTTTGGAAGTACGTCGTACCTCGCCTTTCTTCGAATGCCAAAATCTAACCGCATCTTCCCATTGGTACTTCAACATACCCGGCGCGACATTTTGCAATTTCTCATCGAGGGTTGTTTTTGTCTTATAATATTTTTTTCTTCAAAGTACTTTTATTGTCTCTCTATCTTTTTCCCAATGCTTTCTTTACATAAGCATCTGAGACCTCTAAAGCAAACCTTGCCTACAAAAAACACAAGTTAATAAAGTAAATATAAACGAAACTATTTCCCAAGCATTACAGATGACATTAACATTTTGTTACCTTAATATTATCGAGGGCTTGGTTTTTGTTGCTATCGGGCATTTCACGCCATGACTCGTAGTTGATAGGCAACATATTCGCATTTCGTGCTAAAATGCCCATGTATCCTGCTAAAAGTCGAGCTTATGATCCAACAGGCTGACCAAAACTGTTTTTGCATACCTTGACACGCTCGACTGGATCTAACTCGTATAACTCTTTAAGTAGCGTACGTCCTCGACCTCTGCGCATCCCACCATTTTCAGCTACAAATGGTATATTATAATATAAGAATTTGAAAAATAAATCAACTATAAGTTAACACGCATGTAAATTAAATGTAAAATTACTTTGAACTTCTGTATGATCCTCAGCTGTAATCAGAACATTCGAAGATCCAATTGCTGTCTGTTGTTCAGTACTATTTGTTTCTATCGAATTTGGATCATTTTGAACAATGCTTTCCCTTAGAATTTTTCTTCTAGGCATTTTATCTGCAATACACATAAAATAGTTGAAAACTTAAGAACTAATTACAACAATAACAGCACATATAAAACAGTTGATATGATATAATAAGACCAAGATTTAAATGATGATATTACATATAATTAAACAATCGTAAAATCTTATTACATCATTATTCGTAAATATCTTCATCCGTATCCTGACGAACCCATTGAAATTGTGCACAGTACTAGGGATATTATCGTTTAAGTTTTGTTCTGGAAATGGCAAAGTTTCTGATCTGTCATCGATGTTATCTCTACTCCCACTGCCCATGTCAAACAAGTCTCTAGGGATGTTACGGAGTACAACGTACCAACCCTCATCAGTTGGATCTTTTGAGTAAAAAACTTGTTTGACTTGAGATGAGAATACATACGGCTCATCTATCAGTTGTTGTCCTATGTGAATCAATCGGTCAAAGTTCACCATTGTAAAACCAAATTGATCTTGCTTGATTCCACGAGCTGTATTAACATCGGCCCAATCACCTCGAAATAAGATAACTTTCCATTTGCCGTAGTAATCCAACTCAATTATGTCAGTAAGATGTCTGAAATATTCCACATTTCCCTCGACAGGATTATTGTCCCTAGCACTAGCATAACTTGTAATTGCAGAATTAACAACTATTCCACAATTCTGCATTCTCCTCAACCTCTCGCGATATTTTGTATGAAATCTGAATCCATTGATGAGGAACGCACTATATCTTTTAACCACTCGATTTAGACCTTGGGAGAGCCATTTAACTTCGTCGTCTACGTTCTTCCCACTCCAAACCTACTGAATGGAAAGTAAACTGAGTAATTAAAAATGTTATGAAAAAACATTATTATTTGTAAGCGGAAGCTCCAACTGCGTACCGTTTGGCTTAACCAATCATAAAAAGATTCTGTAAACAACTTATTGATATCCCGATGTTGTGTTCTTTGGGAGCGCGAATGAGATCTCAATATTTGTTTGTACTTACTGTGTTAAAAAAATGTTCACTTTGTTAGAAGATAAACAATTATTAGTTTGATAAATATTTATCAAATTTGTAGAACTTACTTCCGTAAAGGTTCCAATGATTCGTGGTGAAACAAAACATATCGATGTGCTTGTACCCACGATAAATGATCTAATTCTGCAATTTCAACCTTGCCGATTGGTTCTCCAAAACTTTGGAACAAATAAGTATTGGCTAAGTTATGGTCCGCGAGTCCGGCATTCCTATTTGGTCTGTTCAACCTTGTTTCAACATCTTCCAAATATCTTGAGCAGAAGGTCATACATTCCTCTGCCAAGTAGCCTTCAGCAATCGATCCTTCTGGATATCGCTTGTTGCGGCAGTAAGACTTTAATTTGGTAATTAAAACTCCCATCTAAAAATGAAAAATAATAATTAAACTATACAACTAAAATATAACAAAAAAAATTAACAATTTGACTTTTTTTTATAAGAAACCTAAATAGAGAAACATAGGAATAAATACTTTAAATTTCCTCAATTCCGAAGCAAATCCTGGAAAAAAAAGACAGAAATACATTAGTACCGAAAAACCAGAAGTAATTAAAGCCAAAAAACTAAAAAAAACAGGAGTTTATACTCACAAAGTTAGCTAAACTAAAAAAAACTAAAATTGAACATATATATGAATATATATATGAATATATGTTGAAACATGACAGTGAATTAGATGATATTAGAGGTTTAAAATTGAACATATATATGAATATATGTTGAAACCTAGCCTAACTAAATCATGCAGGAGAAATCACATTTTCTTCTAAATTATTATTTATTCGTCGAATGCCACGACAGAATCAATCCACCACCAATTTCCCTAACAATACCTCTCAAAACCCAACTCTTCCGACTCCAATAATAGCCCTTAGCTAACATCTACCTCACCCTCTACTAACTATACTAGGACCACCACAACTAACACTAACATCTCCCATTGAACCAAATCTGTCAGCCAATCCATTAAATCGAATGATAACCTGTTCCCAAAATAACATTCACAAGACATTTTTTTTTATCTCATGGCTCTTCTTCATCCAAACAACACTCCTCAAGCCTTTGCCCAAGCCAACAAACACTCTAAGTGACAAAATGCAATGAAAGTTGAGTTTGATGCATTGCAACAGAATTAGACTTGGGGATTAGTTTCTAATGACCCTATGAAGAATATTGTGCCGAAAAAATGATTGTTTAGAAAAAGAAAAAAAAGTAAATGAACTCATCAATTGATCTAAGGCTCGTCTTGTTGCAAAAGGGTTCACTCAGTGACCTAGAGTGGATTTTCATGCAATATTCAATTCAGTAGTTAATTCAACACAACTGGGTATTACATAAACTCAGCGCCAACAATGCCTTCTTGCAAGACAGCTAGAAAAAAGAGGTATATATGTCTTAACCTCACATTTATCATATTTGCAAGTTATGCAAAGCTATTTATGGACCGAAACATATGCCACTGGCTTAACTCACAACTATCTACAATCGTGGTTTTGTGAAATCAGATCTAACCTATCTCTATTCATATTCATTCAACCTCAAGCAATAGTCTACCTACTTGTCTAATGATTCCCCATCATCTAATGATTCCTACATTGATACTACATTATAATCAAATTATAATCAAATTATAATCAAATTAGAAAAGTCAATGTATTTATATCACATCACCCCATCTTTAAAAAGAAATAAGTCACAGCAAATTATTTGGCAGAATTGGTGAAAAAATTGGCTAGGAAATTGTGGAAAATTGTGGAAAATTCAAACACAGTTACAAGACGAGAGACGACAAGTATGACTAGGAAATTTACACTTGTATTTTTATGATAATGTTGAGGAATTGAGATGGGCCACTTCCATTTTCTTATACAATTTCACCACAACTTGTGAAGCGATGTCTCTTTTATGCTCATTTTGATTTTTCCTTTTCCTAACAAGTTGAGGTTGCTCTGCCAAACAGTCTGTTTCACTGTTAAAAACCTAAATTTTTTCTTCCCATCATCTAATGATTCCCCACAAATTATGTTGTTTAATCGAAACCCTAAAACCCCAAATAACTTAGACTGACCTAAAACCCAAAAAATTTAATCGAAAAAGAATAGAAACGGCTTACCTATTCCATCGACAAATCTCGCAGCTGTGCCCACCTTGTTTCAAGATTGACTCCGACCACCTTTCTTTCCTTTGTATTTTTCGTGAAAAGTTTTCTCCCCTTTCGATACTTAGAAAATTTCTCTCCTAATTTCTCTGCAATTTACCTCTTGCTGTAATTGGAGGACGACACAGATGTAAGTTAATTTGTCCTCTGAAGAAATGGCGCCGTTTGAGTAAAGTTATGTAAGTTTTGCGGCGCTTCCCTATAAAACGCCACAATAGGAACTGATTCCCTAACACGGAACGACGTCGTATATTGCAATATTTGTGGCGTTTTTTACTAAAACGCCAGTAAAGGATACCTTTTGCGGTGTTTTTATATAGAAACACCGCTAAAACTCTCATTTTTTTGTCTTACTTTTAAATAATTAATTACCAATTTATTTAACAAATAAATAATTACTTACTTATTTATTTGTTTATTTATTTATACCAATTTTATTTTGGTCCTATATATACAAATTAAATAATTAATAACTATATATATATATATATATATCCATATATTCATATATATCCATATATATCAAAAAATATATCAAATGGCCGTTAATTTGGGTTAAATGTTTTTAAATATATAACTATTATTAGTTATATTGTATCATTTAACAAGTCTCAAATTATAAATTAACCTTGTAATCTTCATATTAACCATTCAATTTATGTAGCTACATGCATAAAGTGATCATCTACCTATTATACCCAAAACTTATCTTAATATTAAATTTATTCTGGATCTATATTTTACAAATATATAAGAACATATATATTTACCTCCAAAATTAATCAATCTAATATTAACCTCTTAAGAAACCCTAAACCCCGGCCAAACCCCTAAAACCTCTCTAACCCTTAAACCCCCTAAACCCTAATTAACCCTGTCCCTAACCCCTAAATGCACGCCTGTAACCCCTACAGCATAACCCAGCCCCTAACTCCTAAACCATAAATACCAAACCTTAAATTCATATATACCGGCCCGTACTCCTTAAAATACCATGCATCGACCAAAATATTCCCTAAATATTCCTTAATAATAAAAAAATATAGTGAAAATCTATTAAACAACAACTTATATATATAGTTAAAAATGTTGTATAAAGTTGAAATAAGGTAGCAATATTATCTTTATGACAAATTTTCGTATGAAGCTTTGAATGTCCTCTTAACAAATGGATGAAATTTGTTATAATAAACTTGGTACAACAAATTTTGTCTCTTTATATAAAAAACAATTTTTTTTATAAAATTTGGTATAGAAAATACATTTTTTTTCGATAATACGTTCGTAAAGGATGAGGACACGGGTTAAATGGCCTTTAAAGAAACGGCGCCGTTTAAATTAATTTTAAGTCACATTTGCGGCGTTTTTGCGTAAAAACACCGCTATTGCATGTCCTTTTGCGGCGCTAGGGGAAAAAACGCCACTAAATTTTCAATTACACAAAGAAACGGTGACGTTTTCACAAAATTGTAGACATCTTTGCGGCGTTTTCCCGAAAAACGCCACTAATAGAGTACATCATTCAACTGAAACGACGCCGTTCTGACAGAGTTTCAAGAATATTAGCGGCGCTTCCCTATAAAATGCCACAATAGAAACTGATTCCCTAACACGTAACGACGTCGTATATTGCCATATTTGTGGCGTTTTTGACTAAAACGTCGGTAAAGGCTATATTTTTATATATATATATATATATATCTATTAATTATAATATAAACTATACTAAACTTCAATATATTAAATTTATTGATCTGGATTTATTTTACAAATATATAAGAACATATATATATTTACCGTAAAAATTAATCAATCTAATATTAACCTCTTATTAAGAAACCCTATCATGACCGTCTAAACCCCCCCACCAAACCCAAAAAATTCCCTAAATTAATATTCTTTAATAATCACAAAATATAGTGAAAATCTATTAAACAACAAGTTATATATATATATAGTTAAAAATGTTGTACAAAGTTGAAATATGCTAGCAAATTATCTTTATGACAATAATTTTTGTATGGATCGATCTAAATATAAGTTTTTATCATTTTTGAACTTAAGTATCGATATTTTTGCCTCTGCTATTGCTATAGCCATATATATCAAAAAAATCAAATGGTTAGGGTTAAATGTTTTTAAATATACAAGATAATTAATTGTATCATTTAACAAGTCTCAAATTATAAATTAACCAATCAATCGACATGCATAAATCCATCATGATGATCTACCTATTATATTAATATTCAATATATTAAATTTATTCTGGATCTATATTTTACAAATATATAAGAACATATATATTTACCATAAAAAATAATCAAAAACTAATATTAATCTAAATTAAACCCTAACATGACCGTTGAAACCCTAAATCTCAAACCCCTAAACCTCTAACCCCTAAATTAACCTTAAATCCCAAACCTTAAATCTATACCCCGTACTCCTTAAAATACAGTCCATAAAAAAATTCCCTAAATCTTTAATATATATAATCATAAAATATAGTCAAAATCGATTAAACAATAATTAATTGTTAAAATATATTTTGTATAAATTGGTGTTTTATAATTCCTTTGATTTATTTAGTCGAACAGTACTACCAAAATTTATTACTCTTATAAAAGTTAATTCTAATTTTAATTTATTCTTTACAATACAAAAATTTAAGTTTTATTATATTTTATTTTATTCATAATTTAATATATTTTCTCTCGTAAAGTAGTTTAAATCAACTGTGATTGAAAATTAGTAATAAATAGTTAGCTGTTATATATATATACGACTTCTCTTTAATAAAAACTTTTTGTATTAATCAATATTATTTGTTAATTGTAATTTAAATGTAAATTCTACCACTATATAATAAATAGAACAAAATATTAATTATTTCAACTTATAAGATTTTTGTTACTATTAGCGGCGCTTTGGCAAAAACACCGCTAAAGGTAAATGCATTAGCGGCGCTTAGCTATAAACGCCGCTAAAGGCCAGAGAATTAGTGGCGCTCAGATAAAAATGCCACTAAAGATCCGAGCATTAGCGGCGCTTAGACAAAAACGCCGCTAAAGGCCATAGGATTAGCGGCGCTTAGATAAAAACGCCGCTAAAGATCCGAGCATTAGCGGCGCTCAAATAAAAACACCGCTAAAGGTTTAAAAATCGCAAAAAACGACGTCGTTGGTCTTAGGTTTTTTGTGGCGCTTTATATAAAACGCTGCTAATTCCTATTTTTAACGGCGCTTCTTGGAAATCGCCGCTGATGGTCTACCTTTAGCGGTGCTTTGGCTAAATCACCGCTAATGCTCGATTTTTTGTGGCGCTTTTGTTCTAAATGCCGCTAAAAGTGCCGCTAAAAGCCTATTCTGGTGTAGTGTTTTCTTGCAATTACATAGGTGGAGATAGATAGAGACAATGGTATTCACATAGTGTTTGTTTAGATTTTTGCCTCGAGTTTTTGGAGTATAGTTAATAATATCAAATTACCGTCTTGATTTGTATGGAGCGGTAGTTAATATTTTTTTAAACACTCATTTAACAAGAGTTCAAATCGAATGAACTCATTTCAGCTAAAATAAATAATATCAAGTCACCTATTAATACTCATTGGAGTGAGTTAAAAGATTGAATGAAAGCATGTCCTCAATTGAATATTCTTTACCCCTTTGCATAATTGCATCAATTCATTGTTATCCTCCAAGCCAAGTTTATAATTCTTCTAGCAAGTTCCGACTATTATTATCATATCTATATCTGCTCTTCTTTATAAATACGATGAAAATATCATTACTTGGTTATAAACTTTTTTTTTTTAGATAGATGCTGACCACGAGTTTTAAAGCTGCTCCTCCATACTCAAGGCGAGAATCAAACCCTCGACTACTGATTAAAGTAAAAAAGTCATTATCATCTCATCTAAACTCTGGTGTTTAATTAGAAAAAATTTTAATGTAATAAAGTATAAACATTCACCTAAAATAAATTGAGTAAAAGGTTCTTTTAATTATTTCGATTTTTTTATTTTATTCTTCATGCCTTCAATCTTGCTTACTGAACTTGCCCAATTCGCAGTCTGCTATTTCCATTTTTTTTTCCCCTAAACACTCTTTTAAATTTGTCACAGTCTTTAAGGTGATTAAACCAATCTCTCAAATTAGTTGAATTGAATAAATCAATAAAAAAATATTTTAAAAAATCGATTCAATCAGTCTATTCGACCAGTTCAACTCCTTATTTTGAATTGGTATCTCGTCTGTTTTTTGGTCCAATCGATTATAAAAAGAGTGAGATTTGTTGCTGTGAATCTACTTGAAAGGTCCCTCTATTATAAGGATCTAATCAATTTAGTCCGTATATTATTAAAAAGAATCAAATAAGGCCAAATCAGAATAGAGTTTATATTTACTCTTTAAAAAATTATATCATTTACTGTTAAACAGAGTTAATATTTTTAAAGTTTATATGATTCTATAAATGAAAGCTTTTATTTGGAATTAAACTGCAATTAAAAGAATAATAATTTTCAAAACTTTTTTTTATACAATAACTGTTAACTCTATTACAATTTAAACTTATTTTATTTTTTTCATAGTATATGAAATAAATCAACCCATTTAATAATAATAAAAATTAATTTGATTTAATCCCTATTATACACGGACTTCCCAAATACTTTAATCGAGCCTATTCTTTGCATGATGACATGAAGAAATCTTATAACACATGTATCACATCACCATTGATTTTTTTTTTTTTTTGCAGCTAAAAAAATAATTAAAAATAGAGAGAAAGAAGAAAAAGAAGAGGAATATAACTATTTGGCAAGGTTAAACAATTCAGATATATTTGATCCTTCAGGCATACACATCTTTGGTGTACTTTTGTTGCTTGACAATGGCATCCCTCTCATCACTGCTTACAAGTAAGTAGAACTATAATTTTACATCTATCAAAGCACAACAGGGTGTTTTGGGTCCATAATTTGACTTTTCTTTTTTTGTCTGCTTATTTCCATTTATCGTAGTAATAATTTGGTAAAAAACTCTCTCCCGTACTTCTGATTTCGAAATTGAATAAATAGATCTATCTCAATGAAATTAAAGCAATTTAATTTTTATCAATTTCAAAGGTGAGCAAATGTTTTCTATCAATTGTCCATTATTTTAATTGGTATAATAATAATTTTAGCCCTCAAAATTTACACATTATGTTAAATCGGTCTTAATTTAACAAAATTATCCCGCAACATTTGTGTAAATGTTGAGGTTTTTAGAATTAAGGCCAAAATAACAAAAAAATGTAAATATCGAAAGCTAAATTTATTATTATACCAATCAAAATTATGTACAACTGACGAAAGTAATTATCTTTAATTGTTTACTTTCGAAATTGATAAGGATTAAATTGCTCCAATTTTTTTTTCATTTTGAGATGGACCAATTTACTGAATTTTAAAATTGAGAGAGACTGAAGAAATCTTTTTACCTAATAATTTATATTTGTTTATCGTTTATTTATTTAAATTTCTTTTAATTTATTGAGTTATGAAAAGTATTACCATGGGATGCACGTTTTACCTTAAAATAATTATAAATTAGGTTTTAGCTTAAATTTTCTTTTTTTAATTTTTTAAAAATATAAAAAACATAAAAATTAAGAAAAAAATCATAAAAATCTAAAAATTATAACAAAACATGTTTTCCTAGAAATTATAGAAAATAATTAAAATTAATAAATAATTATAGAAATTTACATAAAAAGTATAGAAAATTATTTAAAAAAACCAGAAAAGTATAAAAATTTTAAATAATTGTAAAGAAATCCAAAATGATAAATAATTTTAAATAATTATTAAAAACAGATAAAAATTACAAAGAAAGTTATAGAAAATAGAAAATATGGAAATATACAAAATATATAAAATTTTCTTTTTTTTCATTTTTTCATTTTCCCAAAACATAATTATTCAAAACAACAATTTACTCTCAAAATTATAGTTCCTTAAACATGTATATTTATAAATTACACTCAAATCTAATTATTAGATCACTTTTCAATTCAATGTGATGGTCAGGGTGTTCACTACCTCAGGTGTGGTCTGGGTTTGAGTCACGCTAGTCGTGTTGCTGTTAAGGCTTTGTCCTCATCTTGTAATCCACCAAAAAAGATAGAAATATTTGGTGTCACAAGTTAATCGAGTATCAACTGAATTACTAAAAAATTAGTGTAATAGTCACCAAATTATAAAAATAATTATTTTAGGCACTCAAAATAAAAAGTTTGCAATTTAAGCACTCACGTTTCATAACTCAGTCATTTTGGTCACTATCGTTAAAATCACAAATGGCAACCTGACGTGGTAGTTAAAAATTGGGATAATAAAAAAATTAACCCTCAACTTTTACATATAATATTGACTTAGTCATAATTTTATAAAATTAACCATCAAATTTACAAATGTCCTCAAATCCTAATTATAAATATATAAAAGTACATAAATATTTTAAAAAAATATAATAATAAATTAAAACTTTATATTTATGCATTTTTATTTTTTTGAATTTTTTAAAATTATGATCAAATTGAGAACATTTGTAAATTTTGAGGGTTACTTTTTTAAAATTATGACTAAATCGATATTATATGTAAGTGTTGAGGACTACATTTTTTATTATACTAATTTTTTTAATTGTTGAACTATTTCAATTGCAAATTTTTTATTTTACATGGTTAAAGTGAAATTTTTTTATAGTTGAGTAACTATATGTGTAGTTTATTCAAAAAAAAAATTAGCATACGCTCTTTCTTTTAAATCATAACTAATATTATTATGATTATGTTTTATCTTTTCATACTTTCTATATAATATTTAAATAATAATAATAATAATATTTGTTTATGTATAAGGATTGAACATGTATTTAATAAATATTATATATAAATTGATCAATTAGTGTCACCCATCAACCTAACTGATTCTTTAACCTAACTGATTCTTTCCTTCATCACATAAAGAAATCTCATAACACATGTATCACATCAACTTTGATTTTTTTTTTTTTTTTTTGCAGCTATAAATCTAATTAAAAATCCTCAACTGCGAAAAAAAATAGAGAAGAAAAAGGAGAGGATGATAGCTCTTTGGCAACCTTAAATAATTCATTTGGAGATATTTTTTCTATGATGAACTATAAAAGGAGGATAAAACTCTAACAACAACACGACTAGTACAACTTGAACTCAAGTCAGACCTGCGGCGGTGAACACCCTAACCATCAAGCAGACACATCTTTGGTGTATTTCGATTGCTTGACAATAGCATCCCTCACAATGATACTTACAAGTAAGTAGTAATAATTTGATTTTTTTTATTTGTTTATTTTCATTTATCAAACTAAAAATAGTAATTATTTGGTAAAAAGATCTCTCTTGTCTCTCTGAATTTCTAAAAATAGTAATCTAATTATTAAATATTTTTTCTAATATTAGAAATATTTAATTTACGTTCCTAACTGAGTTGGATGAAAATGTTTAAATCCCCTATTTACTAAAAAAAGTAATTGAAAATATATTTTACAAAAAATTTTACGGAAAAAATATCTAATACTTATTATAAAACATTTAACTGAGTTGGTGTCACGGGTTAATTGGGTATCAACTCAATTACTAAAAAACTAGGGTAAACAACACATATAGTTAGCCAACTATAAAAAATTTTAGGCACTTAAAATAAAAAGTTTGCAATTTATGCACCTACGTTATATAGTTATTCTAGCAAGTTCCGACTATTATTATCATATCTATATCTGCTTTTCTTTATAAATACGATGAAAATATCATTACTTGGTTATAAACTATTTTTTTTTCTTTCTAAAGTATCTAACTAATCTTCCGTATTCTATAGATCTATTAAGCAGATAGATGTTGACCACGAGTTTTAAAGCTACTCCTCCATACCCAAGGCGAGAATCGAACCCTCGACCACTGATTAAGGTAAAAAAAATTGTTATCATCTTATTTAAATTCTTGTGATTAATTCAAAAAGATTTAATGTAATAAAGTATAAACATTCACCTAAAATAAAGTGAGTAAAAGGTTCGTTTAATTATTTGGATTTTTATAATTTATTCTTCATGCCTTCAATCTTGCTTACTGAACTTGCCCAATTCGCAGTCTGCTATTTCCATCTTTTTTTCCCTAAACACTCTTTTAAATTTGTCAAAGTCCTTAAGGTGATTAAACCAATCTCTCAAATGAGTTTAATTGAATAAATTAATAAAAAAAATTTTAAAAATCAATTCAATCAGTCTAATCGACCAGTTCAATTCCTTATTTTGAATTGGCATTTCGACTGATTTTTGGTCCAATCGATTTTGAAAAGAGTAAGATTTGTTGCAGTGAATCTACTTGAGAGGTCCCTCTATTATAAGGATCTAACCAGTTTAGTCCATATATTATTAAAAAGAATCAAATAAGGCCAAATCATAATAGAGTTTATATTTACTCTTTAAAAAATTATATCATTTACTGTTAAACAGAGTTAATATTTTTAAATTTTGTATGATTCTATAAATGAAAGCTTTTATTTGGAATTAAATTGCAATTAAAAGAAGAAGAATTTTCAAAACTTTTTTATACAATAACTGTTAACTCTATTACAATTTATACTTATTTTATTTTTTTAATAGTATATGAAATAAATTAACCCATTTAATAATAAAAAATTAATTCGATTTAATCCCTATTATACACGGGCTTCCCAAATACTTTAATCGAGCCTATTCTTTGCTTGATGACACGAAGAAATCTAATAACACATGTATCACATCACCATTGATTTTTTTTTTTTTTGCAGCTAAAATATAATTAAAAATAGAGAGAAAGAAGAAAAAGAAGAGGAATATAGCGCTTTGGCAAGGTTAAACAATTCAGATATATTTGATCCTTCAGGCAGACACATCTTTGGTGTATTTTTGTTCTTGACAATGGAATCTCTCTCATCACAGCTTACAAGTAAGTAGAACTATAATTTTACATCTTTGGGTCCATAATTTGACTTTTCTTTTTTTTTTTGTCTGTTTATTTCCATTTATCGTAGTAATAATTTGGTAAAAAAGTCTCTCCCGTACTTCTTGATTTCGAAATTGAATAAATAGATCTCTCTCAAAAAAATTAAAGCAATTTAAATTTGATCAATTTTAAAAGTGAGCAAATGTTTTCTATCAATTGTACATTATTTTAATTGGTATAATAATAATTTTAGCCCTCAAAGTTTACACATTTTGTTAAATTGGTCTTAATTTAACAAAATTATCCCGCAACATTTGTGTAAATGCTGAGGTTTTTAGAATTAAGGCCAGAATAAAAATATGCAAATATCGAAAGCTAAATTTGTTGTTATACCAATCAAAATTATATACAACTGACGGAAGTAATTATCCTTAATTGTTTACTTTTGAAATTGATAAGGATTAAATTGCTCCAACTTTTTATTATTATTTTGAGATGGACCAATTTACTCAATTTTAAAATTGAGAGAGACTGAAGAAATCTTTTTACCTAATAATTTATATTTGTTTATCGTTTATTTATTTAAATTTCTTTCAATTTATTGAGTTATGAAAAGTATTACCATGGGATGCTCGTTTTACCTTCAAATAAATATAAATTATGTTTTAGCTTAAATTTTCTTTTTTTATTTTTTAAAAATATAAAAATCATAAAAATAAGAAAAAAAAATCATAAAAATCTAAAAATTATAACAAAACATGTTTTCCTAAAAATTATAGAAAATAATTAAAATTAATAAACAATTATAGAAATTTACAGAAAAAGTATAGAAAATTATTAAAAAAACAGAAAAGTATAAAAATTGTAAATAATTATAAAGAAATTGAAAATGATAAATAATTGTAAATAATTATTAAAAAAGATAAAATTACAAAAAAAATTATAGAAAATAGAAAATATGGAAATATACAAAATATATAAAATTTTCTTTTTTTTCATTTTCCCAAAACATAATTATTCAAAACAACAATTTACTCTCAAAATTATAGTTCCGTAAACATGTATAATTATAAATTACACTTAAACACGTTTGTTAGCTTTACTTATGTGGCATCCACATAACAGTCCACGTGTATTTTACGTTAGTAATTTTTTTTAATAATTTTTATATAGTTTTTGAATTTTTAAAAATTAATTTATTTTTGACATGGCAACCCATGTGTATGTTACGTCAACAAAGTTAACAAGCGTTAATTTTTTCATTCTTTTTGGGGTGATTTGACAAACATTATAACTTTAAGGGCTGAAAGAGGCAAAAATTAAATGTAAAGTTGGAGGGCAAAATAAGTCATTGTATCATATTATTTTGAAGGCAATTTTATCTTTTCATATAAAATCTAAAAAAAAACACTCGCTCACGGATGCATTATAGGATTCGAACCCCAAAAATTTATAATATTTAACATCTAAATCTTATCATTTCAACCGAACTATATTTAATTATTTTATTAAATTTATTTTTAAATTTTTTTTACATAAATTTTTGCACTATTCATGGGTGTGCCATAATCTAGTACTAAATAAAAGTTTATATAAAAAAATAAATCAAACTTTAGTTGAAATGGTAAATTTGAAGGTCTGAAATTCATAAAGATCTAAATTTAAATTTCACCATATATGAATCTATATTGATTTTTATATCAATATATATTTTAAAAAGGACACACGTAATAATATAACTTATTTTTGTAAAACGAATATATTTTATAATCTATGAATACTTTTTCGGGATGCATGGTTATTAGACTTGATGATGGGTTGAGTCACCAACTCAAAAAATGAGTTTAGACAAAAAAAATAAGTCTAATTTTTTAAACGAGTAGGGCCTTAGGCAAAAAAATTTTAATCCGACCTGAATCACATGTCTATACCTTTTTTTTTTGCATTTTCAATTTTCTATTTTTAGTGTATTTAATGTATTATGTTTTTTAAAATTTATTTTTATATAAAAGAATTTATTACATTTGAGCCGAGTCGAGCTCAAATTTAACATTTTTAATATGAGTCGAGCTTTAGCTAAATTTTAAACTTATCTTTAAATTGAGTCAAACCCGAAACTGAAATTCTGCCCTGATTCAACCCGAACTTTACTTAACCCATGATTAGTACTCAATCAAAGACTTAGAATATTAATGACTAAAAGGAATGTTTGGTGTTAGAATTTGTCCACTCGAGATTCAAATAAACATCAACACTGGCATATCCATTTTTAAGCAAATCAAGCTCCTAGACATGATAGAGAATAAGGGGGAGCAACACGATTTCAATTTGGATAAACAAGTGTCCTTCATATAACTACGAACTAAATAATTAAAAAGTCTTACGCACGATTAATTCCCGGAATAGATGAAAAATCTTTTAACAGCAATGCTTTAACATTTTTGTTGAATTCCAGTTGCAAGTGCAATGCTGTTCCTAGCGGTCAAGGATAAATCGGGTTTGAAAACGGTGTCGGATCATATAATATTGTCTTGGCTGAAATGGGAAATCCGGGTAATGGTAATCCTCTGCGTCACCATTCAACTTATACTGATAAGAATTGGGAATCGGCGGAGATTCAGCGGCAGACATTCAAAGTCGGTCGGCTTTTTGGTTTGGACCCTATACGTGTCTGCAGATTGGTTGGCCACATTAGCCTTGGGTTCCCTTCTTAGAAGTAGAAAGCATATAAAAGCCAGTCCTCTGCTTCTATTTTGGGCCCCATTCTTGCTCTTGTATTTGGGTGGCCCAGATACCATCACCGCTTACTCATTGTTGGACAATGAACTCTGGCCTCTACATTTCTTTGGGTTGTGTTTCCAAATTGGAGTGGCTCTCTATTTATATGCCAATTTCTGGACAATAGCATCAAAATCGCTCATCTTTACGGCCGTTCCAATATTCACTGTTGGAATTATCAAGTATGGGGAAAGGGTTTGGGCTCTCTTCAACGCTAGTGGCGTCCGGTTTAGGAAATCTGTGTTTTCTGGTGACAAAGATTCCCCGTTGGATATTATTGAGCATTCACAGTCGCCTTCAGAAAGTGGTATGCGTTTGACGTTGGAAAAATACTTGGAGTCGAAAAATATAGATGGGAAATACGAAAATGATCTTTATCGAGCCTTTCATTTGTTTCAATTGTTCAAGCCCATGTTTGCAGATATCAAGCTCAGAATTTACCAAAATTTGAGTTACGTATTTCAGCTGGACCATACCAAAGTTAATGCAGAAAAGGCCTTCACAATTGTGGAGATTGAGCTTGGATTCCTTTATGATCTGCTGCATACAAAGATTCCTATAGTTATAACTCGAACCGGTGTAATTCTTCGCTTCATTTGCTTATTCTTCACCACCTTCGCACTGCTTGCCTTCATCTTCGTCGTTGGTAAGCATGAACACTCCCGAGTTGACGTTGGCATTAGCTACTTGTTAATGGGTGCTGCCATCTTTCTTGAAATTTATTCCGCCTTCCTGCATCTTAGATCGGATTGGGGAATCTACTGGTTAGCCCAACAAAACAATGGGTTTCTTAGGGGTATTGGTTCTAAGTTGGTTCGTTTCACTAAGCACAAGGGGGGAATTCAATCCATGGCACAGCGCAGCCTGCTAGATTGTTGCCTACCGCCCAGGAAACTGAATCTTGCAGCAGTTTTTAAGTTCCTCTACTCTGAGGACAGTATGCGGAAGCACATTAGGACCGGTTGGAGAGATGTAACTCCCGAGTTGCAACAGTTTATCTACTCCGGTCTCCAAGAAAAACGGAAAAAATACGCAGATACCAACTTCACAAATCTCTCAGAGTTATTGGATGAGAGAGGTTCAAGTGTGCTTAATGGAATAGGAGAGCTGTCTGGGGACATTATGTGGAGTGTATGCGAAGTCGAATTCACCCATAGTGTCATCCTATGGCATGTTGCTACAGAAGTTGTTTTCCATGACGACAATCACCGGTACCGAGCCGTGCTCGATCCGTATTGCCGGATAAGTAAGGCCTTATCTGATTATATGATGTACCTTTTTTCTCTACCCGCAATGCTTCCCGCAGGGATTGGTCACATAAGGCTCCATGATACCTGCACTGAAGCGATTAACTTCACCCTCGGCGAAGTCAAATTCAAGGAAGCTGTCAGAGGGTTGTTTGGGTTGGACATTACATCTCGGTCATTCTTAATCCAGATGGGAAGTTCAAGGAAGTCCGCATTCTTTGAAGGGTGCGACATCGCCAAGCATTTGCAGGATTTGGTATCTGATTCCCGTTGGGATAACCAAGATAAATGGAAACTGATAGCGGATATGTGGCTGAACATGCTGACTTATGCCGCGGCTCAATGTTCGTGGAAAAAGCATGCGAGGCGACTCCAGTATGGTGATGAATTCTTAACCCACGTTGCACTTCTCATGGCACATCTTGGTTTGAGTAAGAAAATTCAAATGGTGCCATTGCCCAAAGTGCTTGAAGAAGTCGATTTTGAGCCTAATTTTCATTGGGACAAGCTTGACCGATTGCTTTCTTACTTGGCTTAAATTATATATAGTTGTAATGGTGGATACGTATAAAAGCTTAAGATTTTTATTTTCGAATTAACTTGTACTAAATAAAATTTTATCACAATCATATTACATAAAGAACATCTTTTTAAAGAATAAAAAAAAAAGAAAAATCATAATTAGTACCAACAAGTACCCCATTTTTTGTTTACATTCTATTAATCATAGATTGCGTTAAGTCGAAACAAAATTTTAAATCCACTTTTTAAGTTTGGCCTATTTTTGAAAATAGGTCTAAAATTCTACTCAAGCCCAGTCCTAATTAAAATTGCTAAATCTAAGTTTGACTTAATTGAAATTTTTTTTATATAAAAATAAATTTAAAAAAATATAATACATCAACTATGGTAGCAAAACAAAAACATATTAGCAGTAAAACAGCAACACAATAGCAGGAAAAAAAATGTCATGCATCTCTTTTTTTTAAAGTATTTTTTACTATGCCCCTATATTTTAAAATTTTCTCTTTAAATATTACATATAATATTCTAATTTATATTTCTCCTCATGAATTCTATATCGATAAAAGTACCATTTACGTTTATGTGTTAAGAGTCAGGTTTATATTGTCCATTTTATTTTAAAAATGATAAATTAGTCATTATACATTAGATTAAAGAGCAAACTAATTATTTCTATTAAATTTCATTTATTTTAATATTGCAGAATCGATGTAGCTGGCAAAATAATTAGAAGTTACACGTAATGTACTATGTGTATCTCATCCTAACTTATAAAAACTAAATTTTAAAATTTTAAAAATGTGTTTATATATATATATATATATATATATCAGTCCCCATGTTTGATTTCTAAATTAATCAATTGAATTGAACAGTACCGATTCGTTATTGCTAGGGAGCATTGCTTGCCAAGTAGTGAACATTCTCATCACGGACGGATGCATATAAGAACTATGCTTGAATGGCATATTAATAGGCAAAACCGAGATGAACTTATAAAATAAATTTCAATGCATTGGCTAAATGATACAACATAGACACCATTTGTGATCTTGATGCTATAGCATTCCATCTTACATAATAAAGCACAACGCATTAAAATTCTCTCTTATTCTACAGAAACACAGAGTAGAATGCAAACAGAATTCTAAATAATCCATCATCATAAAATGAGACTCTTACTTGACATACTTCAAAAGCCATTCCAGCATATCTTGATGCGCTTCGTTAGCACGTGCCACAGCAGTTGAATTATTAATATCATATCTCAGCGTCCATCCATGAGAACAATTAGGAAATACCTTCACAAACCTATCAACCTGCAAGAGAAGAGAAGAGAAGAGAAGAGAAGGATATATTTGATCTTTTTTGTTAGTGTGCTTGGTAAAATAGATAGAAATAAACTGAAAGAAAAAAGTAATTTTCTTTTCATGCTTCCGTGATAGAGTTGAAATTGAGAAAAAAGAAAATGAAACTTTTGCAAAATGTGTAATTTTGAACCAACATAAATTCCTCTCATTTTATTTGTTCATATCATTCCAATTAAAAATGGTATCTCTCTTTTTTGGGTTCTCACCTCTTTTTTTTTTTTTTTTTTTCCTTAACAAACACATTCAAAATGTATGTTCTTTTACACTTTTCGTCTTTTACTTTCGATCTCTCACACACTTGAATTATTATATTTGGTGAACCCTTAATTTAAATGAAAAGCATTAAAATCCATTCGAAAATAGAGTTGGTTGAACAAGAATAGTATTGTAATCGACAGAAAATCCAAATAGATCATAGAGAATGCAATTTCGTTACTAAATTCTTAGGCTCATTCAATAAAGATAACAAGCAGACAGTATGATACAAGGCACGGGGGCTTCTTACCTTATTCGCACTTAAGATGTCATCAAACTGTTTTAAAACTGCTGGGGAAGCCAAATGGTCAAGCTCAGCTCCCAATATCGCAATGGGCAGCTTCACACCTGCAAATATTCCCACACTATCACTGCAGCTTTTTACTATACTAGTTCATATATGTAGCAAGTGTAGTTAGCTTGATGTGTTCAATTTTTAGTGAAACATTTGTCTTAGAACCTTAAAAGCAGCTAAGGTTTAATTCTCTAATCTAAGTTTGCTATGGCTAAAGACTCCATAAACTATGAAGTCAAGATAGATTCTAATTAAGTAATGCTAGTAAAACAGGAAAGCTCTCTTAAAGTAATCATCTAATAACTCCAACCATGCCCAAAACTTCAATTTTTGCATTAAGTGTATCATCAAAACAGTTTCATAGATTATGGAAAAAGCACACTTGGCAATCATCATAGAAGGACAAGTTTTTCTCATCTCAAGAAAGTTGGATGAATGTGCTAATGGTATTAGGGTATTCAAGTTCATCAATATTGCAATGTTGCTCAAACATGATAACCTACAAAATACAAGTAATATTTTATTAATATAACTAAATTATAATGTTAAAATTAAAATACTAAATAACATTTTAATTTGAAAACAGAACTAAATCTATTAAAATTCTGAAAAAAAAGAATTATATTATATATAACATTTTTGTTAAAAAAAGTTAAAAGAAAGCATGGAATTTAGTTTTGAATTTGATTCAAAAATATAATTCTGAGAAGGTAAGATATGATATGAAACAATTAAAATTTTGAGAGGAAATTTTAGTTCCGAAAAAAAATTAGTATAATTTTACAGCTCACTTCATCTTGGCAACAAAAGTTTTTTCACCTTTGTGAATGAAAATTAAATCATCTTCTAAGGTGAAGATCTGATCATTCTCTATGACCTAAGATCACTGCTACAAAAGATCGTTCAGTTCTTCTCTAATTTGGTGATTTCACAATATGTAAAAACACCATAGTTTTATAGGTGAACCCCATACCTAAAACAACCTTAGAGTGAAGGAAGAGAGGCAAGAGATTTTTTTTTTTTATTAAAATGGTATAAGAACCTTTCCTTTAAAAACCTATGAATCCCTAAAATGGTATATGAAACTGAATCCTAATGCAAGAACCTAAGCACATTATTCACAGAGAGTTCAACCAGCCCCAAAGCAGAGGAGACCTCACCTTAAACTTAGTCATTAAATCCAAACCAATTTGTAGTGAAATGAACAACAATTTATAACTGACATAAAAAGAGGAGAGAAGCAGAATCTTACTCTTGATATCAGCCACAGTCACATATGAAGGATGTAATATCACAGCAGCTTGAATAAGTTCAGCCTTTGTCAGTTCAACCACAGCTTTAGCTGAGGTAATCAAAAGACTTGGTATTAGCCATCTAGTAATAAAATAGTCACAAAATTATATGAAAAAAATATCTTGAAACCATAACTGGTGCATAACATGCTTGTATAATCATAGTAAATATCTTATATGAAACCACTTAAGAGTATAGTGCATATATGAAAACTCACCACCCCAACAGAACCCAGCAGCTCCAATTGATGAAAACCCTTTACTTTTCAAAGCATCAATCATTAGCTTTGCATCTTCAAAACCTTTTACCTAAAGGAAGATTTAAATGCACAAGGACATAAACTTCAAAAGAGATTCATCATTAAACATTAAATGCTTCCCTAGATAATGGTGTAGAAATACAGAATGAACGGAACAAATTCAAAATCAAACCTATATCTATTATGAAGAGACTAAATCATTAGCTTTGCATCTTCAAAACCTTTTTCCTAAAGGAAGAATTAAATGCACAAGGACAGAAACTTCAAAAGAGATTCATCATTAAACATTAGATGCTTCCCTAGGTGATGGTGTAGAAATGCAGGATGAACGGCACAAATTCAAAACCAAACCTATATCTATTATGAAGAGACTAAAGCCAGTGTAGAAAATTAGAGTCCATAATACAATACAAATGGAATAAAAATGAGATAAACAAAGATTGAAAAGTATGCCATTCCTTATAAAACTTGATCGATAACCAATTTGAAGTATTTGTCAGAAGGCCACTAACCGGTGAATGATCCTTCATCCAAGCATCTTTAGGTCTATCAGGATTATTAGGGTCATAGGGTTCTCCATTAAAGAAGTCAGGAACCACCGCATAGAACCCAGCATCTGCAACCTTGTCAGCGATCTTTCTATACAATCAAGAGCAACTGAAATTAGGTTACAGAAGCTGTACAGTTCAACTCAAGATGCTAGATAGAACAAACTATTTAGAGGCATGTCAAATTTTTCAACTGTGTCACAGTCACCCTTTGACAGACTAATCCATTATATCACAATCTCGAAAAAAAAATAATTCAACTGCGTCAAAAATCAGTTAGAGGAATGCCAAATCTTAATTTACTAAGTTGTAATTGTCAGAATCCATATTCTGATATCAAAAGCAATGATTTCAATTTTCAAAATGTTACAGTCACTGGTTTCTCTGTGTTTTAAGCCAAGAATAACTAGTATTTAATAGGAAAAAACTACTCCATATATGAATCCATAAAGCTATTGAGAAAAATGAAGCAAGATAATAAGTCATCTTCTCGAATTTTCCATGGAGTGTGACCACATTGATGGACTGCCAGAAGCACTCTGTATGTCAAGGACCTAGCTAAGTTTGTTTTTCCACAACCTATGGTGTAACTATGAAGCATGAACCCTCCATGCAGGGACAGATGCCGGACAAATGGAAGTACGTATAGTACATGTACGAATAGATGAAGAAAAAAAGAAAAACAAAACTAGAAAAGTCCAAAACATTATCAAAACACATTTGGATATGCTTTGACAAGATTGGCATGCAAAGGATAAGAAAGGCATAGAAGAGATAATAAAGACAAAAAATCAGAAAAAATTGGTTTCCCTAGCACTATTAGCCGTACCTCAAGTTTGGAGCCTCATATCCTGCAGAGCCAAGAGAAGAATAGTGAAATTAGCGGATGATCAAAACAATGGTGATGATCATCATCATGGAACAGAGATTAGAAATTGCAGAAAAATGCTCAATGAAAGCAAATGTATAGTAAACAAAATACCAAAATTAAATCTATAGTGAAATTCAAAACCCAGATATAATATGTCAAGAAAAACAGACTGCAAACAAGTAAAGAAAAAAGAAGTAAAAGATAATACAGAAAATTGGCGAAAACTAAAGAAGCTCTTTTCTTTTTTTTCTTTGCTTGAATACAGAAAACCTTTAAGCTGCTCAATTCCTAAAGAACTGTTCCTCATTAATTTCACACAAAACCCAAATAGAAAATGACCAAAAAAAAAAAAAGCTCACCCTGAAGCAGAAAGATAAAGAAAAGAAAGAGGGTTTATGGATAACTACCATAAACATCAGAGGCAAGAAGAACAGCATGCTTGCACTCAGGAGAGCCAGAGACATAAGTGTTGAAATCAGCAAGTTTCTCAACATGACCACCTCCACTTTCAGGGTCCAATATGGGAGGATTTGAGCCGCAATGAGGAGCTAACGATATCTTTCTCTCTTCTCCTATCTAAACAAAAAAAAAAAAAAACTTTCAGTTGCTTTGATTGAACGTACACTAGCACAGTGTATAAAAAACAAATACCAACTAGATATCTGATTATGATAGATACCGAGTTTAATAGAAAGAAAATTCAAAAGAAATGTAAAAGGTAATTAAGCAGTTCATAGATTGGAAATCTGAGTTCAAATCAATTACCTGAAAATTAAAAAATAAACTCTTAATATTTATATCTATTTTTATAATTGAAAAACTAAATCAGAGTTCAACCGGCTAAATCAAAAATTAATTAGTACAATGATTCATTCATATAATTTGAAGTTTGAACTAGAAAATTGAAAAAATGGCCAAAACAGGTAAAATATCAAAAATCAATACTAAAAAACCGGTTAAAACCAGTAAAACAATTTCATTATTATTTGGATTTTTTTTAAAAAATTAGAGTTTTTCATTATGTTCTAATTTATTTTCATTAAAGTTTTCCGAATTTTCTAATGGTTTCTATACATTCCTTATTGTTTGATTTTTCTAATGAATTTCTCATAATTAGTATTAATTTGATTTTTAAAATTTTTCTAGATAATTTTATTAGGCCAATATCCAAAAATTCCACCTTTGATTCGATTATTCGACCATATCCATCCTAAAGCTCGGATATTAATTAAAGTATCATATTAATCCACAATATTCAAATCTTCACAAAAGTAGATAAAATATCCAAAAATTTATTCAGATAAAAAATATCCCAAATATTCTTCAGGATTGAGGAAGATATAGTGGACCCTATATTATTGATTGATAAATAATTACTACATCATTTGCTACATAAAGTTGGGCATTATACATTAAACAGTTTCCATCGTGCTTATTACCTAATTATAATTTTGTCATTCATTTTCGAAATGACATGACATTTCAACAACCCATAATGAAATTATCAATTAAATAAATAACACATCTTTATCAAAATCTGCAAGTCAACAAGCATTTTTAAAATAAATAAAAATATTTTTATATTTGAAAAAGATTACAAATTTAGAAATTCAAATAAATATGTTTTTCTGCAAATGATAAAAAAATAAAAATTATAAAAACAATATCAGAATATGAAACAAGGCTTTTTATTTAAATATTTTTTTTCAAACTAGGGATAATTCAAAGATTATTTACAGGAAAAGTACATTGTGGGTGAATTTCGAGAATTCTCGAAAAGTTATTTTTCGACCTCCCGACCCATGTCGGCGTCACCCATCTTTTTCTTTTTGCTTTTTGCTATCAAAAAGTTAATGGTCTAATTCGGGTTTTGATCTCTATATTTTACAAAAATTACTGTTTAATCTTTATATTTTAATTTAGTATAATTTGTTCATCCTTTTATAATATTATTAGTTAATCCAAATTTTTCCGATTAACTTAATCAAAAAATACATGTTAGCTAAATACTTTAGGAGATTTTAGAGTACTTTTAAAGAAAAATTTTACATCAAAACTTTTATGAAAATAGTTAATCACGTTGACAATTTGGACTAACCGATAAATTCTAATATGATCAAATTATACTAAATTAAAATATGACTAAATTATAAATTTTTACATAGCAAAAGGACCAAAAATAAAATTAGACTATTCACTTTCCCATAAAAGAAAAAACATTGTCAAGTTGAACACTGAGTGTCCATGTCAAAATAGTATTTTACTATTTTTAACGTAAAAAAATTTATATTTTTTAAAAAAGTCTCTTAAACAACAGGCAGTAAATACTCACTAATTTCCTTCTCCTATGATTCTATTCGAAAACAGAGATTCGATGTGAAAATTCGAAATCATAAACGAAATCAAATAAAAAACAAAGACGATTAAGCAAACGAACGAAGAATTTTTTAAAAAATACATAATAAAAGAGGAACCGAAATTCGACCTTTTGGAAGATCTCGGTAGCGGTACCAGGAAGGTCGAAGCAGTGGGCGCCGTGTATCAGGAAAAGGAAGATAATCGCCGAGATCACCGTCGCGGCTGATTTGTGCACAGCTGTTGATCGGAATCTCATATTAATGGCGGAGAATCTCTCCTTTTCTGGACAAAGAGAAGGGTGAGATATGGACAAAGGAAAATGAGAAAACGTCTTTTGGGGAGTGTGATAAGGAGGAAACCAATTGATTTTCCAAATCCTTCTATAAATTTTTCTTGAAATTTTTTATGTATCTTTTGGATTTCGAGAATTTTTTACAATATTATATAATGTACGGTATGAATCTTTCCCGTTAAAATGCCAGAAATCATGGGTAGGGAGAGGAGGAGGATAAGAAGGTAATGTATGTATGTGTATATATATTGAATCTCTCCGTGAAAATGCCAGAAAATGTGGGTATCGACAGGAGAAGTATACGAAGGGAATGCACGTGTGTATAAGTATTATTCTCACAAGGATGTAGGTACTCGATTTGTATAGGTATTATTGTTAAAAAGACATAGATTTAAGTGCGTTGAAGTGCATTAAAAAATTTAACGAGGAAAATTTAATTTGGTTCATTTAGATTTACTGTAATTTGATTTGATTATGAATTAAATTCGAAAGGTATTTATATTTTCTGTCAATTTACTTTTTATTTTTTAAACTAAATTTAACTATCAATATTCCAAAAAGAGTCAAATCATTTTTCATTCATAAAAATAATTACTAAAATATTTAATTTTTTAACAATGTTGGTGTGGCAGTCTATGTGCGCTTTATGCTGACATGACATTATTTATTTTATATGATATAAATAAATAATTTAAAATTTATAAAAATAAAAAAGAAATAACAATTCATAAATAAATATAATAAGTTTTTAAAAAATGACATGAAATATATGTGGATTGTCATGCGAGCTGTCATATTTAAAAATTTAAAGTTTTAGTCATTATTTTCATCCAAAACATCAATTAATCGACTCTTTTACAAAAGGTTGAGGGTTAAATATGACTCTTTTTGAAAAGTTAAAGGTTAAATTTAACTAAAAAAAAAGGATCAATTTGACAAAAAATATAGACTTTAGGGTTAAATTTGATGAAAGTTTTCATTTAAGTCACTAAGCTATTAAAATCGCTATTGTATGGCCTTCTCTAGTCACACTACTTACTACTTACACCAATTGAAAGGTTTCATCCCCTTCTCTTCCACAATTCATTTTTTTTTTCATGAAACGACTTTGTAAGTCCAAATCTATGAACCAAAATTCAAACAGCTTTCTTCTCCGATCTCCGACGCTATCAATTAGATTGACTTAGAACTAATATATGTTCTACTCATTGATGAGTACTGATCCACTACACCGATCATTACTTCATTGTTCAAAGCCCGCTAGCTGAACTTTTAAAAAAAATTTAACCCAATAACTCTAAATAAAAAATTTCAAACAGTTCAATAACTTGAAGGAAAATTTTCAAATAATTCAATGATTATTTTGTATCTTTTTAAAATTGAATGATCAAAACGTAAACTTACAAATAGTTCAGTAATTTTGGCGTAGTTTACCCCTTTTTTTTAATCATTGGCTCCTGCTAAAGAGCACTACACTAATGCTAGAGAGCAACATCACAACGACCTTTGCTTGCCATGGCCATAGAACACTTTCTTCAGGTAGCACAGTTGCAAGGAATATTAATAGGCAAAAACCAAGCTGAATTTATAACACAAATTTATGATTAGCCCTTTCATGATTCTTGGAATTTATAATCTGATTACACAAACCCATAATATTGAACCACATAAACAACAAATTCCAATGCATTGGCTAAATGGTAAAACATAGACACATCTGTTCAAGCTTTTCTATGTGTTACAATGTTCCGTTTTACGCAATAAGGCACAATGCATTGAAATTTAACCTTTATTCTACATAAAAACGACCATATTTTTAGACAGAATTCTAAATAACACGCATAAACTCCCATCACCATCGGATAAGTTTCTCACTTAACGTACTTTGCAAACCACTCCAGCATATCTTGTTGAGCTTCGTTAGCGCTCGACACAGCTGCCAGATCATTGACATCGTATCTCACCGACCATCCATGGGCAACTTTAGGAAATATCTTCACATAGCTATCAACCTGCGACAGAGATTGTTTTGTAATAAATATAAACGAGTACATGTAGACCAAGTTAAGAAGGAACCCGGAAAAAGCCATACTCAAAGACCGAGTAATTGGCATAATATTTTGTTTAGTTGATAACCGTGACAATTTGACGTGCAAGGCAATAAGCCAAAAAGGCACGTGCAAACCTAATATGGTATATAACTCACAATCAAGTACAAAAGATAAGCAATGTGGGACTTATAACGCTTCATCTCGATAGAGTCCTGGCAAAATAAGCATATGATAGGCAACTCAATGGAGCAAACAAGAAACCTAACATTGATACCATGTTAAAGAAAATGCAATCTTTTACTGAATTCTTAGGCTCAATCAAAAAAGATTACAGTATGAAACCACGCATCGGGCCTTCTTACCTCACTCGCTTTTAAGATCTCATCAAACTGTTTTAAAAGCTCTGGGGGAGATATATGGTCATGCTCAGCTCCCAATATCGCAATGGGCACCTTCACACCTGCAAAAATTCGCACATAATCAATAGTACAAAGGTAGACTTGCCCCTAACACAGACACCACATAAAAGCACAAGAATGGGTGAAAATGCTCTCTTAAAGAATCAACTGATAACTGCAACCAAACCCAAAACTTCAAATTTTGCGAAGTACCCTAGAAACAGTTTCATGATATAGATAACGGGAAAAACACTATAGTAATCATCATAGAAGGCAAAGTTTCTCATCTCGAGACAGTTGCATAATCTTGCTTATTGTATTAGGACAACTAACATTTTGATAGTAAATTGATGAGGTGGCCGTATATGAACTTATTTAGCAAAGTTGTAGTGTTGGTTTATCACGAGAAACGTTTTGTGTTTCTTACTGATTCTTCAAAAAGGGTTTTCCGAAATAAAAAGAAAAGAGAGAGGATAGTCATAACTTCACATTATTGAAAACAATTAGCATTTTGAGAGGAAATTTTTAATTCACAAACCAACACTTAATACAATTCATTTTACGACTCACCTTCTAAGGCGATGATCTAAGTTCACTGCCACATGATATCATAGGATTCTTCTCATGGTGATTTAATTACCATAATTGTTTTATGGGTCAAAAACATACCAAACACCGCCTTATAGAGCAACAGGAGAGGCAAGAGAAAGATTTTTAATAAGATGGTATAAGGATCTTTCAATAAAAATGCCATGAATACTTTAGAAACTGCTCACCTAACATGCCTCTTGAAAATAAAATGAATCTTAATGCAACAGCCTACGAAAAAAAAATTCACAAAGAATTCAACCAGAAATTTTGCCCCAAAGTACAGCAAAAACCAGGCTCAAATCTTACTTTTGATATCGTCCACAGTCACAAATGAAGGATGTAACATTACAGCTGCTTGGATAAGGGGATCCTTAGCCAGTCCAGCCACAACTTTAGCTGCGGTAATCAAAAGACCTAGCATTAGCCATCTAGTAATAAAGTGATACTTAAATGAACATAGTAAATATCTGGGCCCTGTTCTAGGGATTAGATTGCATTTTGCCCTCTCGATTCAAAAAATAGGCAAATTAGTCATTGTATGTTAGTTCAAAGAGCAAACTGATCCTTTTTCTTAACAATTTCATCCATTTCTACTGTTAAAAACCAGCATGAACAGAATAACCAGATAGTTACACATGGTGTGCCATGTGTACCTCATGCCGACGTACAGAGATCAGTTTTTAACAGTAGAAATGGATAAGATTTTAACAGAAGGACCAGTTTGCTTTTTCATTTAATGTAATGTAAAGGAACTAATTTGCCCATTTTTAAGAAGAGGGGCAAAATGCAATCCGACTCCTACTACAAGGGCCTCCATGGTATTTTTACCTAAATATCTGCTATGAAACCACTTAATGTATAGTGCCTAAATGAAACCTCACCACCCCAACAGAACCCAGCAGCTCCAATGGATGAAACCCCTTTACTTTTCAAAGCGTTAATTACGAGCTTTGCATCCTCGTAACCTTTATCCTAAACAAGCAATTAAAATGCATAAGGGCATAAAACTTCAAAAGGTGATGAATCATTAAACATTAGATACTTGTCTAGTTAAAATAGATATAGCCGAAAAATGAAGGTTCTGTAATGGTGAACAAAAGTTGAATGAACAGAACAAATTCAAAATCAAACCTACATCTAATTATAAAGAAACTAAAGCCGGTCTAGAAATTTAGAGAATCCATAACACAATACTACCCGAAGAGAAAAAAAAAAAGAGATAAAATTACAGATTGAAAAATATCTCCTTGCTTATAAAACTTGATCAATAACCAATTTTAATTATTGGTCAAAAGGCCACTAACCGGTCCATGATCCTTTATCCAAACAGATAGAGGTCTATCAGGGTTATTAGGGTCATAGGGTTCTCCATGAAAGAAGTCAGGAGCCACCACATAGAACCCAGCGGCTGCAACCTTGTCCGCGAGCTTTCTATACAATCAAAAGCAACTGAAATTAGGTTCCAGAAGCTGGTACAGTTCAACTCAAGATGCTAGATAGAACAAAATATGTAAGTAAATTAAATTGGCTTCTCACAACCGCCCTATGACAGACTAAACCATTATATCACAACCTCGAACAAATAATTCAACCGTGTCAAAAATCAGTTAGAGGCATGCCAAAATGTTATAATCATAGGTTACTCTGTATTTTTAGGCAAGAATAACTAGTATTTAATAGGAGAAAACACCTCGGTATAAGAATCCATAAAGCTATTGAAAAAAATGAAGCAAGCCATCTGCTACAGTATTCCTTTGTGTTTGACCACATTGATGGACTGTCAGAAGCACTTTGTATGTCAAGGACCACACTTGGTATTAGTCAAATTCTTAGGTGGTAACTTCATAGTGTGTAAAACTCATTATTGACCTAGGAAGAATATATAAAAACTTTTAATGAGGCTAGTACCGAGGTATATGATTTTCATATGGGCGAGATCATTTTTCGATGAGCCAAGAATAACTAGTATTTAATAGGAAAAAACACCTCAGTATAAGAATCCATAAAGCTATCGAAAAAAATGAAGTAAGTCATCTGCTAGAATATTCCTTGGTGTGTGACCACGTTGATGGACTGTCAGAAGCACTTTGGATGCAAGGGCCACACTTGGTATTAATCAAATTCTTAGGTGGTACTTCATGGTGTGTAATACTCATTATTGACCTAGGAAGAATATATAAAAAGCTTTTAATGAGGCTAGTAGCCGGGGTACATGATTTTCGTATGGGCGAGGGCATTTTTCGATGGTAGTGACCTACTTGCTGACTTACTCATTCAAGTTATGAAAGGTTCCTTGATAAGCTTGATGGACAATTTCTTTAGCTATACATACTTTCCAGATCATAACAGATAAGGGTGAGGAAACTTTTTGATGACCTTGGAATCACTCTCATCAATACTTGGAGGGACAAAGGAAATTTGATGTGGGGTGTTTTAGTTATGTTTAAGAAATGTTCCACTTTAGTTGTTTTTGACATTTAGGCTCATTTGATACTTGTTTCATATTCGGAGCAAAAACTCGACTTCACATTAATCATAGAATAGATAATAAAAGCCAACACAACAGCAGAATTAGTCTTACCTGAAGTTTGGAGCCTCATATCCTGCAAAGGCATGAGAAGAAGAAAAGTGAAATTAGCAGATGATCAAAATTGGTGGTGATGATTATCATAATTTTGATTACAACACTATCTATACTTTATAGCACAGACACAGGCAATTGCATATACAGTGCTCAATGAAAGCAAATGTAGAGTAAACAAAATTATAGTACAGATACTAATATGCTTATATCGTAATGAATACACAACCCAGATATAATATGTTCCAAAAATATCCATAATCAATCCAAAATTCCGTTAACCCCCAACATCCTTTTGAACTAGTTTCAAAGTCAATATGTGCTTAAAAATCCATAATCAAATACAAAACCCATATATAATATGTTGAAAAAACAGACTGCAAAGTGCGAAAAGGTCAACAAAAATGAAGTAAAAAAAGGGCAGAAAATGGGTGAAAACTAAAGAAGCTCTTCTCTTTCTTTCCTTTTTTGTCTATATAAATAAATAAAACTTGAAGCTGGTCAATTCCTAAACACACCGCTCCTCATGAATTTCACACAAAACCCACACAAAAAATGACAAAAAATGACAAAATTTCACACTACCGAAGGAGTCGAAAATCCATCAACAACAATCAAATACAAAACCCAGATATAATACGCTCGAAAACAGACCGTAAAGGTTAAACAAGTTTAACATAAATGAAGTTAAAGAAATCCTTGAAGTTGCTTAATTCCTAAACAGAGTAATTGCTCATCAATTTCACACAAAACCCCAAATCAAAATAACTCAAAAATCCACAAATGACGACTGTGAAGAGCTTATGGGGATAAGTACCGTAAATATCAGAGATAAGAAAAACAGCAAGCTTAGATTGAAGAGACCCAGAAACATAAGTGTTGAGACCAGCAAGATTCTCAACGTGACCAGCCCCACTTGCAGAATCCAATGTTGGTGGATTTGAACAGCACTGAGGCCCTGACATTGTTTTCGTGTCTTTTCTCCTAAGCAATAAAAAAAAAAAGTTCCACTTGGTTTGTTTGATCAAACAGGAGCACCATATATATAAAGAAACACCAACCAGAAAGTTGGCAGCGAAAACGTGAGGGTTCGAAGGTATAATAAAAAGGTTTTATTCGCAAATTAATCCCTAACTTATATCTTAATTCTCAAATCAGTCTTTAAACTTTTTTTAATCATAAATCGTTCTTACACTTTAATAAAAAAATGTCGCATATCATGTTATTATTAGCCGACATCATTAGCCGCCATCATTTATATCTATCAATTATTGCATGTTGTTTTAATCTACTTTTTCAATGTCAACAAACTATTTTTAATTATTATTAAATGTGTTTATTAATTTAATTTAAATGTTTTTATATTTATCATGATCTATTATTATAATTGTTGTATGTTGTTTTGCTTTCTTTGTTTCTGTTAGAATTTGTGACTCGAATCTCGTAATTTGTTGAAAAAATAAATATAGCCGCAAAATAATGAGATCTATGGGAGTGAGAGGCTAAGAGTCTACCGCACAAGTTGAGTCTGTATAGAACTATACTTTTACTATTTGACTTTCTTGTATCATTTGATTTTCAACATTAGTGAATTTTTACTCTCCTCTACCCGTTGTTTTTCTTAAAAGGGTAAATTTTGTGTGTTCTTAATTTTTCTTTTCTTATTGTTTTGTGATCATTCTACTACTATTATTGCTTTTTATTATAACATTTCTTCAAATTGGCATTATAGTAGTTTACTTTTTTATGTAGTTAAAAATTTGTATATTAATTAAAAATTAAGAGAAATTATCATTATCAATAATATGTAACAATAATTAAAATATATTATTTAAAAAATAATTAAAAATTAAATGCGTCAAATTAAATGCAATGCATGTAACATTAGAAACTAATTGAGATAAAACTGAGAGTTTAAGATCACGTTTAATTAAAAAAAATTTAAAGATTAATCTAAAATTTAGGATTATTTTATGGTATAGAGTAACATTTAGTCTTTAAATTTGAAAAAAGAAATTATCGCATTGATCTCTGAACTTTTTTTTGTCCGCATTGGTCTCGAAACTTAACAACCTTTACTGATTTGATCCTGAACTTGATTTACGTTAAGGTATGAGAATGAGACATATTGTGAGTGCTTAGAGTTGTAGGTCAAGTCACCCGATCAAGCCCGAAGGTCCGCCCGAAAAATGGGAGGGTTTAGACAAAAATATAGGCCCAAAATGGGCTTGGACAAAAAATTATGCATGTTTTCTTGATGGGCCAGAATTCAGGTATGCTTTTTTTAGCCCAAGCCCGACATGGATACATGTCTTTAAAATTTATTGGGAAACATTTGTTTTAATGTTTTTTATGTGTTTAATATATTATATTTTTAAAATTTGTTTTATATAATAAAATAATTTTAAAAAATTAATGCAGGTCGAGTTCATATAATAAACCTATTTTTTTGGCAGATCTGAACCTATCAATCATGCCCAATATTTTGTTAGGGCCTGGTTCGGCCATGGATAATTCTACGAGTTCTACATCATTACTTGAAAATTTTAAAAATACTTTATATTTTTATTTTTTAAATTATATATATTTAAATTTTAAATGATGGTATAATATAATATTAAAGTGTCACATTACTGTATCTCTAAATTCATAGACTAAATTAAAAAAGGCTTAAAGGTACAAAAAGCACTCAAACTTTTTCAGAAAAAGTAATTAAGTCTCTGCTTTTTTTTTATACTCGATTGGGTACTTAAACTTTTAAAATATATAAAAAAACCCTCAAACTTAAAAAAAAACAATTAAGCCATTAATTTTATTAAAATTATAAAAAAAATTAAAAGCTATAAATATCATTAAAAAATTTACTAAATTTCGAAACTACCATGGACCTAATGACGAAATTGAAAATTTTGAAAAAACTGGGGACAATTGAAGTTTGGGGTTGGTAAAAATGATTGTCGGTCGAAGATATATAAAATTTTGTTTAATATTTATTTCCCTAAAAACATGGGGGGCGCATATTTTTTGCCAAATTGGCCACATATATGTTCTGCATGGCAGACTGCAAAGCCGCGCATGTAAACACAACCTTAAAAATTATTAAATTATAAATTTATATATACTTATAAGGTAAAATTACATTTTTAATCGCTTATAATAAAAAAAAATATGTTTAGTCCTTTTCAGAAAGTGACAAAATCATAAATTAATATATAATAAAATTATATTTTAACTATTTAAAAATTTATGATTCAGTTTCGACTCTCTTTTAAAAGAATTTCTATATTTGTCTTTATTTGTGAATTTTGAATTCTCACAATGTATTGATTTTATGTGTGGGTTTTAGTTCAAGTTCGTCGACTATATCTGAATTCGGTGGCGAAGTCAGGGGGACTGGCAGGGCCCTGACCCCCTAAAATGGAAAATTTTTTATTTAGGCTATTTTATAATTTATAAAATTTTGAATTAATAATAGTAAATTTAAAATTTGGCCCCTAAAATAATAAAATTTTGATTTAATCCTTCTAAAATTATAAAGGTATACGGTATCAAAATGATGAAATTATATTTTACATCAAAAATTTTATGAAAATAGCTAATCACGTTGACAATTTGGACTAACCAATAAAATTCTAAGATGATCAAATTATACTAAATTAAAATACGACTAAATCATAAATTTTTACATAACAAAAGGACCAAAAATGAAATTAGTCTATTCACTTTCCCATAAAAGAAAAAACATAGTCAAGTTGAACACTGAGTGTCCATGTCAAAATAGTATTTTACTATTTTTAACGTAAAAAAATTTATATTTTTTAAAAAAGTCTCTTAAACAACAGGCAGTAAATACTCACTAATTTCCTTCTCCTATGATTCTATTCGAAAACAAACAGAGATTCGATGTGAAAATTCGAAATCATAAACGAAATCAAATAAAAAACAAAGACGATTAAGCAAACAAAAGAAGAATTTAAAAAAAAAAACATAATAAAAGAGGAACCGAAATTCAACCTTTTGGAAGATCTCGGTAGCGGTACCAGGAAGGTCGAAGCAGTGGGCGCCGTGTATCAGGAAAAGGAAGATAACCGCCGAGACCACCGTCGCGGCTGATTTGTGCACAGGTGTTGATCGGAATCTCATACTAATGGCGGAGAATCTCTCCTTTTTTGGACAAAGAGAAGGGTGAGATATGGACAAAGGAAAATGAGAAAACGTCAATGGGGAGTGTGATAAGGAGGAAACCAATTGATTTGCCAAATCCTTTTATAAATTTTTCTTGAAATCTTTTATGTATCTTTTGGATTTCGAGAATTTTTTACAATATTATATAATGTACCGTATGAATCTTTCCCTTTAAAATGCTAGAAATCATGGGTAGTGAGGGAAGGAGGATAAGATGGGGGTTTTTTACAAAAATATTATAAAAATAAAAATTTACTAAAATATTATAATTTTTTTTATTTATCAAAATATTGTTTTTTTAATTATTTATTAAAATATATCAAAAAACACAAAAAACAAAAAAAAATAAAAAAACTGCAAAAAGCTGAAAAAATCTGGGTTAGGCCAATGGAATTGGCGGCACCAAAGGTGCCAATGCCATTGGCGGCACCAATGGTGCCAAAAGACTGAAATGTGACCATCTGTAGTTTCAAGGACCTCACATACAAATTTACCATTTTTAATTTTGAAAGTGAATTGCTGCTGTGCGTGGGGCGCACTAAAATTAAATATGGCTAATTACCTTCTAAGCCCTCCTTATTTATTATTTTCTTTTTATTCCCCTTCAACTCACTTTTTATTTAATAACTCTATTTAATTTAATAAAATATTCTCATTTAATAACTCTATTTTAATTTAATAAAATATTCTCATTTAATAACTCTATTTTAATTTAATAAACTATTCTCATTTAACAACTCTATTTTAATTTAATAAATTATTCTCATTTAATAAATCTATTTTAATTTAATAAACTATTCTCATTTAATAACTCTATTTTAATTTAATAAACTATTCTCATTTAATAACTCTATTTTAATTTAAAAAATTAAGTAAACTATTTTAATTTAAAAAATTAAGTAAACTATTTTAATTTAATAGTTTATTAAGTAAAATATTTTAATTTAAAAATTAAGTAAACTATTTTAATTTAAAAAATTAAGTAAACTATTTTAATTTAATAGTTTATTAACTCTATTTTAACTCTAAACTATTTTAATTTAATAGTTTATTAACTCTATTTAATAACTCTATTTTAATTTAAAAAATTAAGTAAACTATTTTAATTTAAAATAGAGTTGTTAAATGAGAATATTTATTAAATTAAAATAGAGTTATTAAATGAGAATATTTTATTAAATTAAAATAGAGTTATTAAATGAGAATAGTTTATTAAATTAAAATAGAGTTATTAAATGAGAATATTTTATTAAATTAAAATAGAGTTATTAAATAAAAAAGTGAGTTGAAGGGGAATAAAAAGAAAATAATAAATAAGGAGGGCTTAGAAGGCAATTAGCCACATTTCAATTTAGTGCGCCCCACGCACAGCAGGAGCAGCAATTCACTTTTAAAATTAAAAATGGTAAATTTTCATGTGAGGTCCTTAAAACTACAAATGGTCACATTTCAGTCCTTTGGCACCTTTGGTGCCGCCAATGGCATTGGCACCTTTGGTGCCGCCAATTCCATTGGCCTAACCCAGATTTTTCCAGCTTTTTGCAGGTTTTTTGTTTTTTTGTGTTTTTTTATATATTTTGGTAAATAATAAAAAAAGTAATATTTTGGTAAATAAAAAAAGTTATAATATTTTGGTAAATTTTTATTTTTTTATAATATTTTTGTAAAAAACCCATAAGAAGGTAATGTATGTATGAATATATATATATTGAATCTCTCCCCTGAAAATGCCAGAAAATGTGGGTATCGACAGGAGAAGTATAAGAAGGGAATGCACGTGTGCATATATATATATATTGGCCGAATGAGTATTAATTCGATTTGTATAAGTACTATTCTCACAAGGATGTAGGTACTCGATTTGTATAGGTATTATTGTTATGAAGGCGTAGATTCAAGTGCGTTGAAGTACATTAAAAAATTTAACGAGGAAAATTTAATTTGGTTCATTTAGATTTATTGTAATTTGATTTGATTATGAATTAAATTTGAAAGGTATTTATATTTTCCGTCAATTTACTTTTTATTTTTAAACTAAATTTAACTATTAATATTTCAAAAATAGCCAAATCATTTTTCTTTCATAGAAATAATTACTAAAATATTTAATTTTTTAACAATATTGGTGTGGCAGTCTATGTGCACTTTATGCTGACATGACATTATTTATTTTATATGATACCTCAATAAATAATTTAAAATTTATAAAAATAAAAAATAAATAAAAATTCATAAAGAAATATAATAAGTTTTTAAAAAAGGACATGAAATATATGTGGATTGTCATGCGAGCTGTCATATTTAAAAATTTAAAGTTTTAGTCATTATTTTCATCCAAAACATCAATTAATCGACTTTTTTTAAAAGGTTTGAGGGTCAAATTTGACTTGTTTTAAAAAATTAAAAGTTAAATTTAACTAAAAAAAAGGACCAATTTGACAAAAAATATAGACTTTAAGGGTTAAATTTGATGAAAGCTTTCATTTAAGTCACTAAGATGTTAAAATCACTATTGTATGGCCTTTTCTATTCACACAACTTACACCAATCGAAAGATTTCATCCCCTTCTCATCCACAATTTCTTTTTTTTTTCGTGAAACGACTTTGTAGGTTCAAATCTGTGAACCAAAATTCAAACAGCTTTCTTCTTTGATCTCTAACACGATCCATCAGATTGACTTAGATCTAATATATGTTCTACTCATCGATGAGTGCTTATCCACTACACCAATCATTACTTCATTGTTTAAAACACACTAGCTGAACTTCTAAAAAAAAATTTAACCAAATAACTTTAAATAAAAAATTTCAAACAGTTCAATAACTTGAAGGAAAATTTTCAAATAATTCAATAACTATTTTGTATATTTTTTAAATTGAATCATTAAATCGTAAACTTACAAAGAGTATAGTAATTTTGAGTGTAGTTACCCTTTTTTTTAAATCATTGGCTACTGCTAAAGAGCACTAATGCTAGAGAGCAACATCACAACGACCTTTGCTTGCCATGGCCATAGAACACTTTCTTCAGGTAGCACAGTTGCAAGGAATATTAATAGGCAAAAACCAAGCTGAATTTATAACACAAATTTATGATTAGCCCTTTCATGATTCTTGGAATTTATAATCTGATTACACAAACCCATAATATTGAACCACATAAACAACAAATTCCAATGCATTGGCTAAATGGTAAAACATAGACACATCTGTTCAAGCTTTTCTATGTGTTACAATGTTCCGTTTTACGCAATAAGGCACAATGCATTAAAATTTAACCTTTATTCTACATAAACACGACCATATTTTTAGACAGAATTCTAAATAACACGCATAAACTCCCATCACCATCGGATAAGTTTCTCACTTAACGTACTTTGCAAACCACTCCAGCATATCTTGTTGAGCTTCGTTAGCGCTCGACACAGCTGCCAGATCATTGACAACGTATCTGACCGACCATCCATGGGCAACTTTAGGAAATATCTTCACATAGCTATCAACCTGCCAGAGAGATTGTTTTGTAATAAATATAAACGAGTACATGTCGACCAAGTTAAGAAGGAACCCGGAAAAAGCCAAACTCAAAGACCGAGTAATTGGCATAATATGTTGTTTAGTTGATAACCGTGACAATTTGACGTGCAAGGCAATAAGCCAAAAAGGCACGCGCAAACCTAATATGGTATATAAGTCACAATCAAGTACAAAAGATGAGCAATGTGGGACTTATAACACTTTCTCTCGATAGAATCCTGGCAAATTAAGCATATGATAGGCAACTCAATGAAGCAAACAAGGAACATAACATTGATACCATGTTAATGAAAATGCAATCTTTTACTGAATTCTTAGGCTCAATCAAAAAAGATTACAGTATGAAACCAGGCATCGGGCCTTCTTACCTCACTCGCTTTTAAGATCTCATCAAACTGTTTTAAAAGCTCTGGGGGAGATATATTGTCATGCTCAGCTCCCAATATTGCAATGGGCACCTTCACACCTGCAAAAATTCACACAATCAATAGTACAAAGGTAGACTTGCCCCTAACACAGACACCACAAAAAAGCACAAGAATGGGTGAAAATGCTCTCTTAAAGAATCAACTGATAACTGCAACCAAACCCAAAACTTCAAATTTTGCGAAGTATCCTAGAAACAGTTTCATCGTATAGATAATGGGAAAAACACTATAGTAATCATCATAGAAGGCCAAGTTTCTCATCTCGAGACAGTTGCATAATCTTGCTTATTGTATTAGGACACCTAACATTTTGATAGTAAATTGATGAGGTGGCCGTATATGAACTTATTTAGCAAAGTTGTAGTGTTGGTTTATCACGAGAAACATTTTGTGTTTAATACAATTCATTTTACAACCTCCTTCTAAAGCGATGGTCTAAGATCACTGCCACATGATATCATAGGATTCTTCTCATGGTGATTTAATTACCATAATTGTTTTATAGGTCAAAAACATCCAAACACCACCTTATAGAGCAACAGGAGAGGCAAGAGAAAGATTTTTAATAAAATGGTATAAGGATCTTTCAATAAAAATGCCATGAATACTTTAGAAACTGCTCACCTAACATGCCTCTTGAAAATAAAATGAATCTTAATGCAACAGCCTATGACAAAAAAAATTCACAGAGAATTCAACCAGAAATTTTGCCCCAAAGTACAGCAAAAACCAGGCTCAAATCTTACTTTTGATATCATCCACAGTCACAAATGAAGGATGTAACATTACAGCTGCTTGGATAAGGGGATTCTTAGCCAGTCCAGCCACAACTTTAGCTGCGGTAATCAAAAGACCTAGCATTAGCCATCTAGTAACAAAGTCATACTTAAATGAAAAGATAATATTATTGAAGCCATAAGTGGTGCAGAACATGATTGTATATAAATATAGTAAATATCTGGGCCCTGTTCTAGGGATTAGATTGCATTTTGCCCTCTCGATTCAAAAAATAGGCAAATTAGTCATTGTACATTAGTTCAAAGAGCAAACTGGTCCTTTTTGTTAACAATTTCATCCATTTCTACAGTTAAAAACCAGCATTAACAGAATAACCAGATAGTTACACATGGTGTGCCACGTGTACCTCATGCCGACGTATAGGGATCAGTTTTTAACAGTAAAAATGGATAGGATTTTAACAGAAGGACCAGTTTGCTCTTTGATCTAATGTAATGTAAAGGAACAAATTTGCCCATTTTTAAGAAAAGGGGCAAAATGCAATCCGACTCCTAGTACAAGGGCCTCCATGGTACTTTTACCTAAATATCTGCTATGAAACCACTTAATATATGGTGCATAAATGAAACCTCACCACCCCAACAGAACCCAGCAGCTCCAATGGATGAAACCCCTTTACTTTTCAAAGCGTCAATTACGAGCTTTGCATCCTCGTAACCTTTATCCTAAACAAGCAATTAAAATGCATAAGGGCATAAAACTTCAAAAGGTGATGAATCATTAAACATTAGATACTTGTCTAGTTAAAATAGATATAGCTGAAAAATGAAGGTTCTGTAATGGTGAACAAAAGTTGAATGAACAGAACAAATTCAAAATCAAACCTAAATCTAATTATAAAGAAACTAAAGCCGGTCTAGAAATTTAGAGAATCCGTAACACAATACTACCGGAAGAATAAAAAAAAAGAGATAAAATTACAGATTGAAAAAATATCTCCTTGCTTATAAAACTTGATCAATAACCAATTTTAATTATTGGTCAAAAGGCCACTAACCGGTCCATGATCCTTTATCCAAACAGATAGAGGTCTATCAGGGTTATTAGGATCATAGGGTTCTCCATAAAAGAAGTCAGGAGCCACCACATAGAACCCAGCGGCTGCAACCTTGTCCGCGAGCTTTCTATACAATCAAAAGCAACTGAAATTAGGTTCCAGAAGCTGGTACAGTTCAACTCAAGATGCTAGATAGAACAAAATATGTAAGTAAATTAAAATGGCTTCTCACAACCGCCCTATGACAGACTAAACCATTATATCACAACCTCGAACAAATAATTCAACCGTGTAAAAAATCAGTTAGAGGCATGCCAAAATGTTACAATCATAGGTTACTCTGTATTTTTAGGCAAGAATAACTAGTATTTAATAGGAGAAAACACCTCAGTATAAGAATCCATAAAGCTACTGAAAAACTGAAGCAAGCCATCTGCTAGAGTATTCCTTTGTGCTTGACCACATTGATATACTGTCAGAAGCACTTTGTACGTCAAGGACCACACTTTGTATTAATCAAATTCTCAGGTGGTAACTTCATAGTGTTTAAAACTCATTATTGACCTAGGAAGAATATATAAAAACTTTTAATGAGGCTAGTAACCGAGGTATATGATTTTCATATGGGCGAGGACATTTTTCGATGAGCCAAGAATAACTAGCATTTAATAGGAGAAAACACCTCGGTATAAGAATCCATAAAGCTATCGAAAAAAAATGAAGTAAGTCATCTGCTAGAATATTCCTTGGTGTGTGACCACTTTGATGGACTGTCAGAAGCACTTTGTATGTCAAGGGCCACACTTGGTATTAATCAAATTCTTAGGTGGTAACTTCATGGTGTGTAATACTCATTATTGACCTAGGAAGAATATATAAAAAGCTTTATGAGGCTAGTAACTGGGGTACATGATTTTCATATAGGCGAGGGCATTTTTCGATGGTAGTGACCTACTTGCCGACTTACTCATTCAAGTTATGAACGGTTCCTTGATAAGCTTGATGAACAATTTCTTTAGCTATACATACTTTCCAGATCATAACAGATAAGGCTGAGGAAACTTTTTGATGACCTTGGAATCACTCTCATCAATACTTGGAGGGACAAAGGAAATTTGGTTTGGGGTGTTTTAGTTATGTTTAAGAAATGTTCCACTTTAGTTGTTTTTGACATTTAGGCTCATTTGATACTTGTTTCATATTCGGAGCAAAAACACGACTTCACATTAATCATAGAATAGATAATAAAAGGCAACACAACAGCAAAAACCAGCGTCACAATAGCAGAATTAGTCTTACCTAAAGTTTGGAGCCTCATATCCTGCAAAGGCATGAGAAGAAGAACAGTGAAATTAGCAGATGATCAAAATTGGCGGTGATGATTATCATAATTTTGATTACAACACTATCTATACTTTATAGCACAGACACAGGCAATTGCATATACAGTGCTCAATGAAAGCAAATGTATGGTAAACAAAATTATAGTACAGATACTAATATGCTTATATCGTAATGAATACACAACCCAGATATAATATGTTCCAAAAATATCCATAATCAATCCAAAATTCCGTTAACCCCCAACATCCTTTTGAACTAGTTTCAAAGTCAATATGTGCTTAAAAATCCATAATCAAATACAAAACCCATATATAATATGTTGAAAAAACAGACTGCAAAGTGCGAAAAGGTCAACAAAAATGAAGTAAAAAAAGGGCAGAAAATGGGTGAAAACTAAAGAAGGTCTTCTCTTTCTTTCCTTTTTTGTCTATATAAATAAATAAAACTTGAAGCTGGTCAATTCCTAAACACACCGCTCCTCATGAATTTCACACAAAACCCACAAAAAAAATGACAAAATTTCACACTACCGAAGGAGTCGAAAATCCATCAACAACAATCAAATACAAAACCCAGGTATAATACGCTCGAAAACAGACCGTAAAGGTTAAACAAGTTTAACATAAATGAAGTTAAAGAAATCCTTGAAGTTGCTTAATTCCTAAACAGAGAAATTGCTCATCAATTTCACACAAAACCCCAAATCCAAAATAACTCAAAAATCCACAAATGACGACTGTGAAGAGCTTATGGGGATAAGTACCGAAAATATCAGAGATAAGAAAAACAGCAAGCTTAGATTGAAGAGACCCAGAAACATAAGTGTTGAGACCAGCAAGATTCTCAACGTGACCAGCCCCACTTGCAGAATCCAATGTTGGTGGATTCGAACAGCACTGAGGACCTGACATTGTTTTCTTCTCTTTTCTCCTAAGCAATAAAAAAAAAAAAAAAGTTCCACTTGGTTTGTTTGATCAAACAGGAGCACCATATATATAAAGAAGCACCAACCAGAACGTTCGAAGCGAATAAACGAGGTTTCGAGAGTATAATAAAAAGGTTTTATTCGCAAATTAATCCCTAACTTATATCTTAATTCTCAAATCAGTCTTTAAACTTTTTTTAATCATAAATCGTTCTTACACTATAAATTTTATTCCCCATTCAATAAAAAATATGTGGCATATCGGGCAAAATACCAAAAAAAACCACTTTATTTTTAAATTTATCGAAATGGGCCCGATATTTTATTATTTACAGGAATGGACCCTTTTCCCCTAAATTGCGTCCACGTCAGCGCGAAGTCAGGGGACGTGTCAGCAAATCGCGTCCACATCAGCGCGCTTTACTGACGTTTTAACAAATCGCGCCCACGTAAGCACGATTTCGGTAAATTTTAAAAAAAAAGTGGCTTTTTTTGGTATTTTGCCCAAAAAGAATTCCAATTTATTTATATATTTAATTTTTATTTTTCACTTGTTACGCCTTAAATTGGGATAAGTTTTCAAAATAAATCGAGTTTTATTTTTTAAAATATAATGAGAGTAAATAATTGAGTAAAAGAAAAAAGAGCGTTTAATGCAATGAAAATGGCATGCGTAGGGCATGCAGTGAAATGTGGCATTTTTCAAGTTTCCGTAATCATTTATTGATGCAGAAACCCGGATCTAGACACAAGAGAAACATAAATTAGAAATAAAACGAGAATAAATAAAATTAGTTAAATAATAATAATAATAATAATAATAATAATAAGGATAGATTTGCCCTATGGAACCCTTGGTTAACTTGTAACCAAAAGACGCCAATGATTGAGCGGCTCCCTACGAAACCCCTAGAAGAAGAACCTCTAAAAACACCGATGAACAGGAAAGAAATTTGAATATTTGTAACTCCAAAATACCCTCGAATGTAACAAACTCCAAACTAAATAGCAAGAGAAGAATCACTCCACTCTCAAAAATTTGCCTCACACAAATTTGGAAGAAAACAAATACTCTCTTTTTTATATATTCCCCTTCAATGTGTAGAAAGCAAGCCTATTTATAGGCAAATTACAAGAGTAATTGAATCCTAATAAAACTCTTTCAATAGTAATTGAATCCTAATAAAAATTCTTTAAAATTATCTAAGAAAATAAATAAATAATAACCTAACCAATAAAATTACTTAACTCATAAGTGATGTGTCCCAACCAATGAGAATTAAGTAAATAATAATAATAATAAGATACATAAAAGATTAATCCACCAATTTATGGGCTTTCACTATTCCAAGATTGGTCCAGTGAATTGCATTCCCGTATTTGTCAACGTCACGAACATGATGACTTAAATTTGTAGCAACAAAGTCTTGGACAAAAACATTCATCTTTGATTTTAATTGTCGTGTCTTGCTTCGAGTGATTGGACCACAAGGAAAAACAACCCCTTGAGTGTCACCTCCTTGGCTCGTATCATTTATTGTCCCACTATTAATGTTTTCATAAATTAAAAACAATTAATCAGAAAATAAATAAATAAAAAAAGTCAAAAAGAGAAAGTTTGCTCCTACTTGGAAGCATATTAATATTATAATAAATACCATAAAATAAATAGTACCGGAATTTATTAAACACACCATCAGTGACCGAATCATTAACTAATTACAGTGACAATAGCCCCCGCAGTCCGCAGATTCTTGATTTTCTACACTCCTTCACACCTAAAGTCAACATTTTTGCGTTGACCGTCATAAAAATAGATAATTTGAATTTAAAATTAAACTCTGTAATTTGTTCGCATAAATTTCATAGTTAAGAAAATTTATTTATTTCCGTTATTAAAATTAATTATTTTTATAATTTTATTTTATAAAATAACATTTTGCCCATCGATTATACATAAAACGGATTAAAATGTAAATTTACCATTATATTATAAATATATTAAAATTTATTATTATATTTTATTTTCTTTAATATTTATTATTATAAATGAAAAACCTATGCAATTTACCATTAAAAGCCACTTTTTTTTAAATTTTAAATTTACCTAAATCGCGTCCACGTCAGCAGGCTTTGCTGACGTGGCAACAAATCGCGCTTACGTGGATGCGATTTGTGTCCATGTCAGGAAAACACGCTGACGTGGACGCGATTTGCTGACACGTCCCCTGACTTTGCGCTGACGTGGACGCGATTTAGGGGAAAATGGCCCATTCTGGTAAATAATAAAATACTGGGCCCATTTCGATAAATTTAAAAAAAAAATGGCCCTCGCATATCATGTTATTATTAGCCCACATCATTTTTTAATAAATTTATATCTATATATCCATCAATTATTTCATGTTGTTTTAATTTTTTATTTTCTCAAATCAATATTATAATTTACTTTTTCAATGTCAACAACTATTTTTAATTATTATTAAATATGTTTATTATTTTAATTTAAATGTTTTTTTATATTTATCATGATCTATTATTATAATTGTTGTATGCTGTTTGCTCTCTTTGTTTATGTTAGAATTTGTGACCCGAATCTCGTAATTTGTTGAAGAAATAAATATAGCCGCAAAATAAGGAGACCTATGGGGGCGAGAGGCCGAGGGTCTAAGGCACAAGTTGAGTCCATATAAAACTATACTTCTACTATTTGACTTTCTTATATCATTCGATTTTCAACATTAGTGAATTTTTACCTTCCTCTACCATTAGTGAAAGGGTAAATTTTGTGTATTCTTAATTTTTTTTTCTTATTACTTTGCGATCATTCTACTACCATTATCGCATTTTATCATAACATTTCTTCAAATTGGCATTATAGTTTACTTTTTTATATAGTTAAAAATTTGCATATTAATTAAAAATGAAGAGAATTTATCATTATCAATAATATGTAACAATAATTAAAATATATTATTTAAAAAATAATTACAAATTAAATGTTTAAAATTAAATGCAATGCACGTAACATTAGAAACTAATTGAGACAAAATTGAGAGTTTAAGATCACTTTTAATTAAAAAAATTAAAGATTAATCTAAAATTTAGGATTATTTTATGGTATAAAGCAATATTTAGTGTTTAAATTTTAAAAAAAAAAGTCTCACATTGATCTCTGAACTTTTTTTTTGTCCGCATTGGTCTCGAAACTTAACAACCTTTTTTGATTTGATCCCTGAACTTGATTTCTGTTAAGGTACGAGAATGAGACATATTGTGAGTGTTTAGAGTTGTAGGTCAGGTCATCCGATCAAGCCCGAAGGTCCGCCCAAAAAATGGGAGGGTTTATATAAAAATATAGACCCAAAATGGGCTTGGACAAAAAATGATGCATGTTTTCTTGATGGGTCAGGTTTCAGGTAAGCTTTTTTGGCCCAAACTCGACTTGAACACATTTCTTTAAAATTTGTTGAGAAACATTTATTTTAATGTTTTTGATGTATTTGATATATTATATTTTTTAAATTTGTTTTATATAATAAAATAATTTTAAAAAATTAATGCGGGTCGGGTTTATATAATAAGCCCATTTTTTTTGCAAATCCAAACCTATCAATCATGCCCAATATTTTGTTAGGGCCTGGTCCGGCCCATGGACAATTCTACGAGTTCTACATCATTACTTGAAAATTTAAAAAAAACTTTATATATTTTATTTTTTAAATTATATATATTTAAAATTTAAATGATGGTATGGTATAATATTAAATTGTCACGTTACTGTATCTCTAAATTCATAGACTAAATTAAAAAAAGCTTAAGAGTGCAAAAAGCCCTCAAACTTTTTCAAAAAAAAGTAATTAAGTCCTTGCTTTTTTTTTATACTCAATTGGGTACTTAAACTTTCAAAATGTATAAAAAAGACCCTTAAACTTAAAAAAAAAACAATTAAACCATTAATTTTATTAAAAATTATAAAAAATTAAAATCAATAAAAACTATAAATATCATTAAAAAATTTACTAAATTTCGAAACTATCATGGACCTAATGACGAAATTGAAAATTTTGAAAAAAAAAGGTACTTTTATCTCTTAATTTATTAATATTGGTAAAATGATTGTCGGTCGAAGATATATAAAATTTATACGTGAAAAGGTTTGCTTAATATTTATTTCCCTAAAAATATGGGGGCCACCACACATATTTTTTGGCCACATATTTATTTATGCAATTATGTTCTGCACGGCACACTGCATAGCCGCATGTAGGGGTTCACCTTTCAAAAATATAAACACAGCCATAAAAATTATTAAATTATAAATTTATATATTTATAAGATAAAATTACACTTTTATAGCTTAAAATGAAAAAAAAAGTATGTTTAGTCCTTTTCAAAAAGTGATAAAATTATAAATTAATATATAATAAAATTATATTTTAACCGTTTAAAAATTTATGATTCAATTTCGACTTCCTCCTAAAAGAATTTTTAGATTCGTCTTTATTTATGGGTTTCAAATTCTCACAATGTGTTGATGTTATGTGTGGGTTTTAGTTCAAGTTCGTCGACTATATCTGAATTCAGTGGCGAAGTCAGGGGACACCCAAAAAATGATTTTTTTATTTAGGCTATTTTATAATTTATAAAATTTTGAATTAATAATAATAAATTTGCACTTCGGCCCCTGAAATGATAAAATTTTGATTTAATCATTCTAAAATTATAAAGGTATAGGGTATCAAAATGATGAAATTATATTTTTACTATACAATTTGATTCCAGTTCCCCCCAAAAAGTTTTTTGGTTTCACCCTTGTCTAAAATTTTCCATTTCATAATCCGTTTATGCAGTAATAATTTGATTCTACTTGTTCGAACATCTTTGTACTCGATTGTGCTGATCTAACATCTAAATTACACGAATTCAGATCCTATCATCTTCTTCCTCTTCCCTTATTATAAATAAAATTTGCTTTTTATTATTTTTTAAATTTATAATTTCATTATATTTGAGTTTATTTTTATCATTGAGTTTTTACAAAATATATTTTCTTATTTTTTAAATATTCTTTTTGAATTTTCTTATAAAACTTTCTTGGTTATTTTGAATATTACTAGATTTTTTATTATACATATTTAAGGTTTTCCTTTTTTGTGAAATTTTACTTTTTAAACATTTTTAATATTTTTAATATTTTTATTATTTGGTAGAGGCATGAAAAATGAACTTTTTGGACCTAGCAGCATGTCTTTTAAATGCCGGCGGCAATGCGATTTTGGTAGTTCTCATTTGTGGTTCTAGATTTAACAACAATGTAATCTCAAATATATTTTTATGATTATTATTTGATAAGATTAAAAAAATAGTGATGTGTCTTTTTTTTAAATATTAATAAGAATTTTTTTATTAATTAAAAAAGGTTAAAGCAGTAAAGTAATAATGTAAAGATTTGATTATGACACATTTACTATATAAGTGAAAAATAGAATTTTGTAGTAAATATGTTTATAAGAAATTGATTAAAAAAATGCTGATACAAGGTATCAATAAATTAAGAGAAAGGAGGAGAAGATAGTGGTGAAAGTGAGGTCGGTTCATCTAGACAAGCAGAGAGTTGGAAATGGATAGGAGTGAGAAGAAAGTGAGGAAGTTTTGAAGGCAAAAGGAGATGAGTGCAGTAGGCAAAGGCTTAAGGTTGCTGAGAAGGTCCAAAAGATATTTTTTTCATCGTGTTGGAGGGTTTTTATAATGGAGAAGCCCCATGTATGGTAGTGCCATGTCACTGATAGCACGGGTGGTGGCTTGCTTGTGTGGTTGGCAAGATGGCAAGCCAATTGTCCTCATGTGCGGTACTGCCCTGTCATTCCATTTGATGAGGTAATACAAGGTTATTACGCCTTGGTGGTCCCTTATTGGGGATGAGCGTATTCTCATTAAAAGCCGGCAGCTTAGAGGACAAGGTGTCTGAGTGGCAAGTCATCTAGTGACCAATCAAGTGGTCAGATGGAGAGCTGCCAAGTGATACAAGGCAGAGGGCCATTCGCGGACATCTCTCAAGTATCTTCTCATAATACCAGGTGTCCACATTGGACACCGGTTAGGGGTAAAAGGTAAAGTGAAATTATTAAAAAAATCATAATTATGTCTTAGGTTCAAATATTATTATGTAAATGTATTTCTCTATTTTCTTATACAAAATATATAAAGAGACAAAAATACTCTAAAGACAACATAACTTACTTTATAAAGTAATGTACGTTAGTCATTATCCAACTGAATTGATGTTTAGTTAACTCGTGATGCAGGGGCGAAGTCAGAATTTTTTCTAAAGGGGGAAGAGATTAAGTTATATACTTTTATAATAGTTCAAATGCAATTCAACTCTTATATTGGCTTATATCTTCATGGTTTTCAAAAAGGACTAAATTGAAATTCTAGCATTTTTGGGAGGTCAAACTATAATTTATCACATATTGACTTAAAATTTTATAAATTTTTGGGGGCCTAAAGAAGCAATTTCTCATTTTAGTTTGCTCGTGTCATGACACTAACTTAGTTAATGACTTAATATATAGTATTGATGACATTGTTACTATTTTAATTTATTTTTTACGGTTTAACTTAGTTTCACCCTTCAATTTAATTTTAACTCATTTGTGAAATTGCTAAAAATGCGTTACTTTTACAAATAAACAAATATTATATTGAGAATATTTTTATTTTTATACAATTTAAAAAAATACATAAACATGTAAATTTAAATTTATGTCAAAAATTATTTTCAATGTTTATAGCAATTTCAGCTTGTTTTTTTTTTTTATTAGGACATTATTTGGCGAATAGGAATCTTCTTTCCATAAAATTCAAAGACGGAAAAGAAATATTCCGCAGCTTTTGGGTACCACTTTCTAAATTTCCTAATTTATTGTCGTTTTAACGTGCTCGAAGACTCCGGGGTGCTATCATCTTCCTCTAGTGTAACCGACTTTTGAATTTAGTTTTATTTCGAGTAACTGAGACTTTGAGATTATGATGAGAAAAAAATTTAAAAATTCTCTACTTAATATAATTTCGTAAGTAGACGATCATGCCTATCTCAAAAGATTAGTACAGACTCTTTTGCGTAATTGGTTCGTAACTATGGTGTATGTTCGAGATTCATAATATGTAGGGTCCCAAAAATATATATAAATCTGATAATTGGTTTGAACAGTAACGTCCGATTTGGTTCTATTAAATTCGACTCTATTCCGATTTGTTTATTTGTTAAAATTTATTCAATTTTGGTTTATTATTCACAAAATAAAAAGAGTTATCTGAATCAAACTTTATTTTCTTTTTAATTTGAAACTTATTTTATAACTTTTATAACAGGAAAATAAATATTTTGTTGGAATATTCATTAATTTAACGAGTCAATGATACAAGCTGAATAGCTTGAGGCGTGTTGGACTAGACCTGATCATGGGTTGGACCAAGTCGGGTTGATGTAAAACTTTAGGTCTGAGACCGACCCGAAAATGGGCCTAAAATTCTACCTAAGCCCGTTCCAAATTAAAATGCTAAACTTGAGCCTGACCTGGCCCACTCATATTAATTTTGTTTAGAATATTTTATATAAAAAAATTAAAAATATAATACATTAAATACACTAAAAATATTAAAATAAATGTTTCCCAACAAATTGAAAATACATTGAAAAAAAGGTCTTTATACTTAAATGGCATTAAAATAATTGTAATTTAGCAAGCAAATATCTCTAAAATAATAGCAATAATAATAATAAAACAAAAGTTATACAATATCCAAACAATAATAACAAAATAGTAGCAATATAATAGCGAGATGGTAGTGAAACAACAATAGAATAGTTGATTTGGGCTGGGCCAACAAAATCCTACCTGAGGCTTGGCCTATTTAGAAAATGACATTATTTTTTTGTCCAAAACTATTTTCCGAGCCTATATTTTTTCTCAAACGTTACCCTTTTTAGGCAAACCTTTGGACCTGGATAAGTAGCCCGACTCATGATCAGATCTGTGTTGGACACTATCCTTATGAATATTTCACTATATAGTGTGAATATTTCACTATATAGTGTATATCTCATGATTCAACAAGCTCTCTTATTATTAAACGAGAACAGGAATCAACAATAGAATGCAATAAAAAAATACTCAACAAACTCATAAAGAGGAATGAGAGGATAATGATTGTTTTTTTTTTTTTTTGTGAATAAAACATAATCAAACTAAATTAATCTAGCAATCTCAACAACAACTGCTAGCTCCTTTGGGCACTCTTCGAGCACTTGCATAGTTGAGTTCCTCTCCGATGTCATATTGGCTAATTGATCCACAACTTGATTTCTTTCTCTTGGAATATACTTGATTTTCCATTGCTCAATGGTTTGTAAAGTCATATGAATCCTTCTAATTAAGACTGAAGTTAATTCAGTCAGATGAATATCTTGAAGGGCTTCGACCGCTTCTAAGTTATTTGTATGAATCAAAAACTTTTTGTGCCCCTCTCTTTGGATGAGAGTTAGAGCATATAAAATTTCCCAGAGTTCAGAATAAAATTTGAGCAAAATCCCAAATATCGATTGTATTCAGCGATCCATTGACCAACTTGTTTGTACACCACCCCCGACAACAGCCTACCCTGCATTCAACTTAACAACTCCATCAGTATATAAATGAATCTAGTTACTTGTCTATACAGGCTTATAAGCAGATTTAAAGTGTCCAAACGAATCCTACTTAAGTGCTCAAATATATTGTTTTGCCCAGCTCATCGAATACATAATAGTCTCAATAGAATTCCAAGTTATTCCTTGAAAAATAAAGAGATTCATGTTTTTCCATATGCGTCATGCGGTTAAACCAAAAAGACTAGACCAGAGAACCCCCACATTCGACAACCATATTGAAGAACACAAACTGGTCTCCATCCACTCGAAAAGATTAAGTTATATACTTTCATAAGTGTTCAAATGCAATTTAACCCTTATATTGGATTTTATCTTTATGGTTTTCAAAATGACTAAATTGAAATTCTAGCATTTTTAGGAGGCTAGACTATAATTTATCACATATTAACTTAAAATTTTATAATTTTTTGAGGGCCTAAAGAAGCAACTTCTCATTTTAATTTGCCCCTTCGTGACAACAACTTAGTTAAGGGATTAATATATAGTATAGATGACATTGTTACTATTTTAATTTATTTTGTACAGTTTAACTAAGTTAGCTTCACCCATCAATCTAGTTTTAACTCAATTGTGAAATTATTAAAAACGCATTACTTTTACAAAAAAACAAATATTATATTGAGACTGTTTTTATTTTTATATAATTTTAAAAAATACATAAACATGTAAATTAAAATTTATGTTAAAAATTATTTTCAATGTCTATAGTATTTTCAACTTTTTTTTAATTAATTAAAATTTATGTTAAAAATTATTTTCAACGTTTATAGTATTTTCAACTTTTTTTATTATTTAAATTTGCACCAGTCTTAGGACATTATTTGGCGACTAGGAATCTTCTTTCCATGAAATTCAAAGACGAAAAAGAAATATTCCGCAGCTTTTGGGTACCACTTTCTAAATTTCCTAATTACGGTGAGGAAAAAAATCTAAAAATTCTCTACTTAATATAATTTCGTAACTAGACGACGATGCTTATCTCAAAAGATTAATACGAACACTTTTGCGTAATTGGTTCGGTGTATCTTCGAGATATGTAAAACTTATAGTCGTTGTAGTCATATATGTTACGAATTTCAGCCAATAAATTGGCCTTAGTTATTCTAAGTTTTATACAATAAAAATATTTAGATTGAGGGAACTTTATTATTTGTTTCGAAGGGTTTTTCTTGTAGGGCTCTGGGTTTTCTTTTAATTCTCTCCGTCTTTTGAACTCTCATTTATTTTAATGAAATATCTTTTTACCCGTGATTTTTTATCCTCTTTTGATAAATTTTTCTTTAAATATAAAGAGATGTACTACATTTATTATTAGATTAACAATTATTATTATAATGTAAAAGTCAAACGAGATGATTTTTCCATTAGAAAAAAACAATAGTTGTACAGCATTTATTAATTCGTTACTATTTTGTTGTTATTTCGCTGTTATTTTATTTTTATTATTTGAATATTGTATAATTTTCGTTTTGTTGTTAATTTTATTACTAATTTATTGTTTTATTGTTATTAATACTAAGCTACAACTATATTAGTATTAATTAAGTATAAATATTTTTAATACATTTTCAATTTATTGGGATGCGTCTTAACGTTTTTAGCGTATTTGATGTATTATATTTTTAAATTTATTTTTATATAAAAAATCTAAAAAAAATTAACACGAACATGTCGGGTCGAGCTTAGCATTTTCAATCTGGGTCGAGATTGAATAGAGTTTTGAACTCATTTTTCAAATCAAACCGAGCTCAAACCTAAAAAGCGTATTTAAAATTTTGCATCGATTCGACCCGACCCGACCCAATAAACTTTACTTCCCGGATTAGAGCATATTGAAATAAAAGATTGCAAAAACATTATATTTATATTGTATTAGTATACTATTAGTTAATACTCTTGTTTGAAATATTATATTAATATAATAATTAATGTTTTTATAATTTGTGTGATTCATGTTTTTCATCACAATTTAGAAATAATATTTATGATTGTTGAAATTTTGGACTTTAAAAAAAATATATTGTGGTATTTTTTTTCATCTGAAATTCTTTGATGTTCGGTAGCTACGTTGAGTTCGAATGAATATAAAAGCGAGCTAGAACAAATTTCTATTTTGGGGTAAAATTTGAAATCTTATCGAATTTCTTACCATTTGATCCAATAATGTTCTAATAATGAGTGCATTTTCTAATTAATGTTTTGTGAGAAAAAAATATAAAAATGAACGGCGAGCTTGAGATTAGATACCAGAACTAAAATTTCTTACCTCTCGACCCAATGGTGAGCGCATTTTTCAATTAAAGCTTTTGGAGAAAAAATATAATTTTTTATATATAAAAAAGGAGGTTCCAAATTAATGTTGTTTATTAATTTATAATTAATACTTAAATTTAATTTTTTAAAATTAATTAATGAAAATATTTTTTTTCCGTCGTCAAGATGTTTATTTTGTGTTTGAATTAAATTTTTATAAAATGATTTTAAGAAATTTATCAACCAGCAAAAAATAATTTACTCAGAATCAATCAAACACTGGAAAATATTAAATTTTTCAAAAATTATTTTTCAAGAGTTGTTTTCAGTGAATTAAACAAGCCCTAGTTTCATATATAAAAATTCAATCAGTGTGTGAAAAGAAAAATAGGTCAAATAATGGTTGAAAAATCTAAGCCGACTAATTAGACCGGTTCAATATAGAAGCGATCATTTATCCGATTCAAAATGTATCTTAAAATCAAAAAATTATTGGCCCTACGAGAGAATAGTTCAACCAATTAAATCATTAACGTGGATTGTCATGTTAGCATCTTGATAAGGGACTCAGTGATCATTGAAAGCCACCTCAACAAGACTATAAGGATTGGTAAAAATATCTCTCCAATTTTTCTCAATTTCAAAAATAAGCAAATTGGTCCTTTTAAAATTTGTTGGAGCAATTTAATCCTTATCAATTTCAAAAGTGAGCAATTAAGGACAATTAATCACAACATTAACATCTTCACTCAATTGTACATAATTTCAATTGGTATAATAACAAATTTAGCTCCTGATGTTTACATGTTTTGTCAAATTGGTCTAGATTCTAAAAAATTTAACAAATTTAGCCTCAACATTTACACATTTACATAAATGTTGTTGGTTAAATTTGTTAAATTATTACCAAATTGGCTGAATGTGTATACTTTGACGGCTAAATTTGTTATAATACCAATCAAAATTGTGTACAATTGAAAATTATTTTTGTACAATTGAAAATTATTAACATCGTGATTAATTACTCTGATTTTTCTGAGGGAAACCAATTTTAAAATTGAGAGGGGTTGGAGAAATCTTTTTACCATTAGGATTTAACGGTCAAAACACTTAACATAACAATTTTGTCGGTGTAAGAACAAGGGGAGAAGCCAATTTTTTTGGGGGGAGCGAAATTAAATTGTATATTTTTAAGATAGTAAAAATGCAATTTCACCACTTTAGTAACCTATATCTTTATAATTTTTAAAGGATTAAATCAAAATTTTATCATTTTTGGGGAGCCAAAGTGCAATTTTACCATTACTAATTTAAAATTTTATAAATTGTAAGTGGCCTAAATGAAAATTTTTCTATGTTAGGGGGCAAGTAAATCTGTTCATGGGTCGGGCTACCCACCAGACCTGAAAGCTTCCCTGAAATTTAAAAGGATTCGAGTAAAAATATTAAGCCTAAAAAATAGGCTTAGACAAAAAAATAGGCCCGTTTAAACTATAAGCTCGGGCTTCATCACTGTTACGAACTTATTTGGGTATAAAAAATTCAAAGGAATTTAATTGATTTTTTTTCTTAAATAACTTTTCATACCATTAAACCCTAAAAATTAAAGTGATAAATATTAGTTTTATATTTTTCTTTCCAAAATATTTCTTTTAAGTGATGATTATTATAATAAGAAGATTATTGTGAATTTTTTTTTTACGAAAATCAGTTGATGTAATATTTTTGTATTACATAGTATATTAAGCATGTAAAGTTAAATAAAAATTAAAGTAATTGCAAAGATAAATCTTTAATTAATAAGTCTAGTTGGAAAATTGAATAGAAAAGTTATTTTTGTTCTTCCTCTTCAACATCTGCAATATTGCGGCTGTTATTTAAAAATAAAAAAATATTAGGTATAATAAGTTTATAAATTTAATTTTAAATATGATTATCATTTTATTGTATTACTAAATATTGTCAATAAAATAAAAACGTATATTAAGATTTTAATATTACTAAAGATTGTAATGTATATCTTTTTTAGAAAAAAATATTTGATCTGATTTTATTGAAAAAGTTATGAAAGAAATAGAAAATATTCCCATAGTTTTTTTTTTTTATGCGAGTAAAAGTTTAATCACTTATTGTGAAGTAATTTATCTCTAAACTCTTACTTCTCGTGGTTTGCGGCTAGGGTTGTGAGTGCAAATTCGTCCTTGCTTTGTCATGTTGCTAGCGAAAGTTATTGTTTTGTTTGATTGGTTCTGTCGCTTCTTGATTCTGTTGGGGATGGATGAGACATTGCAAGGGTTGTCTTTGTACGAGAAAGAGAATTTGACCTGGTGCTTGATGGAGATATTGGGAGTGGAGGATGAAGTCAACTATGATATTTACCTTGTGGGTACGTATGTTTATGGGAGAAAGGGTGGTTAAATTTAATGCCATGGAATGTATTCTCTTTGCGCTATAGCGCCCGTTGAAAGGGGCCACGATTAACCCGATAAGGGGGAGAGTGGCTTGTATTTGATTTAATTCTATCATATCATTTATTTGAAGATGATTTTTTGGGGATCCTGGTCATTTAGTAATTATATTCTAGTTCATCAATATCGTGTCTAAGATTTAAATTTGTATTTTCTCCATGAAAATGTAATATATCTTACCATTACACCCCACCACTTATCGGTGTGCACCCATATCTTACTGATATTAAATTTTGCAAAATATAATTTTCATATATTACACTAAATTGTAATTTGTGATTGTTGGCCAAAAAAAAAAAAATGTAAATTGTGATAATAAATTTCATATGGTGGCATAAGGCCCACCTTACCATGAAAACCCCAACATCATGCGCCCACCTTACCATGAAAAACCCAATATCATGCACCCAACACCACAACTTGCAGAAAAGCTGCAAACGACGCCGTTTTCTATCGTAACGAATAAATACAAAGCATGCAACCGAAGGGCACTCGAAACAAAAAGAAAAGAACGAAAGCCAAAAAGATCTGCTTCTCATATCACCCAATCGTACAAAACTTGTCGTTTTCATTTCACGGGAGGGTTTTTGTAGGGTTTTTCATTTTCATTTATATCTTTCTTCTTTTCCTTCATTCAATTTCTGTAGAAAGTAACGATAAAAAAGGGGAAAAAAAGGGAGAAAATGGGTTCGTTGAGAGATGAGGAACAGAGAGTAATGGGAAAAGAAGAAGAGGAAGAAGAAGAGAAGGAAGAGGAAGAGCCTATACTAAAACAACAAAACCAAAGGTTTTGTATGTTTCCCATTACCTATCAACCACTTTGGGAGATGTACAAGAAGGCTGAGGCTAGTTTTTGGACTGGTACTACCTATTTTCCTCTGTTTTCAGAATTTTATTGGTCACTTTTTGTGTTTTTTTTTTTCTTCTCAAACTTGGGTTTTGGATGTTGTTTTTGTTTGTTTGAAGTTGGGTTTGTTTTAGATTTTATGAACTTTGCTTTGTATAAATGGAATGGGAAGTCAAATTAATGGCTGGAGCAGAGGGTTAAAGAAAAGTGGGTTGTATGCATGGTTGAATTTTGGAATTGACTGTTGCATTGGCAATTTTGGTATCAACATCATTGTTGTTATACTGTTCATATGTTGTAATGGTTTTGAATTATTTTTTTTAAAAATTTTTGTTGGCTGGCAGTCTTCAAACCATTAGTTATCCCTCCAAAGAAGATAACGAAAAGCTACCTTCTGTAAATGTTGATATAGACTTCTTTTCATGTTCTTGGAACTGTTTTCTTTTTCTCTTATAACGCTTCTTCGTTGTTATGTTATAATGTAGTCATGCAGGAAGGATTATTGGTTAATTGAAATGAATTTTTATTGCATAGAAGTTGACCTCCAAACTTAAAGAACAATTAATCTGATTGATGTTTCTTAGGAAATTTAACCTTAGCAATCTTGTATAAAAAGTGCAACCTTTTTTCCATCCTTCTTTGTAAGCTTTTTTACCCCTTAACTTGGATCTTTTATCTGTTTATATCGACTTCTTATTATGTATTACTATTCATATCTTCTTTACCTTGCCCAGTATTTTCCTTCCCCTTGGTTTGACTTCATTCTCATCATTTTTTAATGTTATTGCAGCTGAGGAGGTTGATCTCTCTCAAGACGTGCAGCATTGGGAAACCTTGTCTAGCTCAGAAAAACACTTCATAAGCCATGTGCTGGCCTTTTTTGCTGCATCTGATGGGATAGTTTTGGAGAACTTGGCTGCAAGATTCCTAAATGATGTTCAAATTCCAGAGGTAGGTATTCGTTAAGTTGTTTTGCAGGCTATTTTATGAATGCCTGTGAGTACCGATGGGACTAGTATCTTTAATTATACTTTTCATGTCTGGTTTTGCAATTTAGGATAACTTCATTCTTATATGAATTACTATAATAGGAGAATCATATTGCAACGGTGTTGGGTCTGATGGGTAATATCAGGACAATGTTCTGTTTAGTTCTTAATGATTTTGCCTGCTTAGCTAGTTGCAGACTTAAAGGCCGTTAATGACCAGTTTGTTTTACATTAAGGTAGGGGATACTTGTTTAGAAACCAGTAATCAGCCTTGTTTTTTCAAGTTTTTTTTTAATCTAATATCAGGTTTCCCATTCTCTCAGGCCCGGGCATTCTACGGATTTCAAATTGCTATGGAGAATATTCATTCTGGTAGAAAATTGATCATTTACTAGAATTGTTTATCTTCACATCTAATGTGTGCCACCATTTAGATGTTACTACAAGAAAGTTCTTGGCCAATTTAGCCTGTCAAGGGCTTGCAGGTTTTGGCATAATCTAGCTTGCAGCCACATTTCAGACTTCTGGAGAAAGCCCTCTCTAATGATTACAAATGACTTTTGGTGCTTGAAAAGTAAAGATGAGTCCAGCCTCTTGTTCAGTCTTGGTCCCAGTTAATCTTTATTGAGGTTGTCAAACTCGTTTTTAGATTATTTTAGGGCTTGGTTTAACCTTCAAGAGTCAGTTGTTGGTTGGGCTAGATTGTCAGACTTATTTGGCCTTAACTATCAACACAAGACTGCAGCCTAGTAAGCATTTACTAAGTTGTGGTCTCTCTGATGATTTCCCAGTATCTTGAATTAGAGTTACCTGATTGCGAATGTTTTCTGCTGCCAATGGTTAGAAATGTACAGCTTGCTTTTGGAGACATATATCAAGGATTCCAAAGAAAAACATCGATTGTTCAATGCTATTGAAAGCATCCCTTGTGTCAGTAAGAAGGCTAAATGGGCTATCGATTGGATTCAGAGGTATTACTTTCATGTCCTGCTCTCTGGGGACTTAATATATTAAGCCAAAGAAGCAATTTGGTTAAAGAATTCTCAACATGTTGGACTAGAAGTTCAATAGAACATTTTTACCAAGGTTTTTCTAACTTTAATTGATCATTGTGCCTATTAGATATACCTAAGGCAGAATTTCTGTCCTAGATATGGTAGAACTTGATTTGCAATGATCAATGCATGTATGTTTGCTGTTCTTTATAGTCATGTATGGATCAAATATTGAGCTCAGTAGCCTTGGCTCCTTTCTGCACCATTGAATAGCTGGAATTTGTTTGGTCAGCATCTTTGTGGTTCTCAAGCGTATTTACAGTTTAAACTAGCTATCGTTAAGTCAAAGCTCTGCAGTACCTTTCTTTCTTTAAAAGGTCTCTTTGGTTTTGTCTGTATGCAGTTCCACTTCATTTGCAGAGAGACTTGTGGCTTTTGCATGTATTGAAGGAATCTTCTTTTCTGGAAGGTAATCTTCTTTATCCATTAGGTTCTTTCTGTTTCTAGAGTTTGTGTTTCTTATACTTTCCTACTACGAAGTTTGATTTAATTTTTAACATTTCCTTTTTATTGATTAATCATTGAGTTTTTCAGCTTTTGTGCCATTTTCTGGCTTAAAAAGAGGGGACTGATGCCTGGCTTGACATTCTCAAATGAGCTTATATCTAGAGATGAGGGGCTTCACTGTGACTTTGCTTGCCTTCTTTACGGGTAACTTTCTATTTTTTATTTTTATTAAAATATATTTGAAAACAATAATAGAACTTTTGCTGCTGCTTTTTTTTTTTGGGGGGGGGGGGAATTGGCTGGGGTTTGGCTCCACTTCATTACTTTTTCATTCATTAATATCCAATGCATGTTTAATCACCATTCACAAGTTGATTTTCACATTTAATAGATGGATCTTACATGGGTCCTACACATTTGAATGGTGATGATCATTTTATAGGATGTTAATGGATGAAAAAGTAATGGAGTGGATCTTAGCCCCATTGGCTGGATATGTGGGTTGTATTTAAGAAGATATGGAATTTGAATGCACCTGCTTACAGGTTGCTGCAGAAGCAACTTAAATGGGACAAAGTCCATCATATTGTTCATGAAGCAGTGGAAATCGAGACCGAGTTCGTGTGTGAAGCTCTTCCTTGTGCACTTATTGGCATGAACTCGACACTCATGAGCCAGTACATTAAGTTCGTTGCTGATCGTCTTCTGGTATATTTCTGTTAATTTGTTTATATTTTAACAGTTCATTTTGATAATCCTAGCTTGATATCTTGAACCACCTCGAATGAAAAATATTTAACAAATTCATATTTGAATATTATACGGATACACCAAAACACACATTTATATTAATTCCATAAAACTTGTAATCTTATTTCTTAATCCTAAACTGATATACTTATATCCGAAATAAGAAGAGATGTTTTAACATGTAACTAATAGATCATCTGACTTTTAAATTTGATCATTCTTTGTTGATGTAATACACTGAAATCCAAAAACATATTTTCATGATCATGAAATGTTACTAGTATCACCAATAGGATCATTTGTATATTTGCTTCAAGATTTTCCCTTAAAATTATATTTCTTCATGAATGAATTGCTCAAAATTTTAACTTCAAGTGGGTAAAGAAATCTAGTTTGCATTTATAAAATCTTTAATCTGTTTTTTTAAAGAAAATTTCAGGGATTTGACAGGAAAAAGGTGTATTATCATTCTGAATTATATGATTTTGCAGGATGATTTTCCTGATTAAAAGAAATGATTTTTTTGAGAACTTAAAAGATATCTTTCATAGTTGAAGATGGCTTTGTTGGGTGTAAAGAACTAAATTAGTGACTTGTTTCCCACTTATTTTCAGGTTTCATTGGGCTGTCAAAGAAAGTACAGCGTCGAAAATCCCTTTGATTGGATGGAATTTATATCTTTACAGTAAGTATTAATATCCCATATTGCTGCATTTTTTTGGTTTTAAGTTATTGGATTATATAAAAGTAATGTCAATTGCAACATCTTTTATTAAGCTGACGTCCTGAAGTTGGACTCTTCTACACCTAATTAAGACACAGACACCCTTTTGTCAGTGGCATTCTCTCTACCATATTTGGTTCTCTTTTTTGAACTTTTTGATTTGAATGATTGTTGCTCTTGACGGGACCCATCTAACATTGGTCCCAAAGGAATTATTGCAGAAATGAGACATGTATGTGAAATGTGAGTGGCTATATAAGTCTTCCCTTCTAACATCACCATGATAACATATAGGGAAGGAATTTGTGTGGTAAGGGATTGTAACAGTCATTGACTTTTTCTAGTCTTGATTAATCATATAGTTAACACCCCCCCCCTTTTTTTTTGAGAGCTAGTGCTTGTCAAGCTTAGCTGTGTGAGTAATGATGGTAGTCAATTGCTGACTTGCTGCATTTTGTATCCTAGTGTGTGCATAACCTATGGTGATTAGGTCTATATTATCGTTTATGACATATTTAGAGTCTTAATCTTCTTAAACGTGTTTTTGACTTCGTAGAGGAAAAGCTAACTTCTTTGAGAGGAGGGTTGGTGATTATCAGAAAGCATCTGTTATGTCAAGCCTTCAAAACGGAGGTAAAAACTACGTTTTCAAACTAGACGAAGACTTCTAAATCACCCCCATCGATCTAGTTTCCATTTTGTTGCACACTGCAAGTATTATATAGATGCTGCCTGTTATTGGTATCAAAATATTCTTTGTAGTAGGTCTGTTTGTCTATAATATCGTTTCATTATGCCATAAATTCCAAGACATCAGTTCACCGCCTGCAACAATAAAAGCTTAAATCATGTATGTATGTATATTATGCCATGGCATCATTAGACTTTTACCATGTGCGGTAATAATAATCATTTTGGATGCATATTGTTGTCCCTTATCGAATTTTTTAAGTGCCTGTCATATTCCAAGAGGTACTACGTATCTTTTATTCCCTTATTTGCTTTCATATGGTGGAAAGTCTATATTATCATTATCTTGTTTGCACTTTGCAATTGCTTATGTCTTACTTCCTCTTCAATTCACTAAAATATTTATTCAATACATATCAAACTAGGTAAGTTACACAATGCATACATGGCTGCCAATTCCATACTATATGAAACCTAAATAATAATAATAAAAAAATAGTATGAGAGTTGAAGAGTTCAAATAATTAATTGAAATGTTATTTTCCTTTTGCCCCTTTTAGTGTGTGGTGCAAGGCACAACTTTGGTTTTTTAAACTTTAGTATTTGCAGCTTAGCAAGGATGAAAGGCATTGAGGGTCATCCTAGTCAATAATGTTCTTGTTTATTATTATTAAGGGGTAGGGCGAAGGGGAGGGGTTGTCTAGATCTGAACTCAGTACTTGATGTTAACAAGGAGTTAACAAAGCAGGTTATTTGCTACTACATAAGTAGCTAGTAGAGAGGTAAAAGTACCATGGAGACCTTTATACTAAGAGTCAGATTGCGTTTTACCTTTTTATTAAAAAATTGGACAAATTAGTCCCTATATATTAGATCAAAGAGCAAACTGATCCTTTCTGTTAAAAATTTCATCCATTTGTAACATGCCTTATGGAATAACCAAATAGTGGCATGTCACGTATACCTCATGTTGATGTACAATAATCAATTTTTAACAGTAGACATGAATGAAATTTTTAACTGAAGGATCAATTTGCTCTTTGATATAAAGGACAAATTTACCTATTTTTTAAGTAGAAGAGATAAAATACAATTTGATTTTTAGTATAAGGGTATTCATAATACTTTTACGGTTAGTAAACACGTAATAATGGTATTGTTTACTATTATTATTAGTATTAAGGGGTAGGGGAAGGTGAGGGGATGTCAATAAACACTTGAGCAATGTAAGTTATTTGTCTCTACATCGGTTTAGTAATGCTAATAAAATAGAAGAAATTTAAGTTATGAAACATCACAGGCACTAAAAATAGCAAAAACCAATTAATGATGGGTCTGAATGCATTTAATTTACTGAATTTGGAGTTGGGGCAGTCACTCCAGTTTTTGTTTTTTTTTTCCCTACATTGAGTAAAAGAATGAATTTGTAATAAAAAAAAGTGTAAAGAGGTTGGAGAATTGACAGCTGAGCTGCAAAGAACAGTGATGTAATTATACATTTAGAGCCTTTTTGTTTAATATTACAGGGCTTCATCATTATGAACAGAACTGTTTCTCAATTATGTTTGCTTGGCGTTGCCGTCTTGGTTTTTTGGTGGTGTGGTGTGTGGGTTAGGCACCCCCTTTTCTATTATATAAATATCAAAATTTGACAAAATTATATTGAAGGACGTGGATCCTCATCATCATCTCAAATAGTTGGAATTCTCTGATATTTATACTTTTTACCACTTTTAACAGCCCTGCTTCATTTTATCTATCCTGTTGAGATCAGATAGTGGTGAGTGGACCATTTCACCTAACTTATTCCTTGAGTTGGTGTTGGTTTTGGTGGGCTGAAATCGGGTTTTGATAAGGAACTGATCGGGTATTAATCTGAAGAGAGATGTTAGATCGATTGATTTATAAATCAATACGGACTGATTGAATGGGTTAAAAAAATCAGTTGAAATAATTTTTTTAAAATTTATTTTTTATGAATTTATTTAATTGAACCGGTGGCTTGATTAGTTTGGTCACCAATCTAATTACGAAAACCTTGGTTTGGAGTTTGGAGTTTTGAGTTCGGGTTATTTTAAATTCGATTCAATTTTAGGTTTGTGTAATTTTCGATTGAGTCATTTTGAGTTTGGTTCATTTGTGTTTGAGAGTTTTTTTTTTTTTTTAGTTTAATCATTATAGATTCTTCAGATTGATCATTTTAAATTATTTGTTCAAATCATTTTAATAATTAAATCAAAATAGATGAATTCTGAATTTATATTTATCAAATTTTCAACTTCAGATCAAAATCGATAGGTGTAACGGTCTTCATAGGATCATAAACTTGTAGTTTAGCAGATGATTGGTGCTGAATTTGCCAAAAACGGTGTCTTAGATTCCTTTTTCTGGCATTAAATATGCAGGTCCTTGTATTGTTATATAATTAAATTTTTCCCGAGAAACAAACAAAAACAAAACAACATATTCTCTTCTTCCTTAAACAAAAAGCGCAATCTCACAAAGCCAAAACCAGGATCAAAGTGGAGGATTTTTGGATCTACCACTGTCTTATTTATTTCTCATATTAATTAAATACTTATTTTCTGTGAATGTCGATGTCAATGGTGAAGGTGGAGGGGGTTGAACCGTATTTGTTGAGACTTCGAGGATAATGATAGGGTGGCCCCAATACATCACTTTCCCCTAACTAATAATCCCTAACAGATTAAAGTCACCTCCACTTCGTCCTTTACCTACCACTTTCATCATGCTTGAATCAGAGGCGGAATTAGAGAGGTTCGCGGGATCCCAATCTTTCCTAATTTTTTTTTTTGAAATATTATAATTTATAAAATTTTAAATTAATAATTGTAAAATTTTATTTTTATCATATTTAATAAAAATTACAAAAGCATACCTGCTCTTTTTGACCTATAACTCATTCCAATTTATAAATAAAAAGATAATACGTTTCAATGCACTCAAACTCACTTTCTCCTACATTAACAACAATATCTATATCAATCGAGCTAAAACTCTATCGACAAATATATAAACTATTAAAATAATAAAATTATATTTTTATTATCATAAAAATATACAATCTAGCTGATGATATGAAAATACAAATATAATAATAAGCGGAAATTTATATATTTTATATAAAAAATATATTTTAATGTAAAAAATGTGCCAATATTATGATTATCACTTAAGGAGTAGGAATTGGGGGGCCAATTCTCATCCCCCTGTCATCATCTTTACCTACCCTAACCACTAGAGTTTTTTTTTTTTTAAAGTACACTTTATACTCCAATTGAGGTTTAATTACACTCTAAGTCCTTATCTTCTTCAAACTCTTAGGAATTTAGTCTCTCGTGTGATTTATAAATTAAACTCTGATTGATAACATTGATAATGGATTTTCGTTGAATTGAATTTAAAATTATAACAGGTTAAAATATGTCATAAATCCAGGTACTCTTTTTAAATTTGAAATTTGATACTTATACTTTTCATATTTTAAAATTTAGGTTAAATTTTTAATATTGTTAAAATTATTTTGTTAAATTCAGGTTCATTACAACGCCATTTTCTTAATTACTACACAATGAGTTTTTTAATAAAAATAAATAGTACTAATAATTGGACTTGAAATTTGAAAAATAAATAACTAAATTCCTAGAATTAGAACCAGAACCAGAACCAGAACCAGAAGAGATTAAAATTTGAAATGTTTGAAGAGCACAGGGACTTAACGCATAATTAGACCTCCAAATGATTTTTTCCTTCCCATTTCCTCCATTGAAAAAGACAACATATTTAGGTGTTAGTGTGAAGTATACATAATAATATTTTTTTGGTATCAAACATATAAAGGAGTTTGGATATTTATAAGTGTTCCATTTTGTGCGGTGAGTGGTGCGTCCTTTTTTTCTTTTTTTCTTTTTTTATGATTCCTTAAACTTAATTTTATCCAATAAAGAAATGTTTAACCCCCTACAATATCTCTTCATGCAAATTCCAACCTAACCCCTACCTTTTCCCTTTCATTTTCCTTCCATTATAATTATATATATATATATATATATATTGTCGATTGAATCATAGCTTAATTAGTATAAATATTGTTGTTAATATAGAAGAACGTAGGTTCAAGTGCGTAGAAGCATATTATTCTCCTATTTATGGGTTAGGGAGAGACTATGGATAATTCTAGGTATTGAGCAAAAACAAAAATAGATATAATTAGAACTTATAATGAGATTATTAAAAAAAATACATTATGTTAATTTTATTTAATTAAATCTTAGCTTGTTGTGTTTATTATATTATTTTTGGTAAGATCGATAGAGAATCAAACTCGAGATCTGTGTCAACTAAAGATTTAAATTCAAATGATTTAGTCGATTAAATATTAATTCAATTGTAAAATAATTAAAAGAATCATCCACTTAAAAAATAACCAATATTATTATAAAGATGTTTTTGCTCTGTAGGATATTTTCTTAATATTATTTATAGATTTTAACAAGATTTACTATTAATGAAATCTGATTTTATATTTTTAGGGGGTTGGTCCAAAATTACTTAGCGGACGATTTTACCCTCCTAAATACCAATTTTTAATTAAAAGAACTATTCTGATTTAAATTTCCTCAAAAAAAAAAAAAGATAAAATATTCTTTATTTAAATCTGTAATACAGTCATGCCATGTGGGCACTGCTCCAATGATTTAAGCAATGAAATTAAAACATTATTAAAATATCAGATATTTGACCTAATTATTATTATTATTATTATTATTATTATTATTATTATTTGATATTAACATAAAATATTGCAAACTAAGAGATCCACTCAATTGCTAATTTATATATATATACATATCTTGACATGGAGGGGGGGTTAAAACTCATTTCTAATTACTATTTAATATAAATTAAATTATCTTGAAATTGTATAAAAAATATATTTATATGATTATCTGTAAAAAAATTTTATCCAAAATTACAAATATTCATTATTAAATTTCATTTATCAAATACATAGAATAATATTAAAAAGATAAAATCAGTTATTATTAACTGAATTTTAATAGCTTTAACTCAAAAAATATATTTTGGAATAAAATTATGGAAAATATAAATTATCATGAAAGAAAAACTATTACAATGGTGGAAAATATATTTTTGAAGCGTATTATCTCCATTTTTAAAGGTTAGAGAGAGATTATAAATAGTTCTAAACATTGTATCGAGCGGATATATACTATAAAGAACCGTTTTAAACAAAAATGACATTATCAAATGCTTAAATTATTGGTTATGTCCTTATAAAAAAATTTATTAGTAATGTTTATAGGGTTAATTTTCTCTCGACAACCCCAAATCATGGCTAAGATTTTGAATTGGTCCTCCAACTTTAAATCATTTTAATTGAGTCTTTAAAAAATCAAATTTCGTATGGATTAGTCCTTTTATCAACCCAACCATCGTTTCAAATGTGAAATAAGACCTCAAAAATGACATTAAGTACATTTAAAACACAAAAATCAAAAGGTAAGCATGTATGTATTATTTACCTATGGCACATACAATTATGAATTTGATTTGTTGAAAAAATGAAATAATCATAAATTTTAAGAACATTGTCGATTTTTAGCGAGTTAGATATAAATTATCGATGCAGAAGGTACATATGCGTTTAAAATTTAATATATTTGTTTTAAATATGCTCCACTTTAAATTTAAGTTAGACTTTGAATCCTAATTTATCGATTAGGCTAATGGAATGATTTGATTAATGCGATACCTATATTTTTTAAAAGGTACAATAACTTATTTGGCCCTCAAACTTTATAAAAAATATTTTAGCCATTCATTTTAATTTTTTTTGCCTTTTCTAATATTTAAACTTACGTTGGTTGTCAAATCACCTCAAAATGGAAGAAAAAGTTAATGTATGTTAACTTTGCTGACGTGGCATATACTTGGATTGCCACGTGGATGCTACATCAACAATTAAAAACTTTTTAAAATTTAAATTTTTTAAAAAAAGTATAAAATATATTTTTATATTTAAAAAATAATTAATTGCTAACGTGGCATACATGTGGATGCCACATCGGCAATGTTAAAAGAAGTTAACTTTTCCATTTATTTTAGGGTCATTTGATTGTAAAGTTGGAGGGTCCAAAAAGTCATTATGCCTTTTGGGAATTTAATTAGAATGATTTCAAGTTAGGACCAATGTAACGTACAAACTGTAAGGGACTCATTATGGAAATAACCCATTTAAGAAATGTCTTTATCTAAAATAACAACCACTGCCCTTCTACATTTTTGACTTTCTCAAATTATGCCAGATTTATTGCTCAAAATCCAAAAATAAAAGGAAAAACAAAAAAGACAAAGTAAAATAACTTCCAAAATAATTATAAAAAAAAGGGGCCTCCATTCTTAACCCTTTTCCCTCAAACTCCATCACTCCTTTCCTCAAAACTGTGATTTTTATTATTTTTTTGCATTACAAAAACAGGAAGGAAACAAAGGTGGCTGCTTATTGTGGAGCTTTAGACCAATGGAGTTTAGCTTGCAAAGCAGCAGGCTGTGGGAAGAGGTGGTGGAACAAACAAAGTTGGCAAAAGAGAAGGGTATTGATCCTTTGCTTTGGGCTTTACAAGTGTCTTCAAGTTTGGGTACCTCAGGGATTTCTTTGCCTTCAACTGAGTTGGCCCACGTGCTGGTTAACTACATTTGTTGGGATAACAATATCCCAATTCTATGGAAGTTTTTGGATAAAGCTTTGATGATGAAGATCATTCCTCCTTTGCTTGTTATTGCTCTGCTTTCACAAAGGTTGTGTATTTTTTCCTTTACTTTCTTGGGTGTTCCTGGTTTTTGAGAGGTTTTAGATTCTGGGTTTTTGTTGAAGTTGTGAGATATTTGCTCATGGATGATGAATAGTTCGATGTGTGTTAATGGTAAATTTGATTCATTTCAAGTCCCTCAATTGTCCCCCCCTTCTAGAGTTTTAATTGGATATTTCAGTTTCTTGGAGATTTAGAGAGATTTGAAAAATAATTTAAAAAATAAAAGATTTATCGTTTTATATTTCTTTAAATACAATCTGAAGATGATCTTCGTAGTAATCTATTTTCTATAGGTTTTTTTTTTCTTTATTTGTGATTATGTAGCTTCCTTATTTGTTATTCAGGGTAATGAGAGATTTGATAAGAAAAGGGGAAAGGTATAATAAGTGGAGAACAAAGCATTGGTCTTAAAGTCAAATTCCATTAACTATAGTGGAAAAAGAAAAGTCAGCAACTAGAAAGTCAAATAGTTTATTTAACTGTTCTTAAGCTTTTACTTAAATAATTTTGGATTCTAATGGCCTCTATTTTCATTCTTTTCCTTTTAGTTTTTCAACTATTGGATGCTTGCCATTGTGATGCTTGATTAATTAAAATGTCTAGTACTTCAAAAGAAGAGAAATACATTAGCCACTAGGAAACTCTATTGAAGCTTAGTTTTTTCTTTATATGTATTTATTCAACTTATTTTCTTATATTTTGGATAAGGGATGTAAATTTGAGTTTCAGGTGGGCAATGCAAATAATATTGTCTTCTAATCTCAATCTGCTATTAGTTAGTGATGGAGTTCTTATGGTTCCGATGCTATCATTTTTTACATATCTAGTTCTCCCACTTTGTTGGTATTTTTCTTTCTACAGAGTAATTCCGAGTCGGCGTTCCCATCCAGCTGCTTATAGGCTTTACTTGGAACTTCTTAAAAGACATGCTTTTGCACTCAAGTGTCAAATTAATGGACTTGATTACCAAGAGTGAGTTCCTCGAGTTCTTATTGCATGTATTATTTGACACACTCCTACACACACACACTCACACACAAACAATATAAAAAAAAAAAAATCAAACATATATAAATTCAGCTAGCAAAAGATGGTATAGAAAAGAAAATAGGAAAAAATGTTTAGTTTGCAGCTTTGAATATTACATTACAGAAAAGGTCTTTGCGAATGAGTATGAGCTCTACGGTTTTTGTTATAATGTATTATTGCATATCACTATATCTTTATCAGAACTAACTAATTTTGTTTCACGTGCATTATAATAACCAGATTCTGTCTTCAACATGATCATTCTGCTTCAGTTTTAATATCTGAAGATGTGTTAGTAACATGCTTTAGTATCATTGTGCAGAAGTAGGTTCGCTACCCAATAACTTCATGGTATTGGCTCTTATGATTGCTTAATTTGAACCAAAAAAAAAAGTTTCGTTATTCGATAATTTTGATGTACATGAACTCAGTTCCCAGACGGAAATTTATATGTTAAAAGTTGTTCCAATCTATGTTAAGTGCAGATTTGACTTTACCCTAATATAACCGTGTTGGACATCAATTAGATGCCTTCAAATCTTTAAAGATATGACTCTTGGACCTTAGTAACCAATGGGGACACTTTTGAAATATTTTATGTTTCTGTGTTGGATATTATTAAGTCCATGATGAGCTTTGATCCTTCAACACCATTCAAATGCTTTTGATTAAAATGACCATTTTAGATTATACCAATTATTATCAGTTTTTGTTCGTAATTTCTGTGCTTTCCCTTCATACAGGGTCATGGAATCAATAGATGCTACTCTTCATCTTTCCGAGATTTTTGGTCTCCAAACAACGGAACCTGCCATTTTGGTGGTTGAGTTCATCTTTTCAATTGTGTGGCAGTTGTTAGATGCATCATTAGATGATGAGGGTTTGCTAGAACTTACTGAGGAAAAGGGCTCCAGATGGGCAATTAAACCTCAAGAAATGGAGATAGATGGTCATGATATGTATGATGAGAAGAATATCGCATATTGTGAGAGGTTGCAGAATTTCAATACTACAATGGCTATTGAGATAATTGGACAATTTCTGCAAAATAAAGCGACTTCTAGGATTCTTTACCTGGCACGGCGAAACATGTATGTATCTTGTTAACTTTCACAATCCCTCTTGACTTTTATGTGTTCTTGTTTGTCCAGTGCATTTTAGTTTTCCAAGCATTGGAGCGGTAAGTGTTCTTTATCTTAGTTAATCTCAAAGGAATAAACTGGATACTGTTTCCTCATTGTTTTATCTGTAAGTGCATACATTCAACGAGGTGGGTGTGTATGCATGCATGCTTCTGCATGTGTATCAGAGAAAGTTCTTTAATTATTTGTTTGGTAAATTTAGGTCAGTTATCCTTTCAGGTTCCTTTCTGCTGAGCATGTTCTATTTGAACAAAACACAACCCTTTTTTTTGGTTTGATTATTGCTTATCAATCTTACACCACTTGTCAGGTCCTCTCATTGGGTAAGCTTCATTCAGAGTTTGCAGCTTCTTGGGGCAAATTCAGCAGCTTTGAAAAACTCGAAGGTTTTAACTTCTGAGGCTCTTCAAGAGTTGACATCAGATAGTCGCATTTTTTTGTCTAGAGAATGCAAAACAAGTTCGCGGCAAAAGTTCCATGCTGTTATGGCTTTTGGATCTCTAGCTTCTTCAGTCAGTCTATGCCCTGGAGCTAGTCGCTCTGATCTTTGGCTCCCTCTTGATATGGTATTAGAAGATGCTATGGATGGTTATCTAGTTAACACAACAAGTGCTGTTGAAATTATAACTGGTAAAGTTGGATATCTTCTTTGGTTGAGATGGTATTTTCAGTTCAAAATGGTAGGTAGCCTGTTGTAGCAAAACCGATATGCCAGAATGTAAACAATTAAGTTTCGTACTGTGCAGGTCTTACTAAAACTCTTCAAGCAATAAATGGCACCAACTGGCATGACACCTTTTTAGGCCTTTGGATTGCATCACTTCGGCTTGTTCAAAGGGTTAGAACTTCTTCTAATGTTCAGAAATTTTCTGCACTTTTTTCTCTGAATGGTTACTATGTTCTGAACAGAGAATCTTAAGTCTTCTTAAAGCATTCAAAATTTACGAAGACTTCTGTCCCTGTAACTTTTCAGCTCTGAAATGCCTTAAATTTTAATGCTCTTAAAAGTGTAAAAGTTATATCTGGTATTGGTGTACTTAAATTCACAATAGTAATATCACTAATTTGTTAAAAGATTTATGCTTTCAAGCCTATAATATATAAAAGGAAAAAAGTTCTTGCTTTGCTTGACCAACTAAGTTTCTTTCTTTTTATAACAAACACTACATTCAATCTGAATCTATTGTAGGTGTATTCTTCAGTGGTATATTATTCTTTAGTTTTCAGGTATATGAAGTAGTCCGTTTGATGTATCTTACCTTTAGTTCTTAATTAACTGCTAGGAAAGAGATCCCATTGAAGGTCCAATGCCCCGGTTAGATACACGTTTGTGCATGCTACTTTCTATTATGACTCTTGTGGTTGCTGATATTATCGAGGAGGAGGAGGGTGCGCCAACTGATGAAACAGAATATGGCTCCACTAATCACTGGAAAGAAATGAAGTTTCCCAGGAAACGTCGTGCCGATCTGGTCTCCAGCCTACAAGTACTTGGTGATTATCAAGGCTTGTTAGCTCCTCCTAAGTTTGTTGTTTCTGCAGCAAATCAGGCAGCTGCCAAAGCAATGCTGTTTGTGTCAGGAATCAATGTTGGGAGTGCATACTTTGAGTGCGTCAATATCAAAGACATGCCTTTCAGTTGTTGTAAGTAATATCTTGTTCTATTGATCGATATTGCTGACCACTTTTTGTCACAAGTTTGGAGTCTAATCCGTGCGCATATGTTTATAGGCAGTGATTAAATCCGTAGGTGGTTTCCTTTTCTGTTAGACATCGACCGGAGAAGATAAATTGGGAAGCCAAACCTTTTGTAGGGATGGGGGTGGAAAATTCTAGGAATGGTTTCAATGTTGAAAATTTTACCAAGTTAGGTTCAGTTCTTTTAACATTAAACTTATAAAACTTGGAATTTTAAAAATATGTTCTTTTATACATTCTTGTAAGATATATAATTGGTTCAGTCGGAGGTTCATTTTACTTTCCCAACTGATCTGCCATAAAATTATTACAAAACCATCTTAATTGCTTTCCACTGGACCCAAACCATGGCAAAGCCCTTAAAAAGATGAGACTGAACTTATTAGTTTGGTTCAACTTCTTGCTTCACTGGTACTTATGTTGCAATGTGCATTTGTCTGCACTATTGTATGACCAGAAAAAAAAAAAAGAAAAAACATAGCAGAGTATAATCTTGTAACTTAAAATCATCAGAAGTCAAGAAGCATTGGAGCTTCAGGGTAAAGTGATGACTGATGATTCCAAAAGGGTTCCTTAATTCTTGGGGCACTGTGTCAGCTTCTTTTTAAACACTTAAGAGAAAAGAAATAGAAGAAATAATCCTTTTCTCCCCAGAAAAAGTTGTTGCATTGGATGGATGAACATATGTGTAATGCAGTCATTTAAAGAAAATAGTCAAGAATTACCATTGGTTCTGGTTTGTGCTGCACCAGAAACCTTTAATACCTAGAACACATTTTTGAAATTTTCTGAAGTTGATTTCTACCACCAAGTTCCTATCATGAAATTTGATCTTTATTTTTTATTATTCTTCTGGCTTTACATTTTTAGCACTTTCTAATCTTATGTTGTGAACTTGGTTGCAGCTGGAAACTTGCGCCATCTGATTATTGAGGCTTGTATTGCAAGAAATCTACTAGATACGTCAGCATATTATTGGCCAGGTTATGTGAATGGACGGATTAACCAACTACCTTATAGTGTGCCAGCTCAGGCACCTGGTTGGTCATCATTCATGAAGGGGGCCCCACTTACTTCGGTAATGATTAATGCTCTTGTTTCAAGCCCAGCTTCCAGGTATACATATTTATCTCTCTTAAATCATGCTTTTGTTTTCATACTCTTTTTTTTTTTTTTTTTTTTCCAAAAAGCTTCTGACCTATGCTACTTAGTAATGGCAAGGCTTTGTAGTGCTTGTTAGGTTAAAGGGAATTATCAACTTTATAGGTATCAATTCCACACACATAAAATAGGCGACTACTACCAATGTGCAACTTCTAGTTCCCTTACTGTATATGGGAAGGTTGAGGAGAGCGTTATAGTGTGCATTAGGTTGGAGGGTGTTATTAGCTTTATGTGTATGGATATTTTTATGGGGATAGATCCCAAAATTACACATAAACTTTGATTCAATGTATAATGTGATACAGGAATTTTGATTTGGTGCAATTGTGATGAAACTTAGAGTGAATATAGTTGTCTGTGCATGTACTGCTAGGTAGGTGATAGTGTTAGTGTTATATGAAAACTGAATCAAAATCAAAGTTTCATGCATACAATTGCAGTAAACCAAAGTCTATGTATCATATTGTGCATTGGATCGAAGTTCATATTTACAGGAAAAGTTTTATATATTATCTGTGTGAGTGATAAAATCTCAAATGTAAGAATCAATAACAGGAGGAAAGATCTGGCATGCAAAACAATATAATGACATTAAACCGGATTCTCAAATGCAAAACTGAGTGATCTTGATACATACAAGTTTTCAAATATCTTTAGTTTTTGTTGATTTGACCTGGTCTTCAGTTATTCCTTTTTCTTTCCTGAAGCCAGGTATATCAGTTGCTCTTTTTTGTAAATTTACCAAGGGTAAAGCAACTGAATTTAAGCTCATGGATTTGATGGAAGCTTAGCAGAGCTGGAGAAAATTTTTGAGATCGCGGTCAATGGATCAGAAGATGAGAAGATATCTGCTGCTACAATTCTTTGTGGAGCTTCTCTAATTCGTGGCTGGAATATACAGGTAATAAGATTAATATTCCTTTTCATTTTAGCATATTTCATTTGTGACCCTTATGCAGATGCCGTAATCTTTCATGTAACTGCATATTTTGTAACACTGAATGGTTCTTCCCATTTCTCCTTTGGGTTTTCTACTTTTTTTTTTTTTTTGCTTTTTATATTGTCTTTTTATTATCCTTGCTTTCTAATTATGTTGGTTATATATGCATGCAGGAATATACAGTTAAATTTATAACTAGATTGATGTCTCCTCCGGTTCCTGCTGATTTCACTGGAAGTGACAGCCATTTGATAGATTATGCTCCTATGTTGAATGTACTAATCGTGGGAATAGCATCTGTCGATTGTGTCCAGATTTTCTCACTACATGGCTTGGTATGATTTGCTAACTTATGTAAGCATATCCCTTCCACAGTTAATGAGTGATATTGCTTCTAGTTTCACAAACTTTCATGAATGAATAATAATATATCTTTATTTGTCACATGGATATAGTTTCTTTACCTCAGTAATACTTTGAATTCAAAGATATTCTTGACTTCTTCGAGGAAAACCAGCATCTTCTTCGGGAGCTAAATTGTTAAGTGTCTAAGCAGTTCTAATTTAAGTAGAATGCAGGAATGAATTCTTTCGTTCGAACTTAGATTTTAGAAATGAAAGCTTATGCTTTAATGAAGAATCAGGGCTCTTTTACTGGCCATGACACATTGTAGCTACTGGTTCAAAATGATCTGAAACTAGAAAGGTTAATTGGTTAAAGTTATGTATATCTTGATGGAACGTTTTTTATGCAACATATAATGACCATGGTGCTTTTGATTGAAAAATCAATCTAAATTATTTCATACCCCTCGCTCAATGAGAAAATGGGTCAGCATTGGATTGGATTGTTTCCTTATTCAATGAAAGTATTTTTAAATTCAACCAACCCATTTTCAAAATATGAAGTGGATAAATAAAAATTCTGAGAAAGTCTTTCATTTGTCTATCATTACAGGCAGTACCATCTATATTATCAAGGGCATTCTAATCTGAACACTATTTATTCCTTTTAGCTTTACTTACATATAGGAGGATTTGAAGTTTCCTTCCAAGCAAAATTCCCATATATGTAAACTACAAACAAATTTTATATAACAAATGTGATTTATATAATTCATATTCTCGTTTGTTCATGAATGTAAGTTGTTTATTGATGAAGACCTTTATTTGAGCTTTAGGTAGATTTGATTGCTTTCTTCTTCTGTCTTGCCAGGTCCCACAGCTTGCTTGTTCATTGATGCCGATATGTGAAGTTTTTGGGTCATGTGTGCCTAATCTCTCATGGACTCTCCCCTCAGGGGAAGAAATCTCTCCTCACGCAGTTTTTTCTAATGCATTTGCTCTTCTTCTGAAGCTATGGAGGTTTAATCATCCTCCTATTGAACATGGAGTTGGTGATGTACCAACAGTTGGATCCCAGCTGACTCCCGAATACCTTTTATTAGTCCGGAACTCCCATTTATTGTCTTCTGAAAACACCCATAAGGACCGAAACAAAAGGAGACTCTCAGAAGTTGCAAGTTCCTCATCCCCGGAGCCTGTATTTCTGGATTCATTTCCTAAGTTAAAGGTCTGGTATCGGCAACATCAAAGATGTATAGCTGCAACACTCTCCGGCCTTGTTCATGGAACTACTGTTCATCAGACAGTGGATAGACTTCTTAACATGATGTTCAGAAAGATTAATAAAGGAAGCCAGTCGATAACTTCTGTTACTTCTGGAAGTAGTAGTTCGTCAGGTGCTGGAATCGAGGATAACTCTCTGAAACCAGAGTTGCCTGCCTGGGATATCCTGGAAGCTGTTCCTTATGTTGTTGATGCTGCTTTAACAGCATGTGCTCATGGAAAACTTTCTCCACGTGAGCTGGCTACAGGTTAGTCTGGTGTGCTTATCTCATTTTGTCTTTATGCACTAATGCATAATGAGGAAGACGAGAGTCATACATATTGCTGTTCAGGATAAATGTCTTTTTTCCAGGAGCTGTTTCTCTTGGGGGAAAACGATAATGGTTGAGGTCTTTTGGGCTAAATGCCACCCCTCCATCTATATGTTTTGATGTAGGATGAAATCATAGATTGGTTTCCACATGGCTAAGTAAACTTGACTCGTTGAACCATGTAAAAAGAGGGGGAAGAGGATGCATAGGAAAGAGGAGAAGTGGAAAAGAACTACTTTTTTGTGAATTAATGTGACACCTAGATATGATGCTTAGCTCTGATAAATAAATATTGTTATAACCAGAATCTTTTTAATGTCTCAGGGCTAAAGGATTTAGCTGATTTTCTTCCTGCATCTTTGGCAACCATTGTTAGCTACTTCTCTGCTGAAGTAAGTCGATGTGTATGGAAACCTGTTGTTATGAACGGTATGGACTGGCCAAGCCCTGCTGCAAATTTGTCCAATGTTGAAGAGCATATCAAAAAAATTCTAGCAGCCACCGGTGTTGATGTCCCTAGACTTTCTGCAGGTTTTTAACGTTGCCATCTTAAATTCTGATTGTTTATAACATTAAAGTTTACAGATTGTGATCTGGACTTGCATTTATAGTTACTCATTCCTATGTCTTTACCGAATGGCAATGGCATTTTTTGTGATTGTATGACTGATGCATAATGCAATAACAGGTGGTAGCTCTCCAGCTACTCTTCCACTACCGTTGGCTGCTTTTGTAAGTGTCACCATTACTTACAAAATCGACAAAACCTCGGAAAGATTTCTCAATTTGGCTGGCCCAGCTTTGGAGTCCCTTGCAGCAGACTGTCCATGGCCTTGCATGCCAATTGTGGCTTCCCTATGGACTCAAAAGGCAAAGCGGTGGTTTGACTTCCTTGTCTTTTCTGCGTCTCGCACTGTTTTTCTCCATAACAGTGATGCTATCGTCCAGCTTCTTAAAAGCTGTTTCACTGCCACACTTGGCTTGAACATCGCATCAATCTCCAGCAATGGTGGTGTTGGAGCTCTTCTTGGCCATGGATTTGGATCACATTTCTGTGGTGGGCTTTCACCTGTTGCTCCAGGGATTCTCTATCTACGTGTTTACCGTTCCATCAGAGATATTGTGTTCATAACAGAAGAGGTGGTTTCTCTCTTGATGCATTCCGTGAGAGAAATAGCATGTAGTGGTCTCCCAAAACAGAAACTAGACAAGCTGAAGAGAAGCAAGAATGGAATGAAATACGGGCAGGTTTCTCTTGCTGCAGCAATGACAAGGGTGAAACTTGCAGCCTCCCTAGCTGCTACTTTAGTATGGTTGTCCGGTGGCCATGGTCTGGTTCAGTCATTGATAAAGGAAACTTTACCTTCTTGGTTCATATCCGTTCATAGGTCTGACCGGGATCAAGGATCAGGGCTCGTGGCAATGCTCGGTGGATATGCACTTGCATATTTCACAGTGCTTTGTGGTGCTTTTGCTTGGGGAGTTGATTCTTCTTCATCAGCATCAAAGCGGAGACCCAAAATCCTTGGTTCACACATGGAGTTCCTTGCAAGTGCACTAGATGGAAAGATTTCACTCGGTTGTGATGGAGCCACATGGCATGCCTATGTGTCAGGATTCGTAAGTCTAATGGTTGGATGCACCCCAAATTGGGTCCTAGAGGTGGATGTAGATGTGTTAAGGAGGCTAAGCAAGGGATTAAGACAATGGAATGAGGAGGAGCTTGCTCTGGCCTTGCTTGGCATTGGAGGGGTTGGTACAATGGGTGCTGCTGCTGAACTCATAATTGAACACTTTGACTCCTAACTTAAAACTCCCACATTTTGTGTAGGATGCCGGTTGTACACTAGTATTTCGTCGACTCAGAATAGTTCTTTTTCGATATAATGGAGGGCGTAGTTTGGAATAGGGGAAGGGATTGCAGATATTAGGATTCGAATCTCAGACTTGTCGCGACTGAATATATTTCTTTTGATGGAAGATGCTTGTAGAGTGATATTGTACATAAAAGACTAGGTTGTATTGGAAGAATATTGTTTTATAAAATTTGTTTAATATGAGGCTGCCTAATATAAATTTGTATTTCACATTACACACTGTTTTCTTCACTCCTTTTTCATCTAAAAATTATATTGTGTTTAAGTCACCGCTGGATTTATGTTTTTAGCATTATATTTCTACATTGACCTTGCCTAATATAAATAGTCTGAAACGGTGTCGTCCTCATGTGCGGTTTTCTTTCCTAGTTTTTATTCTACACATTCTTCATTCTCACGTAGCAAAAAGCTTTGGACTTACTTAATTTTAAATCATACTTAGAGATATCTATTGAATCACAGGTGAAATATCAAAATATTTGTATTTAAGATTTCTGTTTCGAGTTCGATTTTTAAATAAATTTTTATTTGTTACCCGTTATCAATATTTATATTTAAGATTTCTGTCTCGAGTTCGATTTTTAAATAATTTTTATTTCGTAATGAATTATTTATTGTTATATTATATTCCATTTAATACAATATTATTAGGGTAAACTGCATCCAAAGTTACTAAACTATTACTAAGTTTATGTTTTAATTACCTAACTTTCAAAAAGTTATAAAAATGATTACTGAACTATTTGAAAGTTTTCATTCAAGTCACTAGGTTGTTAGAATCATTGTTACATGGTCTTCTCTGTTTACACCACTTGCACCAATTGAAAGCTCTCATTCTCCTTCTCTTCTATAGATCACTTTTTTTTTCCATGAAATAACTTTGAACGCCACGAATATATGAACCAAAAGCCAAACATCTTTCTTCTTCAATCTCCAACACTAACCGTCAGATCGACTTGGATCTAAGATTGTTCTTCTACTCATCGATGGGTATTGATCCACTATACTGATTTTTAAATCGTCACTTAGAGCTTGCTAGCCTAACTTTTAAAAAATAGTAATAATAAAAATCCAATGACTTAAATAAAAACTTTTGAATAGTTTAGTGACTTAAATGAAAACTTTCAAATAGCTTAATAATCATTTTGTAACATTTTAAAGTTGAGTGACCAAAACCTAAACTTACTAATAATTTAGGGACTTATGTATAGTTTACCTATTCGAATTTCGAGTTAATCGAATCAAGTTATTTGAGTCAACTCAAATAAGTAATTCAAGTTTCGAGTTTGAATCGAATTGAATTTTAAAATTCGAATAATTTGAATTGTAAATACCCCTTCGGTCCCTATCGATTTTGAAAATGAGGAAATTAGTCACTCTCAACAAAAATTCAAAAACATTCAAAATAATTTAAAAAATTCAAAATAAATTTTAAAATTCAAAATATTTATAAAAATTTCAAAATTTATATATTTTTTAAAAAGCATAATAATTTTAAAAAAATTCTAAAGAATATATAAAGAAAGTTAAAAAATTTAAAATAATAATTTTGGGACCTAAATAAGTTAATTAATGATTCAAGTGTTATATTGCAACAAGATTTTAATTCGACATGTTTAATTATTTAATTTAACTCGACTCAATTTGAAAAGAATTTCAAATTGAGTTATATTGATAAAATAGAACTCGCCAACTTGATTAACTCAAAATTTTTTCACTTGATTCGATCGAACGTTCACCTTTAAGAAGAAAACAATTGATATGAACATTTCGATGTTTTTGATCCCTTTTTAATTTGATCTTCTATGAAATGTAAAGTAAAAAAAAGAGGCAAAAAAGTCTCATAAAAACCAATCATTTAGGCTAAGAAATTAGCACTTAAGTGATTCTTCATAATGCTTTTTGACAAAATTGCATGATGAATTTTAAAGGGTAATTTTTACAACAAAACATTTCTTTGTTAGTTCTCACCATAAATAATAAGTATTATGAACTGAGTTATTAAAAATTTTGCTAGTGGCTGCAAAATTTTCAAAAATATAAAAATATTAAAAATTTTAGTACATTTTAAAATTAAATAAAAGTATTATATATCTTAAATTGAGATGAGTCTAAACTTCAAAAATTGATTTCTACCTAATCAATATAATTATATTCAATAATCAATCTTGACTTAAAAACTTAATTATAATTAGATTCGTTCAAAAGTCAAGCTACCTGCTCAACTTAATTAACAAAGCCCGATTTTTAATTGAACAGACTAAATAAGCTACCGATTCTTGATTCAACCAATTCAGTAGATGAGAACGGTTTTTTTACCACTGTCCAAACCAATTGAGAGCAAATTTGATTAAAAAGAATAGCTAAAAGAGAGGAATCTAATCTACAATAACGATTTTGTATTTATACATTCATCATGCTGATTTTGTATGCAGGATACAACAAACAAACAAATAAACCTAGCTTCACTATCTACAACCATTGCTTTCCAGGAAGGAAAGTCAACAGAACATTTAGATAGCTAATATGCTTCTAGAATAGCTAGATATGTTGCTGAAATAAAAGTCTAGAAGAACTCACGGTCGGGGATAATCAAAGGTGCCACAAGGGTCCAAACGTAGAGTGCAGCAGTGACCCATTCGGTGCAGATTCGAACCCAGACTGATGTCCAGCCAACATCTACAAGATCTGAGCTGTCAGATGAGCTGGTCCATCCGGAAAGAAGCATAGCAGAGTACATGCTTGCCAAGGCAAAGATCAGGTGGAAGAACGAATAGGAATAACTAACTGGTCGAGCTTCTTTCTCCTTTGTTTCCTTGCCTTCTTCAACGTCGTCCCCTTCTAAAAGTGGTTTCTTTGTACCTGCACCACAAGGTTTTAATCTCCTAATTAAAGTGGTTTCTACTTTCTACCTTTTGAAATGCAGAAGCTTATCAAATGGCATTCAAGGTTATAGCCTGTTCAGATAGTATCATCGAGAGGCTGCAGGGAAATTGTTGTTTAATTCATTTTGAAAACAGGGTGGAATCTACCTTCATTCATTGGTTCTACGTTTGAAGCATTATATCTTGTGATAATTACAATTTACAAGAAGCACAGACAAAGAAAATTGTGAATTAATAACTGGTTGAAGTGTAATAAACTGCAGATATAGCCACTTGGTTTTAGTAAATTTGCATTAAATGTCATATGAAAAAAAAAAAAAGCAAAACAACTGGTATTCAGAAAAAGGTACCAGATAAGCAAGTTCAGCAGCCACTTTATTTTATTGTCTCAATACATGGTCAATTGTAGCATAATTAAATGATCTACCAATAGCAAATAGATGGAATACTTGTATAAATATCTTCGACTTATGCAGTTTCAGAGGACTTTAAAAGATTACAAGTATTGCATTATTTTTTGAGTACCTGCTTTTGGGGAAGATGGGGGTGATAAAAATGTCGTTGAGGATCCAGCACGAAGAGCAGAATAGATAACTGAGAGAACTGTCGTGAGCATCCCAAGAATAAGAGTACTAAGTGAAACAGCTGAGGCTTTATTATGGAGACCATTGCATACATAATCTCTAGGTTCACTGGAGAGACCCGTGTAGCACACATAAGCACAGTAAACTGATATCACAGAAGCAGGCAAAAGACTGCCATTCACCTGTTAAACATTTTCAATTTCAATTATGTTGTCAGTTGCAAAAATCTAAAATATTTTCATTAATTCAATATCACTAAACACTACAAGCCCGCCAAAGCCCAAGGTTAGACTTATTACACTGTTATGTCTTACATGTATATGCAAATTTTCCAACGGAAGATTTATGCAGCAAGCTTTTCGTATTTATGGTGTGAGCTGTCCCTTGGAGGCTTGGTACATAATAATGAATAGCTTTGAGTTAAGAAATCTGGGACTTGGTAGTTTTACCAAGAGGATCATAGCTCCAATTTTCTTATTATAAAATTATAAAAGATAAAAGTTTAAAAAACTGAGTAAACTAGCAGATAGCCTAAGGAGCTAACCAGATAATGTCCAATTTTCTTGTCATTCTACAGTAACCTACTCTTTAAATGATTCAAAACATAAATATTTGTCTTATCAACTCAAGTTGTTTGCAGCAGGTCAGTTGATCATGTAAAAGCAATAAATAGAAAAACAAGCTTATTCTTACCGCAGGATGCAAAGCTATAACTCCAAAAGAAAATGCCAGAACCATTGTCATGACAATAAAGAAGACATTGAGACCACAGTCATGACCAGAAGGGTTGAACCATATAAACAAAATGCCAGAGAACGCAAATGCTACAAGGTAGCAACCAATTGATACAGCAAGTAAAGCAATATACCTGAAGGAACAGAATTTAAACATTAGTAATCAATAACAGAAACAATGGAGAACAATAATGAACCACTGGAATTGAGCCAACCATTTCTGTTCATCTTTTTCAACCCAGGCATCATTCCATGAGTGCGTAAAATCAAGTAATATAATCACTTGAACCAATAAAAACATGCCCGCACCAAATTTTGATAGTATTTCTGAAAGTATAGCAAGTTTACCAGGTTAGTTGCAAATTTCAGTATCATATCTGACGAAAATATTTACACACGCATAAAAGACTAGAAGTCAAGAAATTTAATTCAACATAGCCCCAAGAGAAAGCATCATAATTCAATAAAACGAAGAAGACATGCCTGCCTTCTTCCCTTTCTTTCTGAATCTGGGAATTTAATGGCACATAAGAAATGGCACCTCTTAAATTAATCCTATTGAATTACATTTTTGGTGATTAATTATGCCTTTAAAAACACATATATTCTGGATAATTACTTCATAGACATAATATTTGACCACACTGATAATTCATGTAACATTCCAAAAGAACAGTCTTTTTCTTATGTTGTAATCTTAACCAGATTTATCTTTATAACAGATAACACTATGCAAACCTGGGAAATAGTTAGCAGTAAAACCTAAATATTGCTTCATGTAGTTGCATAGAGCAAAAATAAAGTTCTTTGTAACACAAGCTTGCAGCATGTTACTAGGCAGGTTCAATGCAATCCTTTGCATGAGCCTCCTGCATTGTTGGGTCTTGGAAGAGTTAGCTATCCTTACTTGGCAGACATGCCATTAGTGTATGAAAATAAGGAACGACAAAGTCCATTTAAAAGAAAAAAGAGTGTCTCCATAACCACGTGAACTTACAGACCTCCAGATTGAGGAAGATTTTAATAATTGAGCTTAAGGAGCAAAACTAACCATAGACTGTGATGACAACATTGGGAAGGAAGAACATAAGGATCACAAGCAAAATCCAGATCACCATCTTTGCAGTCCATCCACCATGATGCCATGAATCACGTCTGTCATTTTGGTCCTTGACACCAATCATTATTAGAGCAAGTATAGCAAAAAACAAGAAATTCCCCAAGCTGACACGAAGTACTGCCTGTTCCTGATACCATGTTTTTGTCTGAGTAGAACTCTTTATCCCTGCCAAGAAAACATGAGAATACATGTGATTATATATTACTTGTACAACATAGAATAGTAAAAGTAGTTAAACGTACCCAAAAATTCATGTATTCAGGAGAAAGCGCATTGATTTGTTATGATCTTTTGGAGCAATAGGGTAATTATTAATAAAAATAGTTTATTAAATGTCAAGAACCCAATAGAACATAAAAGATGAGACCAATTGTACAATATCAGAATATCAACACAATGATGTCCAAATAGTTAGATGGCATAAAAGTATAGTTGATTCTGTCTGGTACTTGAGTTAGAATAAGCAGTGTAATCCAAACTATCTGTTAATTTTTTATATGAAGATGGCTAAATGAACCAAGTGAACCAAGATCCAGGTTCTTCCAAATACTCTGTTATTATTTGTATAAATTTATCATAAAAACAAAAACAATAAACAGAGTTCAATGACTCAACTAAAGAATGCTTAGCCAACGTACAGGATACAAACATTAAAGCCCCCATTTAATTCTACCAATATGAACTCACATCCTCAAACAGTCATGCTTACTACAATGGCTTAGATTGGTAATAGCATACAAAGCAATATAAAGAAAACTCAGAAAACTTGTCTACAGATCACAACTCCTATAATTCAATAAGTAAATTGACTGTTCCTTCACTCCACAATTCAAAACCTACTTAGCAAGCCAAATGCCAATGAGGGGAGAAAATCATTTTTACATCAAAATTTAACTTAGAAGCTAAGGTTCCAATATGTCAATAATTGCATTCATGAATAGCTCAGCTTCCACTTCATTGTTCCAAAATCCAAACTTCTAATAAATATACTTTATCACCTAACATCAATATTGGAGATACCCAACAAGCAAATTCCAAAAGCTTTGAAGGACCGATTCTTATTTTCAAAAATTAAGGCCAAAATAAACCCCCAAATCCCTGAAAGAAGTAAGAATTAAACATATGGTAAACGTCATATGATCAGAGGAAAGAAGAAAGGGAAAAATTACAAGGTAACTTCTCCAAAAGAGGTGCACCAACTTCTCGAAGAATCCATGAAACGATAAGGGAAAGCCCAAAGAGACCACAATAAGCAAGCCTGGCTGATTTTCTGGAGATCCCAGACGCCACCGTTGAGCAAAGGCCGCATGTGGACGCAGCACAGCAAGAAGCTAAGCACGACATCTCTCTCAAACTCCCTCAATCTAAGAATCGGAAAAACAGATTGAATTCAAGTAATTATTAGGAAATTAAAAACTAAAGATAAAAAGGAAAATTAAATGATTGACTGGTAGCTGAGGAGATGACAGAGGGGGTGACGAACAGTTGAGAATTCTGGTTTTCTTTTTTAACAAAATGTTTTTATTTAATTAATGTTAATTTTGTTTTGAAATAAGTTGAATTTTAATTGAAAATTACAAATTCGTTCAATGCATCTAATGGTACGTAAAGTTACAGGTTCGACCACTAGTTAAGGAGATCCTTATCATCTCATGGATCTCCCCTGGTTAGTTGAAGTAGTTAATTTTAATTATTTCAACTGTAAAAGTTTTACTTCAGTTAACTCAAAAAATCCAACTGTTTATTTAAGTTGATTCAAAAATCAGGATTTTTGAAAATGAACCGATGGTTGAATTCATCATGTTATCGGTTCAATTGCCCAATTTGATTAAATAACTATTAAAAAATTATTAAAAGAATAATCTTGATTTTTAGTTTGATTCAACCGATCCATATTGGTTCCTGTGTCAATCGACCTAATACATTTCTCCAGACTAGTATTCCTAGTCCGATTGATCCGACGGTCAATCCATTCGATTCCGAGCCTAGCCCATATTTTAAACGGGCCTAAATTTTTTGTCTAAACTTATTTTTTGGGTCTAATATTTTTACTCAAACCTCTCAAATTTTAGACGGGCCTTCAAACCTAGAGAAATAATTCGGCCCATAAACAAATCTATCGTAATTGGATTGGATTGGATTGAATAATTGGAAATTAATTTTGGAAAGGTATTTTCTCTTATGGTGTATTTTGCTTTACTATTTAAATTGGGTTGGATATTCAATGGGCTTTCCTAAAGTAAGCTCTAATGTAGTTGAGCCTATTTTGGGCTTACACCATTTTTGGGCTGTATACCCCACTCACAGCAAATACTTGTTAGCACCAAATAGTATTAAATTGATTTTTTAGATAATTACTTAAAAATATTATTAAGATTGATACTGAAATTTATCCTTTAGAAAAAATAATTATTATTTTTATTTAAAATTTTAATTGGGTTAAAGTATTTTTAGAGCTTGAGTTTTTTTTTAAAATTAAATAATTCTAAATAACCTATTTTCAATCCTTAAATAAGAGGACAATACATTTCAATATACTCGAACTCACATTCTCTTGTATTGATGACAATGTCTATGTCAATCGAGCTAAAACTCAATCAACTACATTTTAGTGAAATCTAATTTGTTTTGAGTGTTGGTTCTAATAAATAGGTTAAAATTCAATTTCACAAGATTGGGTGGTGTAAAATTGTAAAGTTTTACCTCTTTAGGTCAAACTGTTTAAAGTAAAACTCTTCTGTAAAAATAGTAAAATTCCAACTTTGGTTCTTAATTATTAATTATTTAACTTAATATTTTTAATGTATTTATTAAAAAATTATATTATTTATCACTTTTAAATTTTAAAAATTCAATTTAAGTCATTTTCACGAGATTGGGCTAAGATTTGTGTCCCTTTTATATTTTTATTTTTTTAAGCTTCTTGGATTCAAGTTTTTTTCGATTTTTTGACTATCATGTACAATTTCTTATTTAATGAAAGGCCCTTTTGGATGGACGTAAACACCTTTAGTGTGGTGCGTTTAGCTTTTTGTTTTGTCTCACGTTATAATATTTTGCTATAGTGTCTAATCTTACTGTCACCGCTGCTTTTACACTAATTGTAAATAGATGCACCACCCATTTAACGGGAACTGAAATTCATTTTTTCTTTTTGAGAAAAATTGAATGTTGTTATCTTGGGGTCTCACATAGTCACTTTCAACATTTAGGATAAAAACCACTTGCCCCCTATTATTGACTATCCAATCTCCTAACAAAATGGAACACAAATAAGTACTTGGAAATTTTCTCCTTTAGTAAAGCATAATCTCTTGATTTTTTTTTTCACTAAATGTGTGCTTAAATTGTGATTAAATATATGTCTAACGCGTATTACATTTCTTTGGTCCACATGCATGGTGTCTATTGGCCTAATCACAATAAGGTCCCAACATGGTCTCATTCATTATTAGCTGGACTCAGTTGATCAAACTTCTGTTTAAAAAGGGCCACATTGTTTTATAAGTTAGTAGTAAAGATCTTATCTTTGATGTACTTTGGGTTTTAAGATAAGGCTTTGGGGTTTTCCTTGCTGTCCTTTTGCATGGCAATAGGACATGATTTGACCATCAGGGTGTGACCCTAAATCTTTAGTTGTAATCATTATTGAAGCTTAAGGATAACACTTATTGACCGATTAACTCCAACAAACATGTATCGATGTGAGTTGGTTCGAGTAGTAAGGAGTTTAATTTTTTTAAATAAAGTTTTAGATTCAATTTTTATAAATAAAAAAAAGTTACTGTCACATACACTATTAATAAGTATTTTTTACGATTTGATTCCATGATATGAATATAAAAGTGAACACTCTTAATCAATAGACCAAAAGCTAGGGTCCATCGAATGTAGTTTTCATCATCTTTTATCATGTATAAATAAGATAGGGAAAAAATAGTGTCAACCAACATTGACAATCCACCTTGAGCTTGACATTGGGATATAAAGGAAGTGTGCAGCTTATCAAGGCCTTGATTTGTTATAGTGTGATGGAGGACAATCAGCCTTCTACAATGCATATCCATACGTGAAATTGGCATTTAGCATATTGCCATTTGATTTTTTTTTTTTGGTCTAATTGCATTACACATCTTTAAAGTATAATCCATTTGATTTTAATTGATTGAGTCATTAAAGTATTAATATTGTATCAATCAAATTCTTCGTCAACCTAGACACTGATCTAGGCGTTCAATGGCAACTCAAATCGTATCTGCACCTACTTCATAAGTTGCTCGAATTTGATGTGTTAGCCTTTTTAAAATCTATTCATAATGTCTTTTTAGACCCAAACTATCAATGCATGTAAGTATACGCATGTTTACAATTTGATCCACATTTTTTAAATATGCTTACCTTAAATCCAAACTGACATTTAACACCTAGATTAATAGCTAAGCTGACGAAAGGACTTAATACAATATTGATACTTTGAGGATACTAAGTAAATGCCATATTTTTCACATAAAAATGCATGAATTACCTATGCCAATAAAAATCGGAAGATTGGTCTGGAAGGCAGGAGTCTTGACCCAAAAAATGATAAAATTTTTAATATAATCATTTTAAAAATCATAAAAATATAAGTTAATACAATGTTAAAACTTCATTTTTAACCCTCCAAAAAAATTATAATTCAATTTTAACCCCAAATAAATTTTTTTTGACTTGACCACTGAACCCTAAACTCTAAACCAATACATGCATGGAATTAAGCAACCAAACAAAAATATTGTTGTTAAAAATCATGATCTAGTGGTCCAACCAAGAACTCTACAATATAATAAATGTTTCTTTCTCATGGCAGCAGATATTATGAGCCACAATTTGAGTAATTAATTAATTAATTTTGGGGTCAATGGGGTATCCAACAAATCTTGTCTTAGGCCTTGAGGGAGCTTAAAGAAAATGGGGGTCTCACAAAAGGATAAAAAGGAAACTGTAGGGTTTATGGTAACTGTAGGAGATAATGTTTGATGTTTGATAAGCTTAATGTGAGAACTGGTTAAGAAAAGCTTGGCAATCAATTCATCAATGGCCGGCAAGATTTTTGTAATTTGATTAAAATAAAAAAGGTGTATATACTGTTGAAGTTGAATCAAAGCAGCAGTTTGGGAAAATGAGAGAGAAACTGCGCACGTGATTCTGTTGTGTTCCAATGGTAGAAACTAGGAAGTGGACCCTTCATTGTCAGTGGAATCTTGGTCTAAAATTTAGGGTTAGCAAAAGAAATCCAACTCGATCTGACTTAATAACATAAGACTGGTTTTGAATTTTAAAAAAATTCTCTCTGCTACTCTCAATGTTGAGAAAAATATTCCTTTTAAAAAATATCAAAGCAATTTAATCTTTTATTGGTAAGGAGAATTGGTTCCTTTGAGAGTAGTATTCGAAGTATTGTTATCGTGGACGCCGATTCAATCCCTCAACAACGGAAGGTATTATCCCCCAACATGGAGAGTCTCTTGGTGAGTGATCGTACGTCCACGTATGGTCGAGGCGCCTCCCTCCGTGAACCGTACATGGCTCTCCGTAGAGTGGGGGGCGAAACCTTTGACGGAAGACATTAATGTCGTAATTAATTGTCCTTAATTGCTCACTTTCGAAATTGAAAAGGATTATTTTTTTGAGAAGGACCAATTTGCTCGATTTTGAAATTGAAAGGGACTAGAGAGGTCTTTTTACCTTTTGAATTTTTATACTCTTCATATATTTGTAATTTTGTTTTTGTACTTTTATTTTTAGAAATTTAGTTCATTTACATTTCAATTTTAAGAACATAAATCCAATTGTGATAAAAGTACCATGGGAACCGTTGTACTAAAAGTTAGATTACATTTTGCCAATAAAAGTACCATATAGATCCCTATATTATTAGTCAGATTGCATTTTGTCCCTTTTACTAAAAAATTAAGCAAAGTAGTCTTTTACGTTAGATTAAAGAGTAAATTGATCACTTCTGTTATAAATTTCATCCATTTCTACTGTTAAAAATTGGCGTGACTAACAGAATAGCCAAACAATTACACGTGGTGTGCCACGTGTATCTCATGCGGACGTAGAAGGACCAGTTTTTAATAGTACAAATTGATGAAATATTTAACAAAAGGACCCTTTGCTCTTTAACCTAACATACAAGGACTAATTTGCCCCTTTTTTAGTAGACGGGATAGAATGCAATTCAACTCCTAATACAAGGGCTTTCATGGTGCTTTTACCATATTTTTTCTTTCCTACTTAAAAAATGGGTAAACTAGTCTTTGTACATTAGATCAAAGAGTAAGTTGATCCTATGTTAAAAATTCTATCCATTTCTATTAATAAAAACTGGTTCTATGAGTTAGAATGAGGTACACATGACATGCCATGTGTAATTGTGTGACACTTGTCAACCATAGAGGTGATCATGGGCCGGGTCGGGCTGGGTTCGGGCTGGGCCTAGACAAAATTTTAGGCCCATTTTCTAGGCTCGGGCTCGGTCCGGCCCGAAATATGGGCCTAAAAATTTGTCCAAGCTCGGCCCGAAAGAAAATTGCTAAGCCCAAGCCCGGCCCGACCCATATTAAATATATTTATATTTAATATATATAATATATATTTGATTTAAAATAATATATATATTTGATTAAAAATAAATATATATATTTAATATATAATTCGGGTTGGGCCGGGCTCCGGCTAAAAAGTTTTACCCGAGGTCAAACCCGTTTTCTAAACGGGCCTCAGTTTTTTGCCCAAACCCATATTTAAGCCTATATTTTTACCCAAACCCTCCCATTTTTCGGGCGGGCCATCAGGCCGGGCCGAATAGCCCAACCCATGATCACCTCTAGTTAACCACACCAGTTTTTAACAGTAAAAATAGATGAAATTTTTAACAGAAAGGACCAGTTTGCTTTTTAATCTAACATAAAATGACTAATTTACCCATTTTTTTTAGTAAAAAGGGCAAAATGTAATTTAATTCCTAGTATAGAGGCCTCCATGATACTTTTACCTCCAATTGTTAACACGGTTAAACTTCTTCCATCAAATTTAGGTTCATCACCACGTCTTTTTTTTTTTCTTACATGACTGCCAAGCGATTAATATTTTTCTATTTCAAAATGCTACCCCAACAAATTTAACAAAAAAAATTTAGTGATGTTAACAATTAAACTTGAATTTTTAAATCCAAAAAGTAGACGAACTATAAATTCCTAAAAATAAAAGTAGATGAGGTAAATTCCAAATGTATGAAAGGTATACGAACTTAAAGCATATTATAACATTATTTATATTAAGAGTCGAGTCTTAAATCAAATGAGGTAGGTTTTTAATCAAGTCCTAGAAAAATTTCTGACTTCGCCCCTTAGAAGATATAATAAATATTGTTATATTATCTTTATGATAATAATTTTATTTTCATTTTAAATTATTTACTGTGAAACATAAAATAATTATAAAAATTCTATTAATAATAAAAACCAAACTATAAAAAAATGATTAATGGTGGGTCTACTCTTGTTCACTTACAAAACAGTAATTGGGACAAATAATTGTTATACAGACAGAGGGAGGCATAGCTGGAGCCACATGCTCTAGGAGCCATGCCCTTTAACAATTAAATTTTCTTTCAAAATATTTTATTTTAAAAAAATAATTATGAAGTTTAAATTAAAAAATTATAAAAAAAATTTACAAAATATTTTCACTTGTATGTTGTAATTATTTTTTCGATACAATATTAGGGGTAGGAGATAAGGGTAACACAGTTTAAATTCATGCAAAACGAGTATTTGACAAGAATTTTAACTACCGCTTTATTCAAGCCAAGACTTTTATGTTGTAATTATTGAAGTAATGTATAAATGCATAAATTAAGAAAAAATTCTATAAACTTGAAATTTCAAAGTTCAAAAAATATTAAAACTAAGAATGATCACATTGGAGAATATGGGCTAAATCTATAAACTTTACGCATAATACATGACTAATAGCAAATTTTAACCAAACGGGTTTAACTGCTACTATTTGGTCATGACATAAATTTCAAAATTCAAAACTATAGGGACTAAAATTGATCAGTTCAAAAAAATACAAAGATTAAAATTTGATCAAATTAAAATACATGGACTAAATCCACAACTTATATACACTACAGGGACTAATAGCAGGATTTGACCTTTATTTTATAACCAAACTTCTTATATTCTAAATTGAGAAATCACATAACTTTGGGATATAGCTTTTAAATGGTTATAAAAGAGGAATGCAACAATCAAGTCAAACTGTGATATCCATTTTTAGTTGTCTATCATTAAATGTCAAATCTATATATATATATATATATATATATATATATATGTTTATTAAAATATTTAATAAAAATATAAATCATGATACAAGTATTTTTAATTTAAATTCAATTTAGCTTTATTTAATCACAAAAAAATACCGATCAAGTTTTAAAATGACTTGAATCCAAGACAACATGATAAAAATATATAAATAATATGATATGAATCTAAAATAATTTAAATCAGAAACAACCAAACTCGAAATAATAAATTTTTTTTGAAGATCAATCTCATTATATGTTCTTTATCATCTGTTTTTTTATACGATATCTAAAATTACCTATAACCCCTCTCCAACCCTTAAATAGGAGGATAATGCGCTTCAGTGCACTCGAACCCATATCTTCTTGCACTGACAACAATAATGATGCCAATTGAGTTAAGACTCAATTTACAAATAAAAAAGAAATTTAAAATTCAAATTAAGGTAAATGATATTTAGAGTGAGTTTGGGTATGTGATACGTTTACCTGTAATTAGTGTAAAAATAACAGTAATAATGAGATTAAATATTGTAGCGTAAGATAAAAAGTAAACTAAATACACCACACTCTACCAGAACATCCAAACTCTTCTTTAATCAAATTAACTTGAAAACATCAATTTTGCCATTTCATATACAAACAATAGTTTACAGTGTAGGGGCAAAAGAATTCCATTTCATATATAGTACAAGTGAATGCATATTCCAGGGTTGATTTGTCAAGCACAGATTGAAAGGGGCCTTCTCCATCTTAACCCACATTTAGCCAACACTTGTCTCTCTCCAATCACCCAAATTACATACCATTTCTCTCTCTCTCTCTCACACACACACACACAGAGACACATACCCTTCCCTTCCCTTCTCTCTCTATATATAGTTCAATGTTCCCATAAACAAACACACAAAACCCAGCTTCAACAATCATAAAAACACCATAAACCCAAAGTTGTCAAATACCTTTATAATCTATATATATATATGTCGAGTCTCTGCTTGAACATGGCAGCATCTGGTTGCAGCCCTAAAGTCACAGGGATCCCTAAGCTTCGGCTATGGCGGAGGTGCTCGAGGTTGGTGAAAGAGCAGCGAACAAGGTTCTACATTATATGGAGATGCACTGTGTTGCTTCTACGTTGGGAGGATTAATAACTACGTATTTCAACAATGGAAAGCTCAAATTACTGTTGTTGTTCTCTTTTTTTTCCCTTCCTTAGATACTTAAAGGTTGTAGCTTCTAATGAGGTAAGAGGTGAAATTTTTGGTTTAGGCTAGTTAGAAACTAGAATGTACACTGATTTTTGTAAAATATATTGTAAAATTATCATGCTTTTTCCCCGCCCCCCCCCCCCCCCTTTTTCTAGCATTTTTCATGTTGATTTTATTGTGAATGATTTTTTTTTCTTAAACTTAACAACCCCTTTCCAAAAATTAGTAATCTGCTTCACCAATCATCCCTATGGAAAAATTCCTATGTGTTAGCTCTTAGGATTTAAATGATGATCACCTACTTGTACTTTGTTTGTGCATTTAATTAGTTAACTTTTTAACTCTTTACTATTCATTTATATATAATTTTTCTTAATTCATTGAGCATTAGTTCGATTAATATTAGTATTATTATCAGTGTAAGATATTTTTTTACCTAAAAAGCAATTACAGTAAATCAATCATATCACATCGTTATCATCTAAAATGAAGAGAGGAACCCCTGAACTGAGCCTACTTTACCTCTTTACAAACAAGTTCCTTTTTTTTTTTTTTTTTGGTTGTTTGGATGAGACACTTTCATAAAGAGATAAATTTGTTGAGTTTAAGGTTTCCTCTCTTCATTTTATGTGATAATGGTTGTTACTGTTTTTTTTATCTTTTTTCATTCTAACAGACCATGTCATTTTGGTTCCTGTTTTGGTTACCACTCAAATAGTTTTCACCGTAGTGATCATCAACTTAGATACAATTTTTATATGTAACCACTTCCCTCTTCGATTGTATTGGGAAAAGAAAGTTTAAGAAAGACTTTGTTATTGCAAGAGGAAAAAAGAATTTTAATGAGTTTATATATAATTATAATTTGTAAATTTGGATTTTAAATCAAAAATTTAACTATATTAATTCAAATTCATACTCAACTCAATCAGATATGATCATAGAAAATAAATAATTCATACTATATTATTTATTTTAAATCGAAAATTTAACTATATTAATTCAAATTCATACTCAACTCAATCAAATATGATCATAGAAAATAAATAATTCGAATCTATTCAACTTAATCTTAAAAATGGGCTAAATCAAAAATAACTCAAACTCAAAATAATTGAATTTGAGTTTTCCCCAATGACAAAACTTAAAATGTCCCAAATCTGAAAAACTTGAATGAGAAACCTGATTCAAAATTGACCTAAATTTAAAATGATCAATTAGTCACTGAATAGTGATAAATGACTTATAAGTTTTGCTGATATGAGATTTTGAGTTCAAACTTAGATAACCCTTTTCTCTTACCTTGGTGTGTATATATATATATATATATATATATATATGGATTGTTAAAGCTTAAACAAGCCTACATAGCAGACCAATATGTAGGCAATATTATGGTTTGAAAGAATGAGTCAATGAGAAGCAATGGAGAAATTCACGCTACAAAAGTAACCCAAGTAAATTCAGCTCATGAAGCAAACCAAAGTAACCCAAGGGCCAATTCCATATATCATCACCCAAAAAATGAATAAAAGCTTGGATTTTTAATTACATGTTTCGTGTCCTGCATATAAATTTAGATCAACCATTAAGCACAAGAAATTTATTTAGAGACATAGGAACCAAACTTAACGAACAAGGCTTTTTTATGTTCCTTTTCTTTTTTCCACCCTTGCAGTGTTAGAAACCAAAATTAAAAACAGAACTCCACTTGTTCTCAGCTGGTCCTATTACCCTGTGGGGGTAAGATATCACCTTACACAAGCTTTTTTGGGGCATGTCCTTGTCCTTGTTTACTTTGTATTTCCTATAGAAACACAAGAATCACCCCATCAATGTTTTCTTTTTCTTGTTTTCCTTTTTGAATAATTTGTTTCAAAGCATTTTAATATGTTTCCTTACCACTCCTTTCTGAACGGTCAGCCGCCGGCTTGACGGTGCTCGTGCCACTGATGAAGCAGCAGCTGCTGCAGCAACACGGATTCTGCAATATACATATAGGATATCCATTGTTACACATTTTTATTCTTTTGGAGGTAACCAAAGAGAATATTGGAAGTTGTAGCACACCAATTTACCTTTTATGCACGTCAACATATTCATCTGTTTCATCCACTATCTCCTCCTGTGTTTTGTAAAGAAATTCAACAGCTCATTAACATTAAACACAGTCAAGAATAAAACAAGATAACATTAATTAGACTTATCAATCAGACAAACCAGATTGTTTTGGATCTAATCCGTCTAAATTAGGCAGATTGTCATTTGTTGTTCAGGTCATTTCAGATTTGGGTTAGATAAGTTTGAGTTATAAAATCAGATTGAATTGAAAAGATCTAATTTTCGAGTTCGAGTTTAGAAGACTTCAATTTACCTGTAGAAGTTCTTCAAAAACATCTTCTAGGGTGATGATACCAATAACTTCACCATCTTCAATATCCTCTGATGTCATAGACGGTCCATTTGTTGCAGCATTCTTGCATAAAGGAGGCTTGAAAGACTTGTCAATGTCAACAGTTACGGACTCTGGCTTCTCGTCTTGTTTGGGAAGCAAAGGAGTAGTCAGTTGGGATTCTGCTGCATTGGAGACTCTATTATTTTCTTCACTTTTTTCTCCATCAACTGTAGCAGAAGCATTCTTAGATTTGCCTCTAACAACAGCTGCCATATGACTGCTGCCCTTTTGAAACTCATTCAATATATCATACAAAGGCATGTCAGATGGAACCCTGTTGAAAACATCCATTCATGAATTAGATGCCACCTCATTTTTTATTTTTACTTATAATTGGATGAATCGGATTGGTTTTAGGTAAGGTAAATCTGAATCAAATCAAACCTTAAAACTTTTTAGATTTAGGTCAATTTCAAGTTCAGATTGTTTTGAGTCAAGACCATTTGAGTTTCTTGGATTTATTAATTCGGTGAGTTGGATTTATTTTGGTTCAAGTTCATCTGTAACAGATCAAAAGTGAAAATTCTTAGGACATTTTATCTCAGGACAGTTTCAAATTCGGGTTGTTCTAGATTTGGATGATTTGGGATTTTCGCCATTCTAGATTCAAGCTATCTCAAATTTTGATAATTTCAAGTTCAGGTTGTTTCTAGTTTAGTCATTTCGAGTTTGGATCTTTTCAAGTTTAGGTAATTTGGATTTGAGTTGGATAGATTCGAATTGTTGACTTTTGTGATTGAATTAAGTTAAGCTGAATTTGAGTTTTTGCTGGTCGGGTAACTTCGATAAAAATTATAAAAAGAAAATTAGAAAAGAATCTATGAAAAACTAACAAACCTTGGAATTCTACGGATGGAAACAGCACTGACCGGTGTCTCAGTTTCTGGACGCACAGTTAGAAGGCTTTTCACCTTATTCCAATTTTCAAACAAGACATTTGAGATAAAGAATGAGTAAAAATAACCAACAAGATCAGCCAAGCTTTCGATGAGAGACTCCATCAAATTAACACATACCAGCAAAAGTCCAATAATGTTTTTGGGATTCCCCGAGTATACCGGGACTCGGCTATGACCTCGTGCAAGGATCTTACCCATTGCCTCCCTGAGGTAAATTGAACTTGAGGTTAAACATTGAGGAATCCATGAGAAACAAAAGCAATAATCAATGCTAGTAAACACACAACTGCACTTAATGTAGCACTTATAATGATGGATTAATGTTGTTAGGCATCGTGCTGATAAAAGGACAATATCAACGCGTTATCGATGGTCCAGCCGATGTATTAATCCTTCTTATATTAACTACAATATGAATTGAGGAGCAAAATTACCAGTCCAACTTTGAATTGACATCTAAAGAGAAAGTTGATTCTATAGGTGTCATAGCCTCCTCAGCCGTCTGTCCAAATAGTTACAACAAAACAGGGACCAGAAAGTTAAAAGATGCTGAAATTGATTCAAACAGATCCCAGGCATTAGCATGAAAATTCTATGTTAGTTAATTTTGTCATCAATATTACATATGGCCATCAATGACATTAGTTTCATTGAGGTGCATACCTTTTCAGTCAAATCTAGTGCTCCACTAATAATTGTGGTCTCATCATGAGTGAGCTCACCTCCCTTTCCAGCCTAAATAATTAGTTCAAGAAACAATCTACATCATGATATGAAGAAAGAGACATGGAATGCAATGGAAAATTTCTTCAGTATCATATTGTATTTACCTCCTGGCTGTGGATGGAGACAAGAGCTTTTAGTTGAGCCCGCCTAAATAGTGCTTCATTATGCCCCAACATCCAATCCAGAACCTGGAAAACATACACAAATGAGAAGACAAATCAACTCTTATAGATACTATGTTCAAACTCAACTTTTTTTTTTCCTTTCTCTCTTTCCTTCCGCAAAACCCAAGCTGTTGCATGGATTTTGCATCGATCCGCTCCGTGATTTCTAAGAAACTACATAATACTCAAGTCTAGTGTATAATAAAGTTTTTACAGTAGGGAGTTAACAGAGTGCAAACCTATCATACCTTTCCAACGGGATAAGCTATTGGAAAGCAAAGAATCATTAAGACCCGCACCAGTCCTGATAAATTTGCACCAATAGCAAGCCCATATCTGGTGCAAAGTGCTTGTGGTATAACCTTAAAAAGTTAAAAGGAACAGTCATAGTCAAGGATTCACGGATTGATGCCAAATTAATGAAATACAAAAGTTAGAAGAGCCTACCTCACCAAAAGCTAGAACAAAGGTCACTGAAAGTATGATAGCAACATACTCATTGAAAAGCTTATCCAGGTATATAGGAAGGGCCTGCAAAATGGAAATATCAAAGCTGTCAATGAAAGTCAACCATCTCTTAAACATTATCAGTGAATGTAATAGCTACTCATAGAACATCTTCATTATCATTTCCTAGCATCAACCCCCGTTGGAAGCATAAATAAAACAACATTTCTATGTTTCTAACAAGCTAATTACTAAGGTCCATCAGTTAAATATCAACATTAGAGAAAGAACCAACTACCAATTCTTAACAACTTTAGGCTAAACCAATCCCATTCTTACAACCAAATTCAAGCAAAAAGTACATGGTGGCGGTGGGCAATCTCGTTGAATCGGATTTAACTGGTTGAACCGGAAATCGACTGATCCCACGATTCAACCAATATAATATAACTACATTGTAAAAACCGATTTGAACTGACAAAGAACTGGAAACTGAAATTTTGGATTAAAAAATAAGAACTTTGGCTCAAACTTTGGATTAAAAATTTTGTATTAAACCTAAATTTTGGACTTCCTTCTTTTTATTATAAAATTTAACCTAAATGCCGAATCCCACGATTAAACCCATTTAATATTAACTTTAGCCTGACACCATTAACTCTCAGTGTTACACATCAGTCATCACAGATGCCATCTTTGCCATTTCGTTTTTCTCCCCTGTTCATTGCTGTTCCCGTCGGCAGCTATTATTGCTATAATTATATTTTTTTTACTGTTAAAACCTTTCCATTCAATCACGTCCTTGTTTATTACCACATGGGTTGATGGAGTCCGCATGCAAAGTTTGTCTAACTTGCACTTAAAGCAACCACATTAACCTTAATTATCAACTCAAAAATTCACCTTGTGATTTAAAACATCTAATCCTTCGTATTAGACAACTTTTTTTTAATCAAATACTATTGCATCAGAGAATGAAATAAATTAACAAAAAAAGTCATAATTCGACTTAAATTCTTATTTAATTAAACTAAAAAAGTCGTTAAATCAGTTTTTACCTCCATAGCAACAGCATTGCAAAGAAGCAAAGTCACCAAAAGCTGATGCTGTTTTTGAACCACCGGCAAAATAGCAGCTAAAAACATCATCATCATCATCAACAACAACAAGATCTCAAATCCAATCTAATAATAATCAAAACTTCAAAACGGAACCATTTCTTCACATCATTTTCAAATTAAAAAAAAAAAAAGAAGTAATGCCTTCTACCAGCTTGTTTTTTCTCAGTGGAAGTGCCGCTTCTTTGTAGAATCTCGAGCTCTACGAGACCGAGGGACATGAGCCCGAGAGTGAGACCCGACATCATCCCCGCAAAGAGTACGAAAAAACAAGAAAAGCCGGCGTATATGAACCACCATAGAGATCCGAACGGCAAACCTCCCCCGACGGATTCCAATCCGTTGACGGATTCCGTCGCCGCCGCCGTCCTCGACAGCATCCTCGCCACCAACACCGAATTTATCGGTTGCATTGTGGCTTGTTTTTCAATCACCAGGGAACAACAGTCCAGAAGGGAGAAACGATAAACAGCAAAAACAAAAAACAAAAAAACTTTTTTTTCAAATTTATTTCCTTTGTGTATATATACTGAACAAAAAAAAGAGGCAATCAAATGAGGACACGTGGCGGTATGGAGAAGGTTTTACTAGGTCGTATTCATGGGAATCGGTGAAAATACCGGTAAGAACTGAATCAACGGTGATGCTTGGTTAGTTAGAAACACGTGGGTGAAATAGAACAATTCTACCTAAGTTATAAAGCTCTTTATCCCCGCTTTATATTATGAATCAAATTGCAATTTTTCCCTTCTACACATAAAATGAAATACTCCTGACATGTCAGTTATTTGGTTATTCCGTCAGTTAAGTTAATTTTTAAAAATAAAAATAGATAAAATTTTTAATAAAAAATTAATTTACTATTTGATCTAATATACAATAATTAATTTACCTTTTGGGAAAATATAAGTTTATTAAATTATTATTAAGTTTACCTTTCGGTTACTCAACTTCAAAAAATTACAAAATGATTAATGAATTATTCACAAGTTTTTATTTAAGTCGCTAAACTATTCAAAAGTTTTTATTTAAGTCATTGAGCTTTAAGTTTTATTTTAAAATTTGGTTAGCGAGCTCCAAACGACGATTTGAAGATTGGTGCGACGGATCAGTAACATAAACGAGTAACAAGGTATATCTTATATCCAAATCGATCTAAAGGTTAGTGTTGGAAATTGGAGAAGAAAATTATTTGGATTTTGATTCGTAGATTCATGATGTTCAAAGTTGTTTCAAAAAAAAAAAAAACTTAACTACATAAAAGAAAGGGAAGGAAAGCTTTAGATTGGTACAAGCAGTTTTAGCAGTGATTTTAACAGTCTATTGACTTAAATGAAAACTTCCGAATACTTCAATAATCATTTTGTAACTTAGAATGACTGAAATGTAAACTTACTAATAATCTAATGACTTTAAGTGTAATTTACCCTAAAAATTTGCACATGTTTTTTTTACTACATTTAAATGTGACACGTATCACCATTTAAATCTTACTTGTAGAGTTTAAAAATTCAACGAGTAGAGTATCAAATAACTCTTCATAATAATAATATGGAACTTTGATTTTTTAAGTTAAAAGTTTCATCATGTATGAATTATTTTAGAGTTTGATTATTTGACTAATAATTCATTATAATAATAAACAATAATTGTAGTTATTTCGATTGCATTGGTTGTAATTATAATTGTAATTTATTCTTAAAAAAAGTAAATAAAATGCTTAAACGGGTTTTGTTCGGTTTACGAGTAAATGACATTAACTCAATTTAGAAAAATATAATAAAACTAATAAATTATAAGCTAACAATGGGCAAATTCGAAATTGAGGACTAGAGAGGTGATTTTACCAGAATTTTTTGCCTAGGTCAGGCCAAGTTGAGCTGAGCAAGCTACCCAAAATAGGATGATTTATGCGTAGGCGCATAATATTGGTAGCCAAAGCCAGCATAGAACATTACAAGAACAGTCCAATTGTAACCAAGCTTACAATGAAAATGCAAAGCAAACAACAAATCCCCAACCACAGGTTAAATCTCGGCTATTTTACTAAACTAGTCTAAAAAAATATTATATTTACAAAAATAACCCAGGTTTAAAAACAATCACCAAAATAACCTAAAATAAACAGTCCCCACTCGTTTTTTGCACCCATGATTGCCTAATAATTGTGTCAGACTTAAAAAAATTAATTTTTTGAGTTTTGACCTGTCAATGGCCAGAACCCAGGTATTTTTTTTAAAAAAATTGTATAATACTAATATACGAAAAAAGGAAAAAAAGAAAAACGAAAAAAAATGTTTGGGTGCTGGCCTGTCAATGGCCTGCATCCAGTACAAATTTAAAAAAAATTCTTTTTTTCGTGTCAGAATCAGATAAAAATATACGAAAAAATAAAAAAATTTAGGTGCTGGCCTGTCAATGGCCGGCACCCAGTACAAATTTTAAAAAAAAATTCTTTTTTTATCAAATTTAAATATACAAAAAAATAAAAAAATTTGGGTACTGGCCTGTCAATGGCCGGCACCCAGTACAAATTTAAAAAAAATTCTTTTTTTCGTGTAAAAATCAGATATAAATATACGAAAAAAATAAAAAAATTTTGGGTGCTGGCCTGTCAATGGCCGCAACCACTACAAATTTAAAAAAAAGAAAATTTCTTTTTTTTTTTTCGTGTCAGAATCAAATTTAAACATACGAAAAAATTTTGGGTGCTGGCCTGCCAATCGCCGGCACCCAGTACAAATTTAAAAAAAAATTTCTTTTTTTCGTGTCAGAATCAGATATAAATATACGAAAAAAATTTAAAAAAATTTTGGGGTGCTGGCCTGTCAATGGTCGGCACCCAGTACAAATTTAAAAAAAAATTTCTTTTTTTTTCGTGTTAGAATTAGATATAAATATACAAAAAAATAAAAAAATTTTTGGGTGCTGGCCTATCAATGGCCGACACCCAGTACAAATTTAAAAAAAAAATTTTCTTGTGAGAATCAAATTTAAATATACGAAAAAAAAATTTTGGTGCTGGCCTGTCAATGGCCGGAACCCAGTACAAATTTAAAAAAATTCTTTTTTTGTGTCAGAATCAGATATAAATATACGAAAAAAATTAAAAAAAATTTTGGGTGCTGGCCTGTCAATGGCCGACACCCAGTACAAATTTAAAAAAAATTCTTTTTTTTCGTGTCAGAATCAGATATAAATATACCAAAAAATTTTAAAAAAATTTTGGGTTCTGGCCTGTTAATGGCAGGCACCCAGTACAAATTTTAAAAAAAAAATTCTTTTTTTTTTGTGTCAGAATCAGATATAAATATACGAAAAAAATAAAAAAAATTTTGGGTGCTGGCCTGTCAATGGCCGGCACCCAGTACAAATTTTTTTAAAAAAAATTCTTTTTTTCGTGTCAGAATCAGATATAAATATACGAAAAAAATAAAATAAAAAAATTTTCGGTGCTGGCCTGTCAATGGCCGGCACCCAGTACAAATTTAAAAAAAAATTCTTTTTTTTCGTGTCAGAATCAAATATAAATATACGAAAAAAATAAACATAATTATATATAAACAATAACACAACGGTAACATATAGAATTTATCAACGGTTATTAGCTCTCTATATAAACATTTTAATAGAGCAATTTATGTAAGGTTAGATTAAATTAATGAAAATTTGAAAAAGAAAATTTTGTTCTCAAGAAACATTACATGGAAATGTAACTTTTTTAATCTTTAAAATTGTATTGCTAAGTGGACCTTAATCGAAGATGCAAGAATTAAAGAAATAAGATTTAAATTCAGTTTGATAAATTTTGAAAAAAATTTAACCTTAATGTATCGAAAAATATGCGCTATTAATCACACAATTATCTAGAAATTGCAAACATTTAGATTTTCTTCACATATTAATTGCCTTTTTTTTTTTTTTCTATTTCCTCCTATTTACTATTACAAAATTAAAATCCCCCAAGTCCTATATATTTTTTGTAAATTTAGAATTTAGTTTGTATATTTTTATTTTTAAGAATTTAGTCCTTATATTTTTAAATATTACGAAGTCATATATTCAAACAAATAATTATGTTAGATTCATTAAATAAATCGGGGTAAAAACAAAAAATGTAAAAATAAAAGAAATATTTACATAAAAAATTTTAAGAAAGTAAAAATTAACATAAAAATTTAAAATTGTCGCAATCCTGGGGACGTCCCCGGCGCTGGCGTATAACGATCCGGATGCCTCCGTCGGTGATGCCGTGCACCTTGCTGAGGCGTTTCATAATTGCTCAGTCCAGAGTCCTGTGTCCCTTCCGGTGTAGTTAAAAAGGTGGAATAATTATATTCACCATAATCGGGACTTAATTGGTATTGCGTGACCGGAGGTGCCGATGGAAAAATATCCTCAGTGGTGGGTGTACGTGCTTCGGGGTAGAAGTCCGGGTGGTATGAGGATGACGATACAGATCGTGTCGGATGTTGACGGTGGAGGTTGTCACCAAAAAAATCTTCAAATGATGGAGGAACTTCATGCACTGGATCCGGATCTATGAACTGTGATGATGAATTGGATGCTTCATTTTCTGCCCCTAGTTCGGCCCCGAATGGCGGAACTCGGTTACTACGTGGTTGGGCGTTCCTTGGTTGCCATCGCGAAGAATCAGGTCGCGCGTCTCTTTGGATCAGCATGTACTGACCCTGGAATATGAAGGGTTTCCCATGTGCCATATACCATGTTGCGTACTCGGGCGTAGGAGAGAACCCTCCCTCTAAGACATACAAGGGTGGGCGCCTCAAATGTCGCTGATTCCACAGAAAGATATATGGTTCATGTTTCTGTGCCCAATTTAAAGAGTCCCGACCCGGTCCCTTTTTATCCATTCCGTGGACATCTGAGATGTCAACGGGAGGGTTCGGGATAGGCTGTGCGCAACCGAATTGCCTCAAAACCCGACCTCCATCGTGCCACTCTACCATATGAAATTTAATCAACGGCACATTAGACACGAACACGTGTTGCTGCTCGACCACCCATGACGGTATGAGTGCCGCGAGATCTTCCTGAGTATATGGCATCCATATAAACTGCAAAATAAAGACAACACGTTACTCTATATTTTTATTTAGATTTAAAAAATTATATTTGGAATCGTAATTTACCCCATCGCCGGAATGAGTCTCTATCATCATACGGTACATAGGTAGTAGCGGGGATCGTCCAATTCTCGGTACAGTTGCCCATCTAAAAAAAAGAAATTAGCAAAATATTTTTCTCATGCAAAAAATAAAGAATATTAATAAATGGCCAAACATATTTAACTACATATTTACCTATTAACAAATAGCCAGACATAGGGTTGATGGCCCACTGATGCAAGAAATGGCATTCGGTATAATGCCCAAGACTATAGTAGAAGGCAGTAACCGCCCATTGTTTTCGTAGTCAGCTTTGTCGCTCGACAAAGCTCGCGGTATAAGCCTGCCAACACTGCCGAGCCCCAACTAAATCTTCCAGCATGCTCGAGATCCTCTAACAAGGGGAGATACATTATCGAGACTTTATTTTGATTGACCTCGGGCAAAAGTATCCCACCTATTAGTTGCAGAATGAACGCTCTTACAGCGTACATAATGTCCATCTGCGTTGGACTGCTCGGAAGATGCTCGAAGTTTTCTTTCAACCAACTAAATTTAATATATGTTAAACGTTTATCCTCGTTGCTCGGGGGCACCCTTCCAAGTAACCGCTTGCAAGTGCCCCATGGATCGCGTACTTTTCCAAGCCCGATCACTGCTTCTCCATTAATAGGCAGCCCTAGTTGGACTGCTACGTCTTGCAGCGTAATGCTTACCTCCCCACATGGGAGGTGGAATGTATGTGTCTTCGGGCGCCATCTTTCAACTAATGCCGATATTAAATCGGCCCGTAGCTCAGATGTTTGAATGTACGCGGCAACCCCAAAACCCGCGACATTCAAATACGATATAACTCTTTGGTAGGGAAAATAACCGGGATCATGCAACCGGGGTCTAACAATTCTGTACAAATCCTGCATTTATAGAAAATATATAATGTTATCTTTATCATTTTAAAAATAATTTAAAAGAATATTTAAAATTAAAGAAGACATTTTATTTCTCGATTACCTTGTACATAATGCTTGCAATGTGGTCGTTGTCATTTAAAAGAATATTCGGATTGGGATCCATGTAGTGATCGGCGGTTGTTGGCAATTGATAAATTCTGGGAAGAGCAGCTGTGGTTGAGAGTGGTGGGGGGAATGACCTATTTATATGAGGGCAAAAGTGGATGGATCATCATTATCGGACCCTTCATCACAATCTTCTATGGTGGCCAACGCCTCTGGATGGATCTCTAGACAATGACTCGAGTATGGGGTGTTATACGAACATCCACCAGTGTTTGGATTTTCGGGAGTTGGCGCTGACAATACAAAGCCTGACTGATCTTCCCAAGGGACGTTAAGATCAAAATCAATTCCGGAGCGTTGGCTTGCTGGAATTATCATTTGAATGGGATCCGGTTCAGTTATCTCCGCGAACAACTCAACTGGACTGTGATTTTCTATACCAGTGGGGCAATAAATTGCTATAATTGTACCTAAATCATCATCATCTTCAAGCTCCATTTCTGAGAACTTTAGCGGATCAGTTGAAATCGGAAATCTATAAAACAGTCTCGACATTTGCTTTCCGCAACGGTTTGCTATCTTTGTACTGATTTTTCGTTTGAAATCCGACAGCGAAATCTGTTTTTTGAATCTCATTCCTATTCTTTTTCGGCTTTGGAATACACATCCTTCTTCATTTGTATTTATCATTTCACCATCGAAATGAACATAAACAAAAAGTATTTGAGAATTCATTTTCAAAAAAAATGGCTTTCTTTTAAACAAGGGGGAAAAAAAAACTTTTCAAACTAGACAAATGGAAGATGAAATGGCCTATATATATATGATTGTACTGGGTGCTGGCCTGTATATGATTGTACTGGGTGCTGGCCATTGACAGGCCAGCACCCAAAAAATTTTTTAAAATTTTTTTCGTATATTTATATCTGATTCTGACACAAAAAAAAGAATTTTTTTTAAATTTGTACTGGGTGCCGGCCATTGACAGGCTAGCACCCAAAATTTTTTTTATTTTTTTGTATATTTATATCTGATTCTGACACGAAATTTTTTTTTTAAATTTGTATTGAGTGCCGGCCATTGACAGGGCAGCACCCCAATTTTTTTTATTTTTTCGTACGTTTATATCTGATTCTAACACGAAAAAAAGATTTTTTTTAAAAATTGTACTGGGTGTTGGCCTGTCAAAAAGATTTTTTTATTTTTTTCGTATATTTATATCTGATTCAGACAAAAAAAAAGAATTTTTTTAAAAATTTGTACTGGGTGCCGGCCATTAACAGGCCAGCACCCAAAAAATTTTTTATTATTTTTTTGTATATTTATATCTGATTCTGACACAAAAAAAAGAATTTTTTTAAATTTGTACTGGGTGCCGGCCATTGACAGGCCAGCACCAAAATTTTTTTTATTTTTTTCGTATATTTATATCTGATTCTGACACGAAAAAAAAGAAATTTTTTTAATTTGTACTGGGTGCCGGCCATTGACAGGCCAGCACCCAAAAAAATTTTTTTATTTTTTTCCTATATTTATATCTAATTCTGACACAAAAAAAAAAGAATTTTTTTTTTTAAATTTGTACTAGGTGCCGGCCATTGACAGGCCAGCACCCAAAAAAAGGTTTTTTATTTTATTCGTATATTTATATCTGATTCTGACACGAAAAAAAAGAAAAAAAATTTTTAATTTGTACTGGGTGCCGGCCATTGACAGGCCAGCACCCAAAATTTTTTTTATTTTTTTGTATATTTATATCTAATTCTAACACGAAAAAAAGAATTTTTTTTTAAATTTGTACTGGGTGCCGGCCATTGACAGGCCAGCACCCAAAATTTTTTTATTTTTTCGTATATTTATATTTGATTCTGACACAAAAAAAATTTTTTTAAAAAAAACTTGTACTAGGTGCCGGCCATTGACAGGTCAGCACCCAAAAAATTTTTTTAAAAATTTTTTTCGTATATTTATATCTGATTCTGATACGAAAAAAAAGAATTTTTTTTTAAATTTGTACTGGGTTCCGGCCATTGATAGGACAGCATCTAAAATTTTTTATATTTTTTCGTATATTTATATCTGATTCTGACATAAAAAAAATTTTTTAAAAATTTTTATTGGGTGCCGGCCGTTGACAGGCCAGCACCCAAAAAAAATTTTTTAAAATTTTTTTCGTATATTTATATCTGATTCTGACACGAAAAAAAGAATTTTTTTTAAAATTTGTACTGGGTGCCAGCCATTGACAGGCCAGCACCTAAATTTTTTTTATTTTTTTAGTATATTTAAATTTGATTCTGACAAAAAAAAGAAAAAAAAAATTTTAAAATTTTTACTGGGTAATTTTTTTATTTTTCGTATATTTTTATCTGATTCTGACACAAAAAAAAAGAATTTTTTTTTAAAATTTGTACTAGGTGCCGGCCATTGACAGGCCAGCACCCAAAATTTTTTTTTCGTTTTCCTTTTTTTCCTTTTTTCGTATATCAGTATTATACAATTAAAAAAAAACCTGGGTTCCGGCCATTGACAGGCCAAAACCCAAAAAATTAATTTTTTTAAGTCTGACACAATTATTAGGCAATCATGGGTACAAAAAACGAGTGAATACTGTTCTTTTTAGGTTATTTTGGTAATTATTTTTAAACCTGGGTTATTTTTATAAATATAATATTTTTTTAGACTAGTTTGATAAAATAGCCTTAAATCTCTGAACCCAACCTACCAGGACACTCCATCCATCGTCAAGAGGCTAAGTCAACACCATGTTTTTTAAAACTAGATCGAAATGAAAATTGATTGAGGTATTAATCCGAAAAAAAAAAGCATTAGATTAATTAACTCGCGAACTGGTACAAACCCATTAAACCGGTTGAACATGTTTTTGTATTTTTGTAATAATTTTTATGATTTTTTAAATAATTTATTTAATTAAACTGGACAAATTGATCGAATCAAGAATAGGTGATAAGAAAGGGACAAAAGAAAGAAAAGGAAAGAACATAAAGCAAGAAAAGCATATTTTAACCTTATAAATTATAATAAATAACCTAATTTACTATGATAAAATTCCCATGACAAAAATGAAAAATTTTCCTTACCATAAATTAAAAAGTAATTATAAGAAATATTTGGAATTATAAAAGGTAACTCAGATATGAAATTATGAAAAAGAAAATGGAAGTACTACACAAACTATCTCTACAATGGAAAGTCATGATATAGGATTTAACATTTAACTCTCCTTGCTTTAGGGTTATATTACCCTGGGCTTTTTTACTCGTATAATACTCGTGTCCGACACCTATGTCGGACAGATAAACAGATACGAGATTGCTATATGATCTTTCAAATATATGAAAATAACCCGAAATAAATCGAGCATACCCTAATGCAACATTTAGCCCCCTAATCCAACCCTACTCTTTTGCATTTGTGTAATCTGTACACTAAAACTTCACGTGTTCAGAATGGTAAATATTGCATATCACCTCCTTGAGCACTTGATTTAGTTCTTACCTGTCGATGCTATCCATATCTGTCAATAAATCAAGGCCATTTTGCTATTTTGTCGGCACAAAATGATCCATGGAAAGTTTAGAACTTGTACTGTGTTGTCCTTCCCCGTTTCTTCGACAATCCAGGTACAGCAATTTTAACTGAAACGAACCTGCCATCGAAAAACTAAACAATTCGATAGTGATGAATGTGAGATGGGGGAGGGAACCATGAGATGAGTGTCACCATAATTGCCAGAAATGCTACCTTCCCATTCAACTCGTTAACGGCTAGTTGCACAGACTCTTCGTTATCGAACCAAACGAAAGCGGATCCTAGAGACTGCTTGGATACTCTTTCCCTCACAACATGGACTGAAATATCATACAAAACAATTGAAGAGAGAGCCACGATATAAAAGAACCTGAAGTTCATCACCATCTGGATGAAAATAACAATGCTTAACATTTAGTCCCTGAACTTGGCAACCTTTACCACCTTGGTCCATGAACTTTTTCTGTCTACATTAGGCTCAAAACTTAATAACTTTTCTCAATTTGGTCTTTGAACTTGGATCCTATTAAGGTATAATGACGTGACATTTTGATGTTATGAATACTTTTTTGTACTTCATGTAGATTTTACAAAAAATTTAAAGCTTCCATGTGATGATGTAGTACAATCTCAAAGTGTCACGTTATCCTTTTAATGAAATCCAAATTTAGGGATCAGATTGGAAAAAGTTCAGAAGTTCCAAGACTAATACAAATAAAAAGAATTCAAGGATTAAAATGGGAAAACTGTCACATTCAGGAACAAAATTATGCTTTATGCTTATACTAAATTCTTTTGCCACTAGTTCTTCTCCATAAATAACATTTTATTCAAGCAATATCTACTACAAAATAATCCTATGTCACTTTGACTCGAGGGTGAGTGTTGGATAAGGGTCCGTATTCAACATGAATATGTTAAATTTTTTTCTAAGTTTGTCCATATATTTGGAAGATCGTACCCCATATCCATGTCTGGATATGTATGGACTAACATAGCAACAATCTGTCTCAAGGACATGAGTCTATTCAAAAATATATTTCAAGAATCTTAATTAGATAGAGAAAAAAAACACCACCTTTCCTAGAATTTGGAACTATTCCATGGATGAACATCAAATGATTCAAATTAAGTAACATTCTTAAGAAATTAACAAGTTTTCACCTTGTTTAACCTCCCCAAACTGTGAAAACACTTTCTTGAGACGTCCTTCGGCTGTTGACTGAGGCAATCCTAAGATAACAAAAATGTAAGCAGACAAAAATACAAACAGGTTAGCTGCATGAAATGATTACAACCAAAAATCCAAAAAAACACACAAATCATGAAACTTTTTTGTTAAACCTTTGATGAAAACCCCAGTGGAAGGAGAAGTAGAAGGTTCTGATTGAGAAGTGGAGTAAGAACAGCAAAGGGGTTGATGGGTCAAATATGGGAAGCCTAGTCTAAAGGTTTTGGGGATATGGGGATTGGAGATTGAGCATTTTGAGGTGATTGTGGAGGGTATTGGAGGTTGAAGGGAGGGAAGTGGTGGTGAAATTGAAGAAGATAACCAAAGTACTGTCATTGGAGAAAAAAAGCAAAAGAAAACTGCAAATGCCCAAAGCCTTGATGGGTTTTTGTTTTGAGAATTTTATAAGACCAGATTGAAACATTTTTTTTCTTATGGCCCTAAAATTTGATGGGTTCATCTTTGTGGTTGGACAAAAGCCTAAAAGGCTAAAACATCCTTTACTATCAAGGGATGTGTATTTTCCCTCAAAAAGGGAAAAAGAGTATAAAACTTATTTCTTTATAAAATACAAAGGAAATAATATTTTATAATTTTTTTTTTCAAGAATTAAGCTCTCCGTCGGGTCAGATTAGGAACGCTTCTTAAAAGCATTTTTTGTCCCCGAAGTATTCTTCCAAACAAAATTAAAAATTGGCTCAAAAGCACATTTTTCAAAAGTCGAAAATTTTAGTTTCTCCTCCTTTTAAGAAACATTTCTAAACTGGACTTTAGTAAGTTTAGCTCGATCCAATTTGAATAAGGTGATTTTTTTGTATTTGTAGGAATAAATATAGTAGAGTTAGGCTATTTTATCCAAATAACCCAAAAAACTTAATTACGTAAATGACCTTAATTCAAAAACAATCATCTAAATAACCTGAAATGAACATTAAAATTGGATTATGGGGACTAGATGGTCGGTGCCACTGTTTTTTTCTGTTAAAAAAATAATTTTTGGAGTTTTGAACATTAGATGGCCAACACCCATGTATTTTTTTCAAACCGTATCATACTGATAGTATATTTATACTAATATTAGACTACTTATCATGTTGTTAATTATTATTGCATCACTCACATTATTATTAAATTTAAATTAATATGCACAATTAATTTAATATGCAAATAAGAAAAGTAAATATAATATTAGTAAAATATAATGTTTTTGAGGTAAATAAAACACTTTACTTAAAGCTTTAATATATTTCTAAGATAAAACAAAACCTTCAACAGCCCAAACAGAATTGTGAAAATTTAACCAACGAAAATTTTCTTTATATAAATACTAAATAAATGTATCTTGCCGTAACTTTTTTTTCATAACAATGTATCTTTTAATGAGATATCCTTTTATAAGGTTATATTGTTTTATATGATAACTTGACATACAAAAATTACGTCTATGCAACACGATTACTCGTTAATAATTATAATATATTTGACCTTTTCTATAAAATAAGATATTGGGATAAAGAAAAAAAAAAGAACATATAATATATTTTTTTCCATCAAAAAGAAAATTAGATCCACAATGTAGAAAATGAAGTCCTTTTGTAGTCTTCTTATTTAATAAGGTCTATATCAAATTTAGGACCCTCAAACTTGTATTACACTACAAGTTTGAGCTGTACAGAAGATCAAAACCCTGTATATATATATATATATATATATATATATATATATATATATATGTTACAAACAGAGTTACTACCATTTCTCACATGGATTTAGAAACTGAGCATAGGAGACTCGGTGCCTGCAACTGTTGGCCCTTCCACCTGCAATTTACAATCCAACACACAACATTAATTTCATCCATTTGCACCATTAAAAGTTGGTTCTGTTACGTCAACGTGATATATACATAACACCTCACGTGCCTTTGTCCCATTTACGTTAGATCAAAAAGCAAATTGGTCAGTTTTACTAAAGTTTTCATCTATTTTTATTGTTAAAAACTAATATTTGTACGTCAGCATAAAGTACACATGACACGCCGCGTGTCATTGTTTGATTATTCCGTCAGTCATGTCACTTTCTAACGGTACAAATGGATAAATTTTTTAACAAAAAAGTCAATAATTTGCTCTTTGATCTAACGTTCAAAAACTAATAATAAAAAGTATAAAATACAATTCGCCTCATAATAGAGAGATCTCCATGATACTTTACCATTTTGTTATTTGAAAACAAGTTACTAACTATTTTTCACCACAATCTTAAAACTGTTTGCTTCTGCCAGTAAATTAATAAGTAGAAACTATTTATTTTAAAAATCAAGTGATGAGGTGATACACTCTCAAAGTGCCACGACATACTTTAATGAAATTCAAGTTTAAGGATTAATTTTTAAAAAAAAATATTAAATTTCAAATTTAATATAGATAAAAAAATTAACAAGGACTAAACTGAAAAAAATTGCTAAATTCATTACTAAAGGTTCCTCTACGTAGGAATATATGTGACGCATATAATGATGCAAATAAAGTGCAAATTTTAGTGGCCTCTTTACTTTTATTCATAGGGTACCATTCTTCTTCTGCTATCAACAAAAGATAAGAAGCTTTAAAGTTTAAACCACCTTTTTTTCTTCTTTTTCCTTTTTTTGTTCAACCTTTAAACCACCTTTTTGGTGAACCAATTTCTGTTGGTATCACATGTACCATTTTCCTATGTAAACCATAAATTTTGGGACCAACTTTTTGTTATTTATATTTAAATATAAGTATCGGATATAAGTATCTGTCTGAGACAGATATAATCAAAATATTTTAATTTTTTTTATATATAATTTAAAGTATTTTTGAAAGTCACATTTCAATATTAATGCATCAAACACAAGTATTTCATGAAAACCTAAACTCGAGACAATATATGTATATATATAAAAATCATGTTACCTTATATGTAGCACCCCACATCTCCTCGTCTTCTGCAGGAACAGCAGTGATTTTGTTCTTAGGGTTTTCATAGCTCATTAGTTCTCCTACTGCTGTGGAGAAGAAACAGCCTGTGGAAAAATGAACTTAATTAGTGAATGTCAAATTCACTGTAAATGAAAAAAAAAAAAAAGGTTTTAGGGGAGCCACCTTGAGGGAAAGAAGCAAGAGATTTGCCACAGGCACCTTTCAGCAAATCAACATTATCAGCAAAGGCCACATGTCCGTCAGCCGTGATTCCCCAGTAAAGAGGAACCTTACCAACTTGATCCTGCCAATATCATCCCACCCCCAAACATTTCTCAAATTAATATCCAACTTGTCAACGGATTTAGGAGGAGGACTTTTTTTTAATTTAAATTGTTGTTTGTCCAAAATCAACAAATCTTTCAATGGTTTAGTATTATCTTTGAGCTAAAAGTAACTCTATTGAGAGTCTAAGTGCCAAAGGTAGGGTTTATAAAACAAGAGCGCTTTCTTGTATCCCATTAGTAGGTGACCATGTGCCTTGCATGATCTGATCCGACAAAATGCTCCTACTCTATGAACCTCACCTTTAGCTCGAGCTCTCTATAGAGTCGAGAGATAAAATCCCAACTCGAGGAACAAAACTAACTCATTTAAAGGTCTACTAACTCCAAACGGACAACACTTCGAAAATTATTTTGAAAAAGAGTCAAACTCTCTTCAACAAGATATTAAAAATTATTAGATCATTTTTATTCAAACAGTTTGAAATTCAATCAACTTTAGGGTTTAGGTAAATTTTAAAATCAAGTTCAAACTACTTGTTTGAGGTTTTAAAGTTTCAAACCAGGTCATTACACATACGAGTCGTTAAATGTTCTAATTACTTCAAGTCCATGATTAAATTAATCTAGAACACGGATAAAGACAATGGGCATTTAAAACAATATTTTGTCTCCACCCCTAATCTAAATTTGGGTTAAAAAAGTTTGGATTGTTGTCAAATTAAGTAAAATCTATATAAATTTGAGTGTATCTATTTTTTTTTTTTTAAATTTAGATCAAAATTGATAGGTTTAAAACAACATCTAAAGATTAAGGAGAGAGAGTAATTGAACTTACAGAAGCCACAAACAAGGTGGAGGTGGAGTTGTCAAAGACAATGAAAGAAAAGGATCCATTCAGATGGGCAACCATATGGCTGGGAGGGTAAGGTGCTCTGTCACGAAGAGCCTTGTAAGCTTCTATCACCAACACCACCTCTGTTGCTGACTTACCAAGTCCATATTGCTGCTTTAAACTCCCTAAGTTATCAAGTGCCCCCTCAAACATGCAGAATATTTCATCTTTCACCGCGAATGACCTGCCATTAACGTATTTTATGAAATTGAAAAAGTTAGTCCCATTGGATAAAACATTTAAATTTCATCATAAAATTATTTACTTAAAAATCAACAATTTAATAATTTATACTTAATAAATTAATAAAAGTTTGAAGTTCAAATTCATATACTACTGATAATTAGACCAATTTCTCACTTTTTATAATGAATTCTAACATATTAAAATTAAAAGAAAACTAACTTGTCCGAAAAATTAAAAAACTAAATTCTCACTTTTTATAAAATAAAAAGATGAAATTCATAATTAAATATAATTTATTATTATGTTAAAACTTAACCATTATCTTCTCAATGAAAATTTATTTTATAAATCATTCCCACCACATCATTCATGGTTCCTTTCCAATTATTTAATTATATTTCAACAATTTTATTCATGTTATTCATACACAATGTTGATAATTTTTTTTTTATTTTGAATCCCAAACCCCAAATCTCAAACTTGAAATCCAAAACCCCAAATATAAACCTCGAACCTAAACTTGAAACTCTAAGGTTATTTTAGGATTTTATGTTTTGAATTTAAAATTCGGGTTCAGGATTCCATATTTGAGTTCGGATTTAGAATTCAAATTAAAAATTTCGAGTTCAAAATAATAAAAAAATATCAAAATTATATATAAATAACATACAAAAATTACTAAAATATCATTAAATTATTAAAAATAGAACCTAAATAATTTCTCCTTTTCAATAACCTAACAAGCATATCACTGCCCTTTTGGCCTCAAATCACTGGCCACCACGAGGGTCCCAATCCTATTTAGGCAACCTTATCCTTTATGCTATGCTATCCAGATTAATTTATTGCCCCCACCCACCAAGGTCATTGCCATGCAAGAAATTTGAAAAAGAAAAACAACTTTATATATAATAATATAAAATAAACCCTAAACCAGCATATTTAAAATATATAGGTGTATTTAAAAAGGCATAATGATTTGTTTGGTCCTCCAATTATACAAAACAATCATTTTAGCTTTATATTTAATTTTTCACCTTTTTTAACTCTTAAATTGATTTTTTTAATCAAATCACTCAAAAAAATGAAAAAATTAATTTTCTTTAACTTTGTTGATGTTGCATACATTTGGATGATAAGTCAGTATTTAATTACTTTTTTAAAATTTTAAAATTCAAAAAAATTTATAAAAACTATTTTTAAAAATTAATTAAATGTTAATGTGTCATCTATTTGGTAATCTACATATATGACACATCAGCAAAGCTAACAAATGTTAACTTTTCTATCTATTTTAGGGTGATTTGACAAAATACAAATTTAAGAGCTAAAAGAGGTGAAAAATTAAATGGAGGGTTAAAATAATTTTTTTATAAAATTGGAGGACCAAAAAAATTATTAAGCCGTTTAAAAATAACATATAATTTGAAACCAATTAATAACAACACATGTAATATGTATGATATTAAATGAAAAAATTAAATTATATTGTGAATAAAATGAAATTTAAATAAGTAAATGCTTTAAAAATATTAAATCGACTATTATTGGTGGAGGTAATAAAGCATATAAATAAAATTAAAATGTATAAATTATTTTAAAATAAAATTTTGATTAAATGATAAAATTAAAATTTTATTAATCAAATTTCATGAGTTCAATCTAATCATATATCAAATTATTTATTGATTTTTTAAAAAAATAAATTAAATTGAAATAATTTTAATTTATAACACTAATTCAATATTTAAATAATAATATAAATATTTAAAAATTAAAAATTATGTATCAAATTATTAGTTTTAATTGGGAAATTAAAAACACTCTTCCCTTATAGGATACTAATCCAAATTTTATTCCCATCAATATCATATAATAAAGAAATAGCAATTTTATGTACAAAATCATCTGGCCCTCCACTAGTACTAGTGGTGACTATACTCATAAGTTACAATCAGATGTCCTGGATGTTAGACACGTGTATGGTTGAAATTAAATCTAAAAAATCCAATTTTGAAAGTCCGGATTTCAATGTCATCAAAATATGGCCACACGTAAACCAATCACCGGACCCCTGCCCACCCACCAATGAAATGAAAAATCATTATGACTTTACGTTGGACCGAGTTATCTGGTTCTGTGGTCCGCAAAAGAAATATAGATGTGATTGTGTCATCTGAGTCTATAGTGTTACGGAAAAAGGACTTCCACTAAAATGAAATTTTTGTTCACTATAATTTGTTGATATTTTATTTAGTATAAATAAAAATTAATTAATTAATCTTTATACTTTAAAAATAATTGTAAATTAATTTTTTTAGTTAAAAATCCACAATTAAATGATGACGTGAAAAGTAATATCCAAGATGAAATTTATTTTTATTTTAGAAAACGTAAAATTCAACATGATATATTAAAAATTTTGGATAAATGGGAAAATGAAAAATAATTTTTTTTAATCCTATTTATCCTTTAATCTATCTTACTTACATAATTTTATTTTGAAAAAAATCAAACCATCACTTACAACAAATACAAATAAAATATTTAACAAAATGACCAATTTGCACCTTTTTTTCTATCATACAATGATTAATTTGCTCATCTTTTTAGTAGAAAGAGCAAAATACAATTCAATTCCTTGTACAAGTGCCTTTGCAATATTTTTACCCGTTTTTCTCTCTTCTTTTATATCTACGTTATATTTAAGTTCCTAGTTGACATGGGCAAATTCACATATTTTTTTAATGGGCCAAAATTGAATAATAAATTTTTTAGACATCAAAGCATAATTTTACAATGTATTAATTTATAATTTCATCATTTTTAAGGGATTAAACATAATTTTCTTCATTTTGGAGGTCAAAATATAATTTTACCATAAATTAATTTTAATTTAATCATTTAATAGTAACTTATATAGCAATTTTTCCATTTGAATGCTCAGATTTGTCTCTACTAATTGAATCGGTATCACAAATCAAATAAACACCAATTCAATTGAAAAATATCTAAACTACTATTCTACCTACAAAATTCTTTATTCAAATCAACACTTGTAATGTTTCTATTCTAGTTATTATAACTTTATATATGTTGAACTAATAGAAAATCTTTTAAATTGTATTATTTTAAAACTTAAAAAACTTAAATATTTGTGCACACATAAATAAGTTTTAATTTTTAACCTTTTTTTTTTTCAAATCTTTTGAATTATATTTTAATAAGTTCTTAAATTTTAATTTATAAATCTATAACATAAATCAATCTTTCACTTAAAGATACGATTTGAGTTAATCTGTTACCAACTTAATTGAAAAAAATTCTAATATATATATATATATATATATATATATATATATATATATATATATATTACAAATAAAAAATATTATTACGATAATATTAACCTCTCTTAATAATTTATATAAAATTATTAAAATAATCTATTTAATGGGTGTGATGTGCAAAATTTAACCAAATGATGAAAGTTTAACTAAATAACAGTAGGTTTTAAATATATATTTTAAAAATATTTATAAAAAACAATATAATATTTTAATATTTTTTAAAATATCTAAATTAAATTAATTTTTATTTTTAAATAAATATAATATTATATATATATCAAAATTATTTTTTTAACATCTATTACGTGACGTCAATTCAAATTTAAGTTCATACAAAAATATTTAAAAAATTATTTATTACAAATTTTATGGAAAAGTGCTAAAATTTTAATGTCAAGCATATAATTGGGTGTTGAATCTATTTTAAAAACAGAATAAATTGAACGTCAAGTATTACGTAATACTTATAATTTTCTATTTGTTCATCTAGAAAACAATCGTCAGCCTCCGATTAATTAATTTAATTTCTCAGTTCCTTTAAAAAATCTTCAGGGATTACGAAGCTATAGATCAACTTAAGAAGCTATAGATGAAAATTTTATATGAACAAAATTTTATTAGTAATTATTTGCGTAAATTTATATTGTAAATTATGAAATTTTAATTGAAACATTTGAACACTGTTTTGATCAACTTAAGAAGCTAGAGATGAAAATTTTAAATTCGGATAATTTTGCTCTTAATCTCACTTAAACATATGAAATAAATTAAAATCACGACGGTTCCTTAGCCTTATCGATCATCAAATGATCCAATGGTTAAGATCCAACGTGATTGATATTTTTTACCTTGGAAGTAAAGCAGACTCGTTACGGTGAGAATACGCGAATTGGACATGATCTCCGATCTGCAAGGACACGGTGGAGGGGTTTGCCTCGATGAACCGTTTCACAAGAGCGTCCGCCGTTATCTTAGGCGACGGCGTCCTGCAACCGGCCGCCACCAGCTCGTCCGGCGGGGACACTATCGCTCCGCTGAATACTCCCAACATTTTTTTTTTCACTCAAAACAAATATTCTCTGAAGGAAAGATGAGCAATTGTTTTTTTGGTCGGAACTAGAAGAATCTATACAGAGCTCGAATATAGGAATGAATAAACAAAAATGGGCGGGGACGCAATTGCATTTATAGGAAATAAATACAAATATATGGGTTAATTTCATTAAATGTCCTTAGTAGTTTGATCTAAATTATATATTAGTCCCTGACCTTCAAAATATCTTAATTAAATCCTCAAAGTCTTTGTGTTAGTCTATGGCTATGCATCAAATTGAACGCTAAATTTTAGCTCAGATTTGCGGGCTATCAAATTTAAAAGGTTAATTATATCATTTTATACCTGAATTTGTCTTTAATATTCAATTTGGTGCCTAGATCATACCAAATGATTTCATGTGACCCAATGAACGTTTGACATGTGTGTTTTAGTAAAAGGACCTAGGTACTTAATTGGGACAAAAAAAAGGTAGGGTACCAAATAAAACATCGAAGCCAAACTCAAGTACTAAGCTAAGACAAAAGGAAAATTTAAGTATCAAATTGAAAAAATCCATGTACCAAAGTGAACATTGAAGTCAAGCTTAAGTATCAAATTGGGACAAAAAAATTTCGAATACCAAATAATTTATTAACCTTATTTAAAACATGTGGACCAAATCATAAACATATTTGTATCTATGGCATGAACAATTTAGAATTAACATGTTTAAAAAATTGTAAATATTAATGCCACCGTTATTTATATTATATCTAAGTTATTTATGTAATAAATAACATGTCTATGTGTTTTAAATATATTCTATGTTAAATCCAAACTCACATTTAGTACTAGAGTTGTCTATGGGTCGGGCCGGGACATGTAAAAAAATTAGGCCGGTTTTTTAGGCCTTGGCCTGACCCAAAAAATGGGCTTAGATTTTCCTAATATAGGCTTGGATAAAAATGCTAAAACTTGAACTTGGCTCGGCCCACCGTCTTAAAAATTTTATATTATTAATTTATATAAAATAAATTAAAAAATATAATACATTAAATACACTAAAAACGTTAAAATAAATGTTTCCCTATAAATAAATTTTAAAAAATATATATATACTTAAATAATACCAAGATAAGTGCAACTTAACAAGCAAATACCTCTACAACAGTAGCAAAATTAATAATAAAACAAGAATTATACAATATTCAAACAATAACAGTAAAAAACAATAGCAATTTTTCTCCTTTTTTTTGGCAAATTTGGGCTGGGGCCCCGTCAAAAATCTTACCCAATGCCTATTTAAGCCTATTTTTTGAGTCGATATTTTTTCAAACTCTTCCACTTTTTGAGTAAACTTTTTGGTAATCCGGCCCATGGACAAGTCTATTTAGCACTCAAGCTTGCATCATAATGATTGAAGGACTTAATTTATATTATATTGATATTTAGAGAACTTGATTTAAACATTTTGAAGTTTAAAAATTAATTTAGAATCTAAGCCCAACTATAGTTTGGGACTTCGGGGGACGTTTGATGACATTAAACCATAATATACGACAAGGGCATTATCGTAAACACGTATCTCGTTGATTCTGTTTTTATTTTTGGACATTTTTTCAGTTTTATTGGGTTTATTTTTCGTATTAAAAAAATAAGGCATACGTTAATAATCTAAAGAATGAAGATCGGACACGTGGCAGTAGATCCTACCAAGCTGGCGATTATTCTTAGCTTAGATGCTCTGGTCGTGACTCAATAAAGGAAGATGCGGGGGGCCCATGATAGTATCCTCGTTATATTGGCATTTGGAATAATGATTTTTCTTATGAACAATTAGGGAAATGCATTTACTAATTAAAATTAAAGAAAGATATTTCGTAAACCGAGTTTTTAGACTTCATATGTAGTATTGGGATGACGATAAGTGTTCAATTGAGCATATTAAAATATTAGACATAAATAAGAATAATATAAATTTTTGCTTTTCAACTTAGCAATTAGGTTCGTTTTGATAAATATACTTTTCTTTGATCCACTTTAGTACTTGAACTTGGCAAGTAAATTCATTTTTATCCATGAATTTGGATTTTATCAATATTTGATTATATGACCAGTGTTACTGGAACAAGACTGGATTAGACGGATCGAGAACTGATTAATATAACAAGCTGGACAAAGGGGTACCAAAAGCAAAAACCAAGACAAAAATCGATAGTTGAACAGGTTGAATTAGCTTAATTTTTTTATAAAATTTTAATTAATTATTTAATTATTGTTGGTTCAATGTCCGAACCAATCAAACTGGTTGAATTGAGAACAAGTGGTTTGATTTGTTCAACCACCAGTCTGGTTATTAAAGTACTAAATGTGACACTTTAAATTATTTAATTTTCAAGTGATGATGTGGCACGGTCGTCAAACTTTTTTATTATTCAAGTTAAGGGACCAAAATGGACTTAGTCGTCAAGTTTAAGTATCAAAGTGGACAAAAAAAGTAGAGATACCAAAGTAAACCTAATTGCAAGTTCAGGGACAAAAAAATATATTTATCCGAAATAAAAATGTATATAAAATAAATGAGACAGTAGTAATTTTTTAACTCTACTTGTGGAATTAATACAATATTTTTTTTATAAATAAAACTATTAAAATTATTTGTTGGCCAATTAATATCTATTAATTCAATTTTTATATGTATTTAATTATTAATTATTATTTTTTGCAATTTTATTCGAACCTAAATTATCTTTAATATTATTAATATCTTATAAATTATGGATGGAATTTTTAAATTGCATGATAGAATCAAGAATTTGGAGCATATCTAATGTCTTTATATGAGTATATTTAAAGCAAGTTGTTTATCTTCTATCCTGAAACCAATGAAGGAATCCATCTTTTGGGGGAAAGTTTAGCTGTAATAGCGGGTCCGATAACCTTTTTTATTTGTTTATAGAAAACAACTGCCTACAATAAGGCTGATGGAAGCTTATATTAACCAATTGTTGATGAGAATTTTCTTCGAACAAAGAATTAGCATGATCAGGTGGGTCTTTTAAAGTCGATAATTTATTAAGATCGCTAAGAATAATTTTGGCTATGCAATCTGTCAGTCTATTATACTTTCGCGGGACATGCTGATAAACTTTAATTTATGTAATATCCAAATATAAATATGTATGGTTGTGAAATTTGATTATTGTGTTTGGGTTTTGTAAAAATAGAACGTTGGTAATGACAATATATCGCAAAGAAAAGAAAAATAAAAATAAAGAACACAGATTTTTATGTGGAAACCCTTTCGGGAAAAAATCATGGGCAGAGGAGAAGAAAATTCACTATGTCAAATTCGAATGATTACAAGAGGAGTTTCAACTATATCTATTTATAGGTTAAAAAAACTTAATTCTAATCAAAGTCAAATATATTATGCTAATAAATGCTAAATATATTATACTCATAAATACTAAATCTTCTAGAAAGAAGATATATTTTGTTTAACTTGACTTGCAAGCAATTTCTTAGAATTTGGGTCACACAACTCTAACAATCTCCACCTTGACACGAATTCTCAACAAACAAGTTTTTCACCTCTTCCATAAAACCCCTTAAGGGTTTAACTTTAACAATAAACACCAATCAAGTCTAAGCAATGCTCAAACTTGGTTATAGGAAGTGACTTAGTCATCATATCTGCAAGATTTTCATGAGTACTAAATTTGCTTACAACAATATCACAATGAGCAACAATATTACGAACAAAATGATATCGAATATCAATGTGTTTTGTTCTTTCATGAAACATTTGATCTTTTGTAAGGAATATGACACTCTGACTGTCACAAAATATTGTACTGATTTGAAGGTATTCATTGAGTTCACTAAAAAGTCCCTTCAACCAAATAGCTTCTTTACAAGCCTTAGTAATCACCATGTACTTAGCTTTAGTGGTAGACAAAGCAACTGTAGTTTGCAAAGTGGCTTTCCAACTGATTGCACAACCTCCGATTGTAAAGACATAACCTGTAAGAGATCTTCTTCTATCAAGGTCTCTAGCAAAATCAGCATCAACATACCCAATGACTCCATCTCTAGTTCTTCCAAACTATAAGCAAACATCAGTAGTACCTCGTAAGTATCTTAAAATCCACTGAACTGCTTTCCAATGTTCTTTACCAGGATTCGCCATGTATCTGCTAACTGCACTGACTGCATATGATAAATCTAGACGTGAACAAACCATAGCATACATGAGAGATCCCATAACACTAGAGTATGAAACATGTGACATGTACTCAATCTCATCATCTGATTGTGGAGACAAAGCCGATGAAAGTCTGAAATGGACTGCTAAAGGAGTACTAACAGGCTTAGCACTCTGCATATTGAACTTGCAAAGAACTTTCTCAATGTACCCCTTCTGACTTAGGTACAATTTACTTGTTTTTCTATATCTGAAAATCTCTATGCCAAGTATCTTCTTTGCTGGTCCCAAATCTCTCATCTTAAATTCTTCACTTAGTTGGGCTTTGACCTTTCTTATCTCTCATTTATCTTTTGCTGCTATCAACATGTCATCAACATAAAAGACTAGATACACAAAAGAACCATCACTGTTTTTCTTAAAGTAAACACAACTATCAAAACTACTTCTTTTGAAATCATGAGAAATCATAGAGGAATCAAACCTCTTGTACCATTGTCTTAGTGACTATTTCAAACCGTAAAGGGACTTTTTCAGCAAGTAAACATAGTCCTCTTTTTTCTGAGACTGTAAAATCCTCTAGTTGTTGCATGTAAATATCCTCCTCAAGTTCTCCATGCAAAAATGTAGTTTTTACATCTAACTACTCAAGCTCCAAATCATGCATGGCCACAATACCAAGTAAAGCTCGAATCAAACTATGTTTCACAACTGGGGAGAACATATCTGTGAAGTCCACTCTTGGAATTTGACTGTAACCCTTTGCAACAAGGCTTGCTTTATATCTGAGTTCTTCAACTCTTGGAGTCCCTTCTTTCTTTTTAAAAACCCATTTACAATGAACAACCTTTTTACCTTTAAGAAGTTTCACAAGATCCCATGTTCTATTTTTGTGGAGTGATTCCATCTCCTATTGCATAGCAAACATCTATTTTTTTAGTCTTCATAGCTAACCGCCTCAGAATAATTAGATGGCTCTTGGTTTGCATCTATATCTTCGCCACATTTAAAGCATAAGCAACTAGATCAGCCTCGGCATACTTCTTTAAAGGTTTAATTTCTCTTCTAGTTTTGTTTTTGGCGATAGAGTATTGTGGTAAAAAAACAACTTTATTCTGATTTTTTGTATTGGCTTGAAGAGTCGACTCTATTATAGATTCTGGATTAATCTAATGCTCCACCTGCTTTTGATTTTCTTTATTGGGAAAGTATTTAAGAGATAAGTTAGGTAGCATAGTAGTTTCATCAAAAACAACATCTCTGCTAATCACAACTTTTCTATTTTCAGGACACCATAACTTATACCCTTTTACACTAGCTTTATAACCAAGAAAAACATATTTAATAGGTCTCGGTTCTAATTTTCCATTATCAACATGAGCATACGTAGGACACTCAAAGATCTTTAAATTAGAATAGTCAGCAGGATTACCAGACCATATCTCTTGTAGAGTTTTTTTCTCAATGGCAACGAATGGAGATCGGTTGATAAAAAAATGCAGTAGAGACTGTTTCGGCCCAAAATGACTTTGGTAAGTTGGCATTTGATAACATACATCAAACTTTCTCCATGATTATTCTGTTTATTCATTCTGCAACGCCGTTTTGCTATGGAGTATGACTAACTGTCAAGTGTCTCACGATCCCTTCTGACTTTCACAGTTTATTAAACTCATCAGAACAGAATTCTAAGTCATTGTCTGTACGGAGATATTTTATTTGTTTTCCCATCTATTTTTCAATCATAGTTTTCCAAGACTTAAATGCTGAAAACACATCGCTTTTTTGCTTCAGGAAGAACACCCAAAATTTTCTAGAAAAATCATCAATAAAAGTTAGCATATAATTAGCTCCACCTCTCGAAGGCACTCTGGATGGCCCCCACAGATCAAAATGAATATATTCCAACGTTCTCTTCGTGTTATGGATTCCTCTAGTGAATCAAACTCTCTTTTGCTTCCCAAAAATGCAGTCCTCACAGAACTTTAGTTTTCCAAGACTTAAATGCAGAAAACACATCGCTTTTTTGCTTTAGGAAGAACGCCCAAACTTTTCTGGAAAAATCATCAATAAAAGTTAGCATATAATTAGCTCCATCTCTTGAAGGCACTCTGGATAGCCCCACAGATCAAAATAAATATACTTCAACGTTCCCTTCGTGTTATGGATTCCTCCAGTGAATCAAACTCTCTTTTGCTTCCCAAAAACGCAGTGCTCACAAAACTTTAGTTTGCAAATTCCTTACCTATGAAGAAGTCCTCTTTTGCTCAATTCTGTCATGCCATTCTCACTCATATGCCTTAGGCGTATATGCCAAAGTTTAGCAATATCATCATTTGACAAGAAAGAAGAAGCGACAGCTGCATCACTAGTAATAGTAGAACCCTGCAAAACATATAACTTGGCAATGTTTCTCTACCCTTTCATCACAACGAGGGAACCTTTGGAAAGCTTCAAAACCTCACTTTCAGCTGTGTATCTGTACCCTTTTGAATCAAGAGTACTCAACGAAATTAAATTTCTCTTTAATTCTGGAACATGTTGCACGTCACTAAGTGTTTTGACAACTCTATCGAACATCTTAACTTTAATCATTCCAACACCTACAATTTTACACGAAGCATTATTTCCCATCAAAACAACACCTTCAAACACTGTTTCGTAAGTTATAAACCAATCCCAATTGGGACTCACGTAGAAGGTGCAGCCCGAATCAAGAATCCACTCATCGCTTACTTTAGAATTGTTGACAGAAGTGACTAGAAGTTTACCATCGCTGTAGTCTTCTACAACATCAGCTTCACCAAAATTTTTTGGTTGTTTTCCTTTTTGATTCACAACCTCCTTTTTAATCTTATTCTGTAGCTTATAACACTTAGATTTAATGTGCCTTTTCTTCTTGCAGAAGTTACAAGTTTTACCTCTATTTGAAGACTTCGACCTATCCTTAAATTTATCGCGAGGATTTCGTTCTTGTGTCCTTCCACGATTATCATCAACATTTCGTTCTTGTCTCCCACGAACAATGAGACTCTCTCCCTTAGAGTCGAGTTTAACCACAAGATGCTTCATCTTATCATACGAGTAAAATAATCATAAACCTCATCAATTGTGAGAGTCTCGCGGCTATATAAAATCGTGTCTCTAAAGGTTGAATAAGACGGAGGCAACGAACAAAATAGAATCAACCATAGATCTTCCTTATCATACTAAACCTCCATGGCCTCCAAGTTTGAGAAAATTTCTTTAAACACTGTTAAGTGTTCGTGCACAGACGCACCTTTCTCCAAACGATAAGTATAAAGACGCTGCTTCATATGCAACTTGCTGGTTAGAATTTTCGACATACATATTTGTTTCAGCCTCTTCCATAATGCAGCGACGGTCTTCTCCTTCATCACATCCTGCAAAATTTCATTAGACAAATGCAGATGTAATTGTGTTAATGTCTTTCGATCCTTATACTTCTTTTCTTCATCTGTTAATGTCGAAGACATCTTATCTATCCCTAGCAGGGCATCCTCCAGATCCATCTGTGTAAGAACTGCTTGCATCTTAATTTGCCACAACACAAATCTGGTGTTCAACAACAGAATTTCATACTTCAAAGACGTCATTACCGTGATCGAGATGAACAAACTGGAAGCTCTGATACCAATTTGTAAAAATAGAATGTCGGTAATGACAATATATTACAAAGAAAAGAGAAATAAAAATAAATAACGCACATATTTTTAAGTGAAAACCCTTTCGAGAAAAAAACCACGGGTAGGGGAAAAGAAAATTCACTATGTCAAATTCGAATGATTACAATAGGAGTTTCAACTACATATATTTATAGGTTAAAAAACCTAATTCTAATTAAAGTCAAATATATTATGCTAGTAAATGTTAAATATATTATACTCATAAATACTAAATCTTCTAGAAAGAAGATATATTTTGTTTAACTTGACTTGCAAGCAATCTCTTAGAATTTGGGTCACACAACTCTAACAGGTTTTAAACATTGGCTTGAGAAGGTAATATCATATTTTCAATAGTGACAATTTTCGAAATATAGGGTAGTCTCAATACTACTTATTCTTTAGGTAATACAGTCATCACTCTTTATAAAAACCCCATTTGTTTGTTAAGATTTTACCTGTTATAGAAATATGGTTGTTATACATTTATAACATCATACTGTTATAGAGAGATAATTATTGTAAACCAATCATAAAACTCAAATCGTGAATTCCCATCGAAAAAAAATGGGAATTATGTTCAAAAAAGGAAAAATGTGGGGATCAAATCAACAAAAATAAAATATAGGACCCATAGTCCCTCCCTAACTCTTAAATAGGAGGATAAAATACTTCAACACACTCAAACCCACGTCCTTCTAGACTGGCAACAATGTCGATGCCACTTGAGCTAAGACTCAATCAACATTAGAGAACTTAATAGTTTTTTGAATTGATATCTTTAATTTCACTAATTGAAGATTATTTTCATTTAATAAAATATGATTAATAGAACTTTTCATCTGAAAATTAAACATTTTATTTAATAAATTATAGTTAATAGGCCTGCTTATATGAAATAACTATAATTTTACTCAAAATTTTAAACAATAAGTTATTATAGAGAACTAATTTAATAAATAATGTACTTCATAACTATGAATGTTGCTGTTATAAGTGGAAAAACTATCATGGAGGGTTAAAATAAAATTTAAAAAAATTGTTTCTACTAGAAACTTGACTATTATAACGAAACGTTATTTTAGCAGATGACTGTTACAAAAAGGGTTGACTGTATTACATTTCAGCCAGAATCTTACATTTTAGACAAATTTACCCTTTGATTTTATTATATTAATCAATTTAATTTTTATTTAAATAAAATATAAGTCTAATAAAAATCATTATTCTTAATCTTGTTTATTATTGATTATTACATTATTTTAAATTATTATTTTAAGTTTCATCAATTGTTATACTTGTGATTTATAAATTTATTTCAACACCATATATTTACTTATAAATACATAAATTGTAATAAAAACAATAATAATCATAATTTATGATAAATTTATGGAAATTGAGACTAATAAACATTACAATAACTAAACTTGTTTAAAAATAAATAAATTTTATTACGAGGAGAGCTTATGAAAATGTGTTTCCTAGATAATCTTACATTTCATCAATCAAATAATAAAATCATAAATTTCAATCAAATGAGCCAAATATGGTAATTAACATACCCAATAATGTGCTAAGTAATCGTACATAATAATTCTATTATCAAAGGCAATCTTACATTTATTGAACCAAATGCATTTCTAAATCCATCTTTTATGAGTTTAGGTATAAATTTAGACTTGTTCATAGTCGAGCTACCCAACCAAGCCCGAATTCTTGCTTGAAATTTGGGAGGATTTGAACAACAATATTAGACCTAATAACTGGGTTTAGGCAAAAAAATTAAGCCCGTTTAAAATATAGGTCGAATTACGACTTGAACATTCAAGGGCCGAGCTTAGCTTGACCCAACTCATTTTTTTAGTTTATAATGTTTTATATTATGTAAGGGGAGAGATCCACTTACACTGGTATAAAACTAAAGGTATAAAACTAAAGTCGTCTTACACTCTTTCTTATATTCCAACCGTCAAATTTCATATTCCATTTATATGGATCATGCCCGCCAATTTTAACATAAAATAAATTTTTTTTAACTATTTGTTTTATATAAAAAAATTTCAACTATTCAATTAATATTAATACATACAACATTTTAGATTGATATGAAAGACATTGGATCAGCTCGAAAATTTACAATAATGACAAGTACAATTATATTGATAAATTTAACGGTTGGATCATTAAAAGATTAATCGTGCAGAAATATACGGAAGGGTGTAAAACTACTTTAGGTTTACATCAATCTAAGTGGATCCCTCCCCATTTTGGAATAATATATAAGACATAAAAATTAAATCTATAATAGTATTATAGATTACTATAAATGTAAACATTAAAAAGTGTTAAGATGAATATAAATAAAATTTAATAAATAAAAATATATAAAATTTAAATATTAAATTAAAAATAATATAAATATATCTTTATTTATAAAAACAATATGTGTGAGTCCAAAATAGGATTGGGTTAGCTATTTATAACTATGAGCAGGTTAAGGCAAAATTTTAAGCTCATATTTTAGGCCAGATCAAATTTAGACAAATATAAAATGTATTAATATTATACCTAGAACCGACTGGAACCCAACCCGGCCCGCCCATAAACACATTTAAGTATAATATATCTTATATCCAAATCAACACGCATGCTCGCTTTAAATTTTGAATTTGTTTTGAAATTAACCCTTCTAAGGCTGGGTTTGGATGGGCGATTGAGTGCGGTGCGGTGCGTTTAGCTTTCTTTTTGTCTCACGCTACAGTATCGCTATAGTATCTAATCTCACCGCCACCGCAGTTTTTACACTAACTGCAGGTAAACGCACCTTCCATCCAAACTCACCCTAAAACTATTTGTATAAGCCGGTTGAGTCTTAGGGCTAGTTTAGTATTATTTTTGAAAAGTGCTTTTGAAAAGTGCTGTGGAAAAATATTTTTTAGAAGTACTTTTGAAAAGTTTGATTTAAGAGTTGACTCTTTAGTATTGCGGTCAAAAAGTATTTTTGAGAAATAAAATGTTCATTTTAGACCATATATTATAAAGTAACAAATATGCATTTAAATAATGTCCAAATTAGTTAATATTATTATATTTTAGTAAGAATATAAAAAATAATTTATTATATTTTTGTTAATATTTTAATATATGAAATATAAATTTTAAATATTTTTAAGCAATAAATATTAATTATTTATAAAATTTAATTAGAATATATAAACTATATTTTAAATATTTAAATATAACCATTAAATATTTGTAATTAAATATTAACACATTTGTATTATTTAAAAAAACTTTTTTATTTTTAATTAATAATTTTAACACACTCGTAATTAAGGAGAAGGAAAAATACCATGTTGTTGAAATGGCGAAAAAGTAATTAAGGACCAAAAGTGCTTTTGGGAGAATAAAAGCTAAAAATTTTAGCTTCTGGTTCTTTTCAAAACTGCTTTGAAAAAGTCAAAAATTTTAATCAAAAGTAGCTTGTTTAGCATTATTTTTTTTTGCTTCAAAAGCACTTTTAATCCAAAAAATACTTTTGAAAAGCAATGTTAAACACACTTTTAGCTCAGTTGGCATCGACATGGTTGCCAGTGTAATAAGATATTGGATTCAAGTGCGCTAAAACGCATTATTCTTTTATTTAAAAGTTGAAAAAAGACTATGAATAATTGTAGGTATTGTATCAAAAAGTAAAGACTAATAATCATAATGCTAAACTCATATGAAATGAATTAAATAAAAAAAATAACATCCGTTTAATTAAATATTTATCAAATATTGGTTGAGTAATATAATGGAACATGCACAAGCAGAAAGTGTTTAAGGTAAAACCTAATGATAAAAATTATAAAAATATACGAAAAAATTAAAATTAAAGAATACATAAAAAAATGGAATATACGTAAATTGTCATGCTGTTAAAAAATAATAATTCGACTAAAAATAAATTGGTGGCTAAATTAGACTCTTTTCAAAAAATTAAAAATTAAATTTACCTAAAAAAATTAAATTAATAAAAAATATAAATATTAGAGACTAAATTTGACATTACATTTATAATTCAATCAATTCTTTCAATTTACAAAAAAATAAAAATAAAAATAAAAATAAACTATAATTAAATTAGGAAAGAAAAGGAAGGGTAAAAAAGGCAAGACAAAGAAAGTCAAACTGAAAGTAAACGCGCGTTGTGAGTGGGGAGATAGTGAAAGTTGCTCACTTCTTTTAATAATAATAATAATGACACAGTTTTCAGCTTCTTCTCTCCACTAATCGACCAATAATTTCCCTTTCTCTCAATTTTCTTTTTCCCATTTAGGGTTCTAATTTATGAACAAAATCAACTGATCCAAAGCCAAACAACGAGCAGCAGCATAAGGTACAAAATTTTCCTTCTTTTTCTTTACAGTTTTAATTTTATAGCTCAACTTATTTCTTCGATCATCGTTGAATTTTCTGTTGAATTTTTTAGTTTTTTGATGTTTTCTTAAATATAGATTTGTTAAAGCAATTTCATTTGATTTTGATTTTGATTTTGATTTTATTCATAATTTATACGTTTCTCTGGTTGAACTGCTTTTGTTTATGTAGTTATGTATAACTTCTGTGCTTGTTTTGGTTTGGTTTTGATGTTTTGGTTCTTGAATGATTTGAATTAATTTCATGTTATTTTAGAATATTTAGACTGTTTCCATGCTTTTGGATTATGAATTAGGATTGATTAGCGGAATTTACAAGGAAACGACAGCAATCTAACTCTGACATCAATATATTGTTTCTTTTGTTGTCAAATGTATCTAGCCAACTTTTTCGGCATCTGAATTTAATCCATACAACTAGATAGGCTTCTGTCATGGATAAAGACTTTAGCTTCGTTATCATGAGGCTTTAGGCTTGTAATATATGTCTAAGTTCTGCTTTCTATCTGTGGTAACAAAAACTTTAGTCACTCAAACGAACAAGTTTGTAAAAAGGCAACTAAACCGAGATTCAGCAACTTGACAATTGCAGGGTGGGGAGTCCTTTTGCACTGCATTTATAAGCTAGGATTTGTTACTATTGAGTTTTTACTAGTTAAATACCGGATTCAGTCCGTAGTCCTAGTTATAACTAACTTGTCCAAATTTTATCTATCGTCGCAGCTATAACTGGCAAATGCTTAACCAAAGATAGATGTTTTTTCCCTTATTTGCCCGTAGTTAAATACTGGATTCAGTCTATAGTCCTAGCTATAACTAACTTGTCCCAATTTGATCTATCGTTGCAGCTATAACCGGCAAATGCTTAACCAAAGATAAATGTTTTTTCCCTGATTTGTCCCAAGTGTTTAATTCCGGTAGCATGATGCTTTAGGCTTAGGACTTGCAACTAAATATGTTTCAGCCTTCTATTTGTACTAGCTAGACTCGAAGAATAAGCTTGTAAAACATAACTAAACCCAGATCAGCAACTTGACAAATGATGATGTAGGATTTCTTACTATTGAGTTTTTACCTGTTAAATACCGGAAATCTCTTGATTGTCTGTTATTTTTACCATTTTCTTTCACCATTGATTATGAATTAGTTAAAAGACATTTTGGTAATTTGATTTCCATCAAAGATCAAAAGTGACTCATATTTGAGTTCTCTAGGTTATGGAAATCCATTTTTATACACTTTATTTTCTTTTAGGATAGTAGTTTGTGGTTATATTGTTGTTAAAGCAATCCTCTGCCATCATTGTTTTTCCAAATAGTTTTGGTTTTCTCTGCAGTTTGTGGTTATGGATCAGCAAGGCCATGGGCAGACTTCGGCCATGGGCATAGTTGGTAGTGCAGCGGCAGTTCCTTATGGTATAACTGGCTATCAAGCGAATCAAATGATGGGAACCTCGACTCCTGGATCAGTCGGTTCAGTCCGACCCCCTAGTCAGCCTGCTGGCCCCTCTGCTTCATCGGCCCAGCTGGCACAACAGCAACTAGCTTATCAGCATATCCATCAACAACAACAGCAGCAATTGCAACAACAACTCCAGCGCTTTTGGGCGAATCAGTATCAAGAAATTGAGCAGGCTACGGATTTTAAAAACCATAGCTTACCGTTGGCCAGGATTAAGAAGATCATGAAGGCAGATGAGGATGTTAGGATGATATCAGCTGAAGCTCCGGTCGTGTTTGCTAGGGCCTGTGAAATGTTCATTCTCGAGTTGACACTGAGGTCGTGGAATCACACCGAGGAAAACAAGAGGAGGACCCTTCAGAAGAATGACATCGGAGCAGCAATTACGAGGACCGATATATTCGATTTTCTGGTTGATATCGTCCCGAGAGAGGATATAAAAGATGAGGTTCTCGCATCTGTTCCGAGAGTTGAAGGATCGGCTGATGGTCTTCCTTACTATTACATGCCGCCTCAACTTGCTCCCCAGGCTGGTGCTCCGGGTATGACTGTAGGTAAGCCGGTGATGGATCCCACCTTTTATGGCCAAAAGTCTGGCCCTTATGCCGGTCAGCCGGTATGGCCGCCACAGCAGCAGCAGCAACCGCCTCCGGATTCATAAATGTGATCTTAATGTCTACTTAAGAGCTTAAAGGACAGTGCAAGTGAATTAATCATCATATCCGTAGTATATTAATATGTGATTGAATTCTACAACATATCAGTGCATTGCTATATTGCATTACAATTTAGTTTTATATATATAGTGTAACAGTTCAAAGATACTTGCTTTTGTAAATTCGAAGTGACATGTTTTTCATGTATTTGGAAAATCATATCTATAACTATGAATGTTAAATCGGACCAACATAGGTGAATTCATTCATCTTTATTATTGATGTTTTTGACGTGCCTGTACAACCGTCACGACTCGCTGACCAACCTAATACTATCATTTCCCTGGGTAGTTGCACTGTGTTGGCATAGTGATCACGAACTGGTATTGTCTTCTTCAAGTAACCCACCTGCCCTGCCAGACCGAATGGAGGGATCTTGAGAGACTTGCAGGTACTCAAAAGAAGACAATATTGGCTTGTGACGTGACGCTAGAAAGTGAAAGTACCCGAATGGTCAACGGCTTAACCAAGGTACTTTAATCACCTCAAGATAAAATAGTAGAGATCTTCATTGCTCTCCACCCTATAATAGAATCCTCTCACCTTTTACATTATGTTCATCAACATTCCATGCAAACACTGAAATATTATTATATTCCATTACATGAAAGAAAAGTTTTTAGCGCACTAGACTTTTGTCATCGAAACAGCCTTCCGAGTGCATACGGGGACAGACATCTGTGTTGGTGTCTATTATCAAGATGCTGGAGAAATCGCTTCCAAACTGCATTGTTCGGAAGTAACTGGTAAGATTGAAATTTTATTTCACTTTAAACTGATACTCATGATAGGTGAGTGTACCTTTGCCCCAAGTGTTCGATGATATCGGTGGTAAGAGTTGACCTTTTTTTATGCTCAAAAGCAAGAGCTGCAGCCTTCCTCAATAAAGCCGATCCAGCAATGCAACCCAACACGGTTGGACTGTAGTGACACCGTGTTTTAAGAAAACAATTGACGAACATGTAGTAGAAAAGATAAGAGCAATGACAGTGAGTTAGCTGGAGCCAGAACTACCTGATAGTTGATTCCCTTTCGGCGGCCGAATTGCATTGACGAGCCCAAGATAAAAACACCGCAACACTGGTAGAAAAGCCAAAATGATCAAATGGAATGTACAATGCACAAACTGAAAGGAAATCGTAATGAACCAATTACCTTCCAGAAAGAATATCACCTTGGCCACCACAGCGCCGTGGAGATCCATAAATGCTTACTGATTGGACTATATAAAACAAAAGGTGTAGCATTAAAAATAGTTCCACACATTCCAAACAAAAAACATATATAGGGTGCTTCAGAAATCCGTTCCTGACTCATGTTGTAATAAAGAGCATAGTTTTTAGAGAATAATACATCTATGAGTCAGGGTTCCATACCTTTTTCCCCATCACTAATGAGGTCAGACTTTCCTTTCCTTAAGATCGTTACATTACCGATCCTAACCAATAGGGGCACTTCAAATTAGAAAAATTCTGGGATGTTGCAATAAAATTTATTGCATGAGTACATAGTATAGCAAATGCAACACTACAAATCAAAATACAAAGAAGGTGGTCTCGATATTCTAAGTCCATCATTCGAAAGTGAAAGAATTCTAAAGGGATATACAACGCTGCTTGTATAAATAGCTCTTACTTACATTGACTATACCTAAGAAAAATGCAGAGACGCTCTCTATTGTCACTATATGTTACGGACGTAATCAGTTTTCTTTCCTAACCAATGCGTTGGATAAAAACAATATGCAGAGTGAATCTCAACAGTCCGACAGCTATAAGATAAATCCATAAGCATGCCGGTTTTTTTGAACAATGTCGATATACTGACAGACGATAAAATAATAACTGGAAATCTCCGAGGCTTTCACCAGAAAGGAAAAAAAAGGTTTAGATCCTATATATTCATGACAAAGAAAATATCTTGACAATAATAAATTATCGTTGCTTTAAATGCATATACGGGGGGAAATGTGAAAAAAGAGAACTTGCAAAAGGAATATACTGTTTCGAAAGAGAGAGCAGTTCCCCATGAGTGTTTTGATCGTTTACATCGCAACCTAGAACTTTCTGAACCAGGCGCTTGTATTCATTCACATTCGGAGTCAAGACAGCTAAGCGATAGCCACTAACAAGCTCGATACTGTTTGTCACAAGGAAGAGTCCGTCCTAGGAAATAACAGTAATTAAAAGGAAATCAAGATAGAAACTGGTATGTAGCATGAAATTTCACCAGACAATGCCGCATACTCGTATTTACTGATTACATACCCCATCTACAACTATTGGAACATTTGATTGCCTTGCACGTGTCATGATTTTGCTCACACATTCCTGAAAAGATTACGCAAAATGAAAGTGATTATGAAAGAGCTATTCCTAGGAATCCATGCAGTCACCAAGAACAATTGCAGAATATTTGCATTGAAAATATCTAGCTTGTCAAGGAACAAGTCACTTGCGCTTAGCTCTAATCATATATTCCGAGAAAAAGGTTTATTCATTTCACGTTAGAGGGGGGGGGTTAAAAACCATTTTTCCTCGAGATTAAAATAAGAATTTTGCATTCTGCAAAGGCTTTGCTTGGGTTTAAAGCATATGCATTCACAATTCTCGGTCAATGAACCAAGCATGGCATTACTAAGTCAGCTACGACCAAAGCCAAACAGTATTATGACCCTTCAGAGCATGATTAAAGCAAAATTGTCATATACATTCCGGTTAATGGTCAGCTAAACAAAAGAACAAACATGTTCACAATCAATGGACGAATGTAACTCCGCAAAAAGATGCATTTTAACAGCATTTGGACCATTAAGTATTGCCATATATCGCATGTTTTTATCCATGAAAGCTAAAAGCTAAATTCTCATAAGTACAAGCTGGAAAAATGACCACGATACTACTTGAACATTCCCCAAATAGAATTAAGGAAAAACCGAAAAGCTTCCATGTAACATGCACATTCCTCATACACAACTACAAATTAGATTGAAAAGGTACTCGAAGTATTTAGAAATAAAAAATGCATATGCATGTATCTTAAGTGAGAAAAACACACCAGAAGAAATGTGTCCCTTCCAAGCCCCGGACCAACAACCAGACAATCAAATCTTTCCATCCATTTATCAAACTCGGAAAGAATCTTCTTTGAGATATCTCTTTTGCCCTCATCATTAACACCACTTTCACATTGAAACAGCACAACAGTCAGAAATTAAACCAATTTTTATCGAAAGATTAATTTGCAAATGGAGACAGAGATCACCTAATATTATATGACTCTTCTAAAATAGGGTGCACTATCAACTCAGGACTGTAACTTTTTATAACTGTGGCAGCCCCTTCTGTACAGAAAACATGCGACAAATCCGCGCCCTGCAAGGGGAAGAAAAAGATATTCACATTCGATTAAACCGAAGGGTCATTTATAGATACAATGCTAGAATGGAAACCAGTATATATATTTACTAACAATCTTCAAAGCTGAAATAGCAGCAAAGTAAGGTGCACCGGTATATTCACGACACCCTCCGATAACAGCTATCTTCCCTGTAAAAGAAATGGGATTCCCATATCAAATCCAATTCAATTAAACACATTCTTAAAACCTCAAGTAACTTCAACCAGCTTGGCCTTAAACCCTAAACCCTAAAACAAATACACAAAAAAGAGAGGTGACCTATTATTCGAAAGGGCTTACCAGCTTGGCCTTTATGTCTAGTAGGGTCAAGTGATGGGGTAATTGCTCTCAAAACAGACTCAGCATTAGCCTCTAAAGAGGCTCCTCCACTCAAGCATTTCACAGCTTCCATTCTTATTTTGTCACTGACACTGTACCCCTTTAGAGATCTTATAAGGAACTGTTGCCTCCTTAAAACAGCTGATGAAGCTAAAGATGAAAACCCAGAATTCATTCCATGCTTAAAAAACATCAGCAATCAAGAAAAGGCTGCAAATTATTTTTCCTAAACTGTGAACCACAATAAACAATATATATACATGCATCAGCTATTAAAATTAACAAATATAAATTCCAATTTTGACAAAGTACTGATCAAAAGCAACTTTAATTAAAAAAAAAAATTGAAACTTTATGCAAAAATTCACCTGAAATTATTGATATAAATTATGGATGAAAAAAGGATCAGCTTCAGCCCTCTTACTCTTCAGCCTTCAGTTATTAGCTGATTTTTTTTTTTTCAAATTGGATTTTTAACACGTAATGTATACTTTTTTGTGTATTTGCCGTTAGATTGGGTCGGACAAAACAGAGTGCGCCGATAAAAAGAAGGATCAAATTCTAGTGTTGGTTCCTGGTCTAATTCGAAATTTAGTCCCTATTGTTTAATATAGCATACTATCAAGGGGTCAAGATAAAAATTTAAAATTTTGAGGGGCCAAAATTATAATTTTTTTTCATTATTCAAATGACTAAAAAGCTTAAAATGAATAATCTATACTTGAGAGAGACTATTAATTAAAATTTTCCATTTGACCAAAGGGCCAAGACTTACTTACCCAGCCCCACCTTACTTCATTCCATTTCAATTTAATTTTTCCTTACTTACCTTTAATTTTTTTTTATAAGTGATCTGTCGTAATTTGATATGTCAAATTGGGCTCTCTCTTACACTTAATGAGCTTATTCTCGAGCAATTTTGATGTCTTTATTGTGTTTTTAATTAGTTTAACCATTCGCATTAATAAGTTATTAGTGTACATTTTGTGCTTATTATGAGATCCAAATTGGTCGAATGTACCAATTGGACCCTAACGGTTGATTGAGTGTTGTAGAAGCTCGATGGTGGCCCGAACATGAGCGAAAACATCACCAAAGGAATGGGTATCACGACATCGAAACATGGAAGTCGCAATACCACCAACAGGCCTGAAATGAAGAGAACGAAGCTCCCATGACATGAAACACGCACGACGTCATGACGAGGGCTTTTCCCACGTAGCAACGAAATCCAACCCCCAACCCTTAATTTGCAGATTGTCGACGATGTCGCGACATCACTATCTTGAGGGGACAAAAAATGACATCAAGGGTAGTTTTTGTTCACCTGAAGCACCAATCAAATAAAAGACGTCCAAGGACATTTTGATCATAGAAATAAGGTTGTAATCAGCTTTAAAAAGCCGAAAATTGACTGAAGAAAGTAGAGCTTTTAGTTTAGGTTTCCTCTCATCTTTAGCTTAGGGTTAGAATAGTTTTCTTCTTTATTTTTCTTAAGATTTTAGATCTAGATTTAGGGTATTAGTTGTAACTAAGTAGTTGTTAATGTAGCTTAGTTCATTGACCTTATTTAATGCTTTAAAAACTCTTTGTAATTTCAGTTCACTCTTTAGTTTCAATGTAACTCGGTTTCATTTTAGTTTCACTATTAGAAATCTATTCTTTAGTGTTAGTTTACTTCACCATTGTTGTCATTGTTGTTTACTTTTAAGCTTTTTCGAGAAAAACCCTAGTTTTATTTTTATTGTATTTTCTATTTACGCATATTTTATGCTATTGTGTTCTTGTTTGCTTAAGTAGGAGTATGGGTAACTAAACTTAAAAGAGATTGGTTGATGGAAATGTGTGTAATCTAACTTTTGGGTCAGGAACTAAATTGTAATAATTTGGACTAAATCGAATTAACATAAAAACTTAGGATTGATGCCCCTAAGGGAAAATTAAGATAAGTGAAACCGAGAGGAGATCTTATTAATAATCAATTTGTTAATCCCAGGTTAGTCGAACAATATCGAGAGATAAATTAGACTAATTTGTCTAACTTGGTAAGATTGAGACCGAAAGGTAAATTTAAGCCATTTTAGGAGTTTAAGTAATTTAGATCCTTAATTCAATTGTTAATCAACCATGTTGAAGTCAACCAACCATTGTTTGCTAATTAAATCGTTAGTTTTATAACTTTGTATGTTCTACGATTTAATATTCTTTAGTGCTAGATAGTTAATTAGTTTAATTAAAATCCAATTATAAATTGTCGTACTACAGAAATTAGTGAGTACATAGCTTGCTAGACCCCTTTCTTACATGCATTTTTGAATAGAAATCGCTAAATTGCTGATTCTTTTGAGTTTGATCATTGGAATATTCTGATGTTCCATTGTAACACTACGATTACAATTAACATGTCACACTTGCAGTAAGCTACGATAGTTATATTTGTATTAGTGTTGATTTCCCTCGTTGTTCGCGAGGGCAGTGAGAGGAAGACATTACATTTTTACTCTCTTAATAATTATATATACACAAGAATAACATGGTAATTTCATAAAGTGGAATGGGATAGGGCAGGACGAGACAAACAATTACCATAATTACTTTATACCCACTGTCTAAAAAAAATCCACCTTACCCCACCCCATATCCACTTTTCAAAAGAAACAAAAAAAACAAAATCAATTCCATTTGGAGCAAATCGGTTCGGGTTTTACAATCCTAACCTTTGATAGCAACTTTATATTTTCGATTTTTTGTATTTATTCTTAACAAGTGTGTTATTTAAAGAAAAAATATTATTATATTTATTTGGTTTTAACAAAATTTACAAATAAATAAATTGTATGAAGTTATTTTTTGGTACATTTCAAAAAGAAAATAAGAAAAATAGACTTTACTGAAGGCCAATCAATATTAATTTACACATGCTACTAGAAAAAAAAAATCAAAATTGTGATCTATTGATGAGAAAAAAGATGAGGGAAATGGAGGTGACAATTTACCAGATGACATGCAGAGAGCTGTGAGTAGAAGATGATAGAGTTTGAGATCTGATTCTTAAGTGGGAGGAGAGGAATAAAAGAGGTCGAAGGAGGAAAAAAAAAAAGAGGAAGATCCCTTCTCTTGGTCGGAGTGAAGTATTTCTAGGTGCATGTGACATTCTCTTAACTTGAAGTCCTAACACGTGTATAACACAAGTCTCATCATGATTAGCCATTGAGGAAGCACGATAACTTCTAGGTGAGCAGTGATGTGATGAAAATAGGCTAAGTGAGGTCTATGTGTAAGTCATGCAAAGTAAGGCTTAACACCAGTCCTTGGCAAGATAACTCTTAAGGGATCTCAAGTGTCCTAAATATGCGCTCTTGTATTCTTTAACTTTGTTGAGGTATCGTTTTTGGCGAGGTTTAGATGGTCTCATGGCAAGGTACTTATAATATGATCTTAAACCTAAAAAATATTTTTTAATTAATGTAAAATTTATGTTCGTTTTATTATTCATAAAAAGAAATCATTTCAAGGTTCGAACCAGCTTGTACAATCGATAACAAAATAATACTAACTACTACGGCTTCAATACCCTTAAGCCCCTATTTAAAATTTAACCCGATTCAACTCTAAATTTAATTAAATCTGGACGGTAAAAAGATCCATACACTATTTGGAAGCATCTCTTGGAATGTGTTTCCATAAATTAATGAATAATCAATAACATGGCAATGTGAGGAAGAGATTATATATAAAATCTGATTTTTTTTTCTTAGAATCACTATAAATATAAAATATTCTTTCTGGAAACTCTGCTTCTCAACTCCAATGCTTTGGTATTTTAAAACACTTCCATCAAAGTTCCAATGCACTGATTTAAGAGTACAAAATTAAATTAAATTATGTTAGATCACATACTTTGAGTGCAAATTAATTTAGGACTCCATCTAGGAGACAATTTGTGCATGCCATTAAAAACGGGGATCTCATCAATTAAAGTCCATATATTTTAATATTTAGTATTTTATGAACTGATAAAAATATTTTGATTTAATTTATCCAATTCAATAAAAAAAAAAGGTAAAAGTCGATTGAGTTTTAGCTCAATTGATATAGGTATTTTAGTGTAGGAGGATGTGAGTTTGAGTGTATTGAAACGCATTATCCTCCTATTTAAGAGTTAGAAAAGAGTTATGGGTAGCTCTAGGCACTATGTTAAAAAAAACAGATACGACCAAAGCCTATAATGAGATTGTTCAAAAAAAAATTAAGATGTCCTCAACTATAGTTTAAAATGTTTTGACCAAGTCTTCAACGTTTGACACTGTCTATCATTATTGTTAAAATTTTTTTTTTAAAAAAATTGTCTATTTTAGGTATAATATTGTAAAGAAGAAAATTTATTAGACTTCTTTAATAAAAACAAGTCAATCATTTCAACTAAAAGCTAAAAAATTTTGGTCTCTTTTTTTTTTTTTTCAGTTTTGCTTTTCTTTGTAACATTAAGGGTTAATTTTAAAAGAATAAGAAAATATAAAAATTATTATTTTGGATTTTTGTCTATTTTCATTTTTTATTTATTTTTAATCAATTTTAGTTAATAAATTTGTTTTAACTTTTTATGTGAAAGGGTCATAAAGAAAAGCAACTTGAAAAAGAGAAAACTAAAGTACACAATGTTGATGGTTAGATTTTTTAGAATCAACGCTATTGATATTGGATATCAGTAAATGTAAGATACGGAGGAAATGGTGGTGGTGACAAGGAGGTCTGTTCGCCGTAACTAGCAGAGAGCAAGAGTAAGCAAGGAGGGAGTAGATGAGGAAAATGAGGAGGAGGTCGTGCGTTGCTATAAGATTAAGGTTGTTGAGAAGGAAGGAATATCATTTATTCATCGTGCCTTGGGGTATTTGTAGGAGGCGGGTACCCTTTATCGAATAGAGTCACGTCATTGACAAACTCGAGATATGATAAATGTGTGATCAGCCAGGTGGCAAGGCGGTTACATGTTGGTTGTGTATACAACTTTAACATTCCATTTGTAAAGTACCACGTGACATTTTAAACAAGAATATATAAATTTTCTTTTGTAAAAAATATATAAACTTTAAAATTTTATAAAAATAAAATATAAAAAATTAGAAATACATATATAATGTAAAATTATATAGTATCAATTTCCTAAAAAATCATACAGAACCAATTAGAATTTCTTTTAATTTAATTTTCCTTTAATTAAAATCAATATTCTTCGTAGCTTCAAACTGAACATAAAAATTTTGAGTAGACAACTATCGTCGGCCACCATGCTCTATCGTCGGTCGCCAATCACTGGTGGCCATCTGAGTTCAAATTTCACCATTATCTTATTTTTTAACTTCTCTTTTCGTTTTTGACATTCATTTTTCCTAAAAAAGACTAGATTTTTTTTCTAGATTTACAAACTAATTTCTAAACTTCAACTTAAAATTCGGGTAACTTTCCCCATTGATTATTTGCGATTTTTTAATGTTATTTCCCTTCATAAGCTTATCTTTCTCACCATTACATCAACGCGGCAATACACAATACAATTCAAGCTGCTTGAGTTGAAAATTAGATTAGTCACTTTTCATGTTTTTTTTTGCCACAAAAAAGGTGGTGTCGGCCATTAGCAGGCCACCACTAATTTTTTTTACTTTTTCTCGTATTCTGGTGCCGGCTATTGACAGACCAAAACTCGAAAAAAATTTCCGTGTACAAAGGTGCCAGCCATTGACAGGCCAGCACCCAAATTTTTTTATTTTTTTCTTTTTTGTATATCAGTATTCTACAATCTAAAAAAAATGCACTGGTTCCGGGCATTGACAGGCCAGAACCAAAAAAATCATTTTTTAAGTCTGACACAATTATCAGGCAATCATGGGTCCAAAATACGAGTTGGTTCCGGCCATTGATAGCCAAAACCCTATTTTACTGTTCATTTCAAGTTATTTTGGTGATTATTTTTAAACCTGGGTTATTTTTATAAATATAATATTTTTTTAGACTATTTAGGTAAAATAGCCTTCTCTTTCACCATTACATCAACGCGGCAATACACAATACAATTCAAGTTGCTTGAGCTGAAAATTAGATTAGTGACTTTTCATGTTTTTTACTTTTTTATTTTTTATTTTTGGGTCAATTATGGTAATAGTTGCGATATGGATATGACTATGTGGTGATCCAGAAGATTTGAGAAATTTTTTTATTAATTTAATTTAGTAAATACATTTTTAAGTAAAAAAGGGAAAAAAGAATTTTTTTTTATGTACTTCATATTTATTTTAGAGTTTATATATTATAATTTCTTTCAATTTTATAATTTTTATAAAATTATATTCATTTTTTGAATTTTTATATATTTAATTTCATTTTTAATAATTTTTAAGGTCTATATTTTGATAAAAGGAAAAATATTTATTTTTTATAAAGGAATCTCATGTGACACTTTTTCATTGGCTAAAATAGCTCAAATGTGTTTTTTATTTTTTTTGTAATGTCTGTTAAATTAGGGACTAAAAAATATAATGTAAGCATACTTCAAGTACTAAATTGAGATAAGAAAAAAATTAAATAGTAATATGAGAAAACATGTATACTTCAAGGACTAAATTATGAATTAAGCCAAATTTTAAGAATTTTGAAATTTCCTCTCTAAAATTTATTTTGATTGGTTAGTTGACTTGGATTAAATTAATTTAATTAAATAATTATTTAATTCCAAAATTAATTGCAGAAATGAGACACCAACACGTGTTTTGCTAGTTACTAATGAAAATTTAGGGTGTTGGGTAGCTGTCACTTCTGCTAATTGCTGGCTTTCAATTATGTTTTAACATGTAAACAAATAAATAAAAATACGATAAAAATGGTATAAAATAGAGATATTATCTCTTTTTAATAATTTAATGTTATATCAGTAATTTCATTTTAAATTTTAAGATTTTTATTTGAATTTAATTTTTTTAATATGAAAATGCTGATATGACATTAAATAATTAAAAAATAGATACAAATGACTTGGCGTCACTATTTCATACAATCTTTTCCCATAAAAATCTTAAAGCTGAATTAGATTTTCTCTGCGGTTAAGGCAATAAAATAAGAAAATAAAAAAAGGGTTAAATTCTAAGTTTAGTCCATGAACTATTGCTAAATCCGAGATCTAATCCATGCACTTTAATTTCACAATTTTTTTTTATCTTAGCAATGATGGTAGTTTGAGAAATTAGTCCAAATTGTTGATAGTGTTAGAAACTCGATTAAGCATGAGGTTGACTTACTAATGAGGCTATGGTACAATTGATAAAGGTTGAGATTTAATTTGAGATTTAATTTCTTAATCAAGATGATAGTTTTCAAAATAAAATAAAAAAAATTACTACACAATTGAAATTCTTATAACCCATGTAAAAGTTACATTCAAAATTTCTAAATTGTTGTCCAAAAATCTTATATTGTTTTTCGTCCATCAAACATGCCTATCTACCCGATAAAAATATAGGATCAATTTGTTACTACCTAACTATAGCAACTTTAATAGTTAATAGGGTGATGGAAATTAAGACACAGATCATGTTGCTCTTTTGAGACGATACATACACTTTTTCAGTGATAATAATTTGTGCAAAGAAATTTTATTGCACGAAATCCCCTAAAATATAACAACTCACCCAATGTACACCTTGTTAACTTGTACATGTTACTCTACCAAAACTTCACTTTCTTCACCCAAATAATTAAAAATTTTCAAAACAAAACTTAGGAAAATCTTTAATTGTAATAAAAGCTAGACTTGTCTATGGGTTGGGCTGGGTCTTGTACGAAAAGTAGGAGGGTTTGGGCAAAAAAATAAGGCCTATTTTGAAAACGGGTCAGATCTCGGATAATTTTTTTTAGCCCGAGCTCAGCCTCGGCCCAGCTTGGATACCTTAACAAAATATTGGTACCTTGCCTAGTATAAATATCGTTTTAAGGTTCAATATTTTGAAAATTAAAGAAAAATTGCTTGAGTACCGATACCCTCCCCAACGTATCAAAACCACATAGCAAGTATCAATACTACAAGATTTAATTCGGGTCGGGTCGATCCTGGCCCATGTTTAGCATATATAATTTGGGTCGGGCTTGGACAAAGATTTAGGCCCAATTTTTAGGTCAGACCAACTCGAACCTATCAATCAGACTTAAAATTTTGTTAGGACCCGACGCGATCCATGAGCAACTCTAATAAAAACAACTAAGTTAAGTTGACTATATATAATTAAACTTATATTGAAAGCAAAAGTAGGTTAATTAAACTTATATTAATGACTTTAATTTTTTTTATTAATAAAGAAACATTTTCTTTTTATTAAAATACTCTAATAGAAACATCCCAATTACAAATGCTTTAATTAGGTTAATAAAGTTTTAGTATTGTTAGTAAAGGTCAAAGTTTTGAGTTTTTAAATGTTTGGGTTCAAATTTCATCACGTGTCAATCTCTAACTTCATCATGCAGAATTGTCATATATGAATTTTATCTATTTTTTTTTTTGTCAATTTGTGTTTAGTATCAGTATGATTATACTTTATAGTTGTTCATATATATATATTTGTAATTGTATTATACTTGTGATTATATTGTATTTCTTGATATCGAAAAGTTGGGAAGAGGAGACAAGCAACGATTCACCTTCTTTGAGCGGAGAGTTATACAATTTTTAGTAGAGTAGAGGGGTTGAAAGGGAGAGCCAGTTGAGAGGGTGAATAAGATACTGTAGTAAGAGTTCTAGAGTGAGGAGCAAGTATATCCTCAGCTTCGGGTTACGAAGGGTATTAATATTGGTTAGTCTTTCCTTACCACATATCATCTATGACTGGTTGATCCTTTATATAATTCCTTGTTAGGTCAATAGTACAATATAAGGTGACTAGACTACAAGGTATGTGAATGACAAGAGATAAATATTTTGCTGGAATAATCTAATTGTCTGGGGTAGGTGATTCGTTTGTTCCCTAAGATCTAGCGAAATAGATCCAATAATAGAGGAGATATATTAGGCAGAGGAATGGTAGTAATCAGAAATTACATAATATTTTTTTTATAGTAAATGACTGTAAAAATTGATTAAGTATTTCTGAACACTTTGAGTAAGAATTAAAGTTTGATTCTCATCAATAATCTTATTTAATTTATAAAAAAATATTAGTATAGAACTTAATTTCAAATTTAACCCTTAAAATTACACTAAATTTTCAATTAAGGACAAAAAAAATCTCAATTTTTTTTATAAATAAAATTAATAATAGTAAAAGTACTAAAACCATAATTTGAAAGAAAAAAGTAAATATTGGCTAAAGGATACCTAAATATTGTTCACAAATGAATAGACAAACAAGATTGAAGATTCCCATTTAGCAAAGAAAATTCTACACTCATTTTTTGCCTTCTTTTCAATGCCAACGTGGCAACCTTTGTTGTCTGTCGGACTGCAATTTAACCGACTAACCATCATTGTGATGAGGCCACCACTTGTCACCCTCCTCCACTGCACGTGTGATCCACGAACCAATTAGGATAAATGTTGAGACATGACATTAGAAAGATTGAATGAGGAATCGTTGTCCTCCACGTGCTCAATGGAAACTGGGATTCAATCCTATCCGTTACCCCAGTAAAATGGAAAAAATAAAGTTTAAATATGCGTTTAATCCTTATACTTTAGCAAAATTTAAGATTTAATCCTTATAATCATATTTTTGTATATAAACATTATGGTTCAATTATTAATACCGTTAATATTTTTTATCCAAATATTTAATATTTTCATTTTTCAAGAGGCCTCGGCTCACTTAGTTAAATGATAAAATTACTTTTAGCCCTAAATTTTTTTAAAACTTTCAATTTTAGTTTTATTTAAACTTTTGATTTTTAATTTTAACCTCGCTAAAATTTTATAAATTTATCTCGACTCTCTAAACAAAAGTCTTTGCTTTCCTTCTACGTTATATCATATGAGAGTAGCCAAATCAACATGCCAAAATTAGTAAATTTTGATTGCAAATTTAACACGATTTTAGTGATTAGACTAAGATTTTCAAATAAAAAAAGATTTAATTTAATTTTTAAATATAAGGACTAAGTCTCTAATTATGCCAAAGTACATGGAGTAACGGCATATTTTGAATAAAAGAAATAAAAGCAAATCAAGTCCCCACTCTCCACTCTTTCCCACTACTAATCCTTTCATAGAACATTGAAACTGAAAAAAAGAAAAACTCCATCTTTATTAGACCCCATGTTTTTAAACCAACAATTTCTCTCTCTCTCTCTCTCCCTCTCTCGCCCTTTATTTTTTTTATGAATTTATTTTCTTGTTTTTTGATTCTTGAATTTCGAATGAATCCATTTTCCCAGTAGCTTACAGGTTCCTGTTTTTATGATTCTCTGAAAAAAAGGAAAGAAAAGAAAACTGATAGAAGATAAAGAAAGTATATTAACTCCACCATGAATGCTTCCTTGCTTCATCGACACCCATTTTTTATAAATTTTTGATCCTTTTCTCTCTCTCTTTGTTGTTGCTCATCATTTATAACTTAAACAAAACTGACCTACCAAGCAAAGAAAACCCAAAAGCCAAAAAAAAAAAGAAGAAAAATGGTTCATCACCATTGGACATGAACATGCTCTATTTTGCTTGAAAAGCACACTTCTATGCTCTTTAAACCTTAATCCCCTTTCCTTCCCCTTTTACTGTGCTTTTCTCTCTTTGGGTTTTCATCATTTTTTCAAATTAAACAATACCCAGATTCAAGTTCCTTTTAGTTTTTTCAAATGTGTAAAGGTCCTTCTCAGCAGCAAGACAATGAACCCATTCCGAGCTTCAAGAGATTACGGCTCTTTGAGCCGTCTGTTGGGGTTCTTGGCTTCTTTCTTGCTGCTGTTTGTGTGATTTGTTGTTTCTTTTACTTGGATTATAGAGCTGTGGTTAAAGGGTACAGGGTTCCAACTCAGTCAGATAGATTCACGTGGCTTAAACTAGATGGGTCTTCTTCTTCTTCTTCTTCTTCTTCTTCAAGTGAGATTGTTAAAAGAGTTGATTTCTTGAGTTTTGAAGGTGAAGGGTGTGACGTGTTTGATGGTGATTGGGTCTGGGATGAAACGTACCCCCTTTATGAATCTCGTGACTGTAGCTTTCTTGATGAAGGGTTTAGGTGTACTGAAAATGGACGGCCAGATTTGTTCTACAGTAAATGGAGATGGCAGCCTAAGCATTGTAACCTCCCCAGGTTCTTATTGTTCTTCATTATTTGATATGCAGTGCTTATTTTCCTTCAATAATTTTATCGGTTTAGTGGCTTAATCATGAAGTATTAGAAACTCTGCACAATGAAAATGACCCCCGTTTCATTTGGTTCCTATTTGATATGCAAAGCAATTTTGATTAAGAAATGGTCGATGGTAAAGCCAATTTGTGATGTGGTTTCCCGTGATTTTTGATAAAGTTTTTGTCTTTTTACATTTATGTCAATATCATCCTTGTTGGTTTCTGATTTGTTCCATTCATGTAGTTTTCATGGCCATTTTATACGGTAGATAAGCCTCAATCGTGGACTTATATGTAGCCTTTTTAAAATTAAACAATTATGACAAAATTGGCTTTCTATTTGTGTAGTAATTTATTTTGTTTTCACATGTAAACCTTGTTTTCTAATACTAGTTTTGATTACAGTATATCTTGTCGATTATGGAAAGTAATTGTATTGTTGCGTTGAATGCACCCTGAAATGTTTGTCCTCCGGCTCTAAGGAGAGCTTAGGGGCGTCTAGTGTATGGTGTCGAACCTATGACTTATAAGATACAGACCTCTATATGCTAGAGGTCTTGGGGTCGAACCGCCCTCCATTTGCTTGGTCTTTAGTGGCCATGAAATTCCATGTGCTCTCGCTCTTCAATGGCTTTAAGAGGCGCCCTTAAACTCTCTTCAAAGCCGAGAGACAAAACCTTGAGGGTGTGTCGGTTCTTCACCAAGAGTTCCTGGTTAATTGACTGAAGCTCTTTAATGGCATTCTTTTGTAAACTGCAGGTTTGATGGAAAAGTGATGTTAGAGATGTTGCGGAACAAGCGATTGGGTTTCGTGGGTGATTCCATTGGAAGAAACCAATGGGAATCACTCCTCTGCATGCTTGCTTCTGCAGTTGCTAATAAAGATTCAATATATGAAGTGAATGGCAATCCGATTACAAAGCATAAAGGGTTCTTGATATTCAAGTTCAAGGATTACAATTGTACCGTTGAGTACTACCGATCTCCTTTCCTTGTTGTACAAAGCAGGCCGCCTGCCGGGTCTCCGCAAAACATCAAGACAACCCTTAAGTTGGATCGAATGGATTGGAATTCATTTAGGTGGAAAGATGCCGATTTGTTGGTCTTCAACACCGGCCATTGGTGGAACTACGAGAAGACCGTTAGAGGGTAAACTATTTTCATTCCTTCCTCTTGATATTCCTTATCGTCTTCTAATCTATATATTGTTATTTATAAGCAGGTTGATTTGATTGAAGACATTATCGGGTTGGTATCCGATTTATGCTTTAATATGTTAGTAAAATTATGCAATGAAAGATGAGTCTTTCTCAAGCATTGTATGGTGAAAATGACTGAATGGGTGCAGCTTTTGTAGATTAGGATAAGTGGAGGGCCCTTATGGTTGATAATTTTGACATTCAGAATGGGAAATTTAGGGTTTTAATTGAAATGATAATGCATGGTATGGTGACAGCTCAACAACTTTGCTTTTGGAAAGAGCTTTTTTTCTTCTATACTTGCAAGTGTGAAATCTGCTTCTACCTTAGTAGGACCATGCATGCATGTATGTATGTATCTTAGATGCCAATGTGATATCTAAGAGGGTCCCATATATATTGTAGATGAAACTAAACAGAGAAGGTAGTTTTGAACTTTGGTGGCCTGCATGCATGCATAGGTCCATTTTAAATGACAATTTCAACACTTAACAACAATGGACCCTACATCTTCTCCGTTATTGATTTGGGTTGCATATTAGTTCAATGTATGTTGGTTTGGATTTTGTTTCTTATACCCTACATGAAAGGGAGGAATGGTATGAAGGAGAAGGCCCGATCGTGAATAGAAACTGAGATTCGGTGCTTGTAGTAATCATATGTTCATGTATGGTTGATGTCGGTGGAAGGAACTAACTAATCTGATCTTAAAAACTTCTCATTTGTGTGTATCAGGGGATGTTACTTTCAAGTCGGGGAAAAATCGAAACCGAGATGACCGTAGAACATGCGTATCAAAGGTCTTTGGAGACCGTGATGCAGTGGCTACGCAACGAGGTGAATATGAGTAAGACCAAGGTCTACTTCCGCACTTTCGCTCCCGTACATTTCAGGTTTGTCGGTTTTATTTATTTTGCATCCTTGTTTTGAAGAATTGAACATTTGAGGTAAAAAATCGACCGTGAAGTTCACGGCGCAATTTCGTATGACTTTTGCAGAGGAGGGGATTGGAGAACCGGGGGAAGCTGCCACCTCGAGACTTTGCCGGAGCTGGGAACAACGTTAGTGCCATCGGAAACTTGGGAGCTTCTCGAAATAGTAAAGGATGTGTTATCACCTCACTCAAACACATCCCATGGAATAAAATTCGACATATTAAACATCACTCAAATGACAGCACCAAGGAAAGACGGGCACGCGTCGCTATACTATTTAGGTCCCAAGGAAAGCCCGGCTCCGATTCATCGGCAAGACTGCAGTCACTGGTGCTTACCCGGAGTGCCCGACGCATGGAACGAGCTACTCTATGCTGTGTTCCTCAAGCAATCTACCAATCACACATTCAACTCATCATCAACATTATGAAGCAACAAAGGCGTGTGATTCTCCATTGTTGAAACCTCTTAATTTAAATACACCATCATCACCTATACAGAAAGATAGAAGAAATTTTTACAAGGAATTTTGGAATAGGATCACAGGTTGTTGGTCCATCATTTTGGCAGTGTTAGAAAATGTAATATTTGATTGAAGGACGCTCAATTTTGGGAATAAAGTTGTATGACAAATTTATACCATTGAATTGGGTATCCTTGGAGGAAAAAAAAATGTAATTATATTTTTCTTTTTATTTTTTTCGTATTAATTTTGTGTAATAAATGAATAAAAAAAACGTTAATGATCTGATAGCTGGTGAGCACTAAATATGTGTGCAATGCCTGTGATATTTGGTATGTTATGATTGTGACAGCTTTTGAGTAGGGGGATGTAAATGGAGTATACAGGGGTATGGTTATTTATTTATGAATATATTAATTTATATAATAAATATTTCAATCATTTTAAATAAATGAATTAAAATGATATTAAACCCGTATTTAATAAATTCTTTATCACTACATTAATAATAAATCTTAAATAATTTTTTAATTTAATATAAAATATTTTTTCTCACTAAATTTGCGTATCTATACTTCTATACTATTAATAGAATCTCTAATTAAGCTGGTGTCACGAGTTAATCAAATACCAACTCCGTTCAGTTTATTAAATGACTATTATTATTATTTTAATGGTCTTTTTTATCTTTTCATACTTTACTATAGTTTTTAAATAAAAAAAAAACTAAATTAACATATCTAGGGATTAAATTCGTGTTTAATGGATTTATAAACAAATTCTTTACCATTACACTAATAATCATTAATCTTAAGTAAACTATTTTAATTTTCTTTTTACTTATAGGCTAAACTAATTTTTTATTTTAATTTTGTACATATTGCACATGTGATATTATTATTAGTTCCAAATCTTACATTTCATTATTTATTCTATGTTATTTTTAACACACCTGTGTTTTAAATACATGGTTTTCACATGCATACGCGTGTGATAGGATTTCTAATATTAATAATGTTGTTAATTGAGTTGGTGTTACAAGTCAATTCGACACTAACTTACAATTGATGACAAAGCCATTATAAATTATTATAGTGCATTTAGCATTGTTTCTCTCATAATTTAATCTATTTTTATTTTAATATAATACATATTTCATGTATTATTATGATTAATTAGTTTCAAATAATACGTTTTATTGTTTACTATGTGTTATTTTTAAATATATATCTATACTATAAATTCGTGATTTCCATATGTATACACTTACAAAAAAATTTCTAGTTATATATAAAATAAAATAAAATAAAATAAATAATTTTAGATATATTTTGTTGAAGAATTTAGTGGATAGTTTTTCATAGTAAATAACATATTATTTATTATGAAATGTAAAATGTAAGTGTTATCAAGTGATTAAATTTGGAATAAATGTGAATTTTATACTTAAATGCAAATATTTTGTCACTCTACTTATAATTTACTTGAGTTAAATAATATATTTATTATTTGATAAATTTTAAAGCTCCTTTCTGTCCCAATAAAATTTTCACATTTTTTTATTTTTATAGGTTAAATATTTTTAATTTTGATCACAATTATTTTAAATATTTTAATTAGTTACATGTTATAAAAAAAATATTTAAAAACTATTTCATTAAAAATAATTATAATATATTGAAAAGGTAAACGATCAAAATTAAAAATATTTCACAAAAAATCAAAATATGACAAATTTAATGAAATAAAAAATATAATTAAAATTTATTTTTATTACGTTATTATCAAATTAACTCAAGTGATTAACTTCAATTATAATCTATTTATATAACACTTAAAGAAATAATACTTTTTTAGATTGTTCGGAAAACAAAAAATAATCTCATCTTCAAAGGTTCAAATTCATGTCCGCTCGTAGGATCAAGATAATATCAGAGATTACGCAATCAATCTTCAACTCCTTTCCAAGCAGCATTTCTCCCTCTTTTTATCGAAGAAATCGCGTCCCCTCAACGATGAGTGCCTCTGCTCAAGCAATGGCCAATAGAAAAAAGAAACTTCCCATTGAAATAAGAGAGTAATGTGTTTTAACACACTCAAACCTACAATTTTTTATATTAATAATAATGTCCATTTTAATCGAGCTAACATGAACTATCTTTATTAATTATACTTGGCTTAAAAAAAAAAGGACAATATATAATATAATTTTTGAACCGACCACATCAATCCATCAACAGCCTGGAACTTGCCTGTCATCATTGAAGGGAAAAGAAGTTTTTAACTTTTGTCTTTTAAATGATTTTGGTAATTTATTTATTTATTTATTTTATTTTTTTGTCATTTAATACATTTTTGTACATTTGTTCAAACAATAAAATTAATAAAATTTCATTCATAAAAAATTGTTCCATCTAAGTTTATTGTTACTGTTTAATGTAAAATCAAGAGTTCCAAAAAGGGAAAAAAACAAAGAAATTTAATATAAGCTTTTATTTTTCATAGTTATAGAAAAATAATTTTTTGAAAAAAAAGAAAGCTAAATAACATGTTCCATCTTATCTTAAAAGAAAACATTATACTGCTTCAATTTATTTTTATGTTAATAGTAAGTTGGTGAGGCGAATAAAGAGGTAAGTAGGAAATTTTTATTTTGAAACCTCTTCAAAATTTATAAGTTAATTTATAGTAAAATTATAGTTCGGTTTTTAAAAATATTAAAAGTTCGATTTAATATTTTTGAAAATTATAAAGATGTGAGTTAATATTAAGTGAAATACATTTTAGCTACTATAAAAATATATAACTTGATCTCGGTCTCTAAAATATTTTTAGCTTCGCTCTTGTGTATGCTATGTTTTATCATGAATTTTGAAATTCCATTGGAAATGATTATGTGAACACTTTGGGGATTTAAATAGATCCCCTGTGTATGCTATGTTTTATCATGAATTTTGAAATTTCATTGGAAATGATTATGTGAACACTTTGAGGCTTTAAATATATCCCCTGTGTATGCTATGTTTATCATGAATTTTGAAATTTCATTGGAAATGATTATGTGAACACTTTGAGGCTTTAAATAGATCCCCTGTGTATGCTATGTTTTATCATGAATTTCAAAATTTCATTGGAAATGATTATGTGAACACTTTGAGGCTTTAAATAGATCCCCTGTGTACGCTATGTTTTATCATGAATTTTAAAATTTCATTGGAAATGATTATGTGAACACTTTGAGGCTTTAAATAGATCCCATGTGTATGCTATGTTTTATCATGAATTTCAAAATTTCATTGGAAATGATTATGTGAACACTTTGGGGCTTTAAATAGATCCCCTGTGTATGTTATGTTTTATCATGAATTTTGAAATTTCATTGGAAATGATTATGTGAACACTCTGGGGCTTTAAATAGATCCATTAATTTGTGAGGACTCAATCAAATTTTAATTTTTCTGATTCCGAAGGTTGATAATCTTTGTAACGCAACCTGCTTCAAATTTATTAACCTTTGTAACGTGATTTACAAAGTTGTTTCAGAGATTATTGTCAACAAACTTAAATCAATTCTTTCGCGATGCATTAATGAAAATCAAAATACTCTTTTCTAGAGAAGAACAATTATGGATAATGTTCTGTTAGCTTATGAACTTATGCACTTTATTAAATCAAAGAAGAAAAGAAAAAAAATTGATAAATATATCCTTCAAGCTTGATATGAGTAAAGCTTATCATATACAAAATGAGTAAAGCTTACTCTATTATCCTTAACCACAACATTATTGAAAGGGCTCAAATAAGGAGATACCCTCTCATTGTTTCTTTTCTTTTTTTTTTTAACTTGTGTATGAGGCCTTTCAACTTTGCTTAAGAAATATTATGATTTCAAGGATGAATTGAGAGTCAAGTAGAGGTGTTTATGGGCCGGGCAGCCCGACCCGACCCGACAGTCCGCCCGAAATATGGGAGGGTTTGGGCAAAAATATAGGCCCGAAATATGGGCTTGGGCAAAAAAATTAGGCCCGTTTAAAAAACGGGCCGGGCCTCGGGCACCACTTTTTTGGCCCGGGCCCGGCCCGGCCCAGCCCGGCCCGAATATAATAAATATATATTTTTTATTTTTTATTTTTAAAAATATTTTTAAAATACTTTTTAAAATTTTTTTATTTTTAAAATATTTTTAAAATACCTTTTTTAATTTTTTAATTTTTTTGTGTTTATTTAAAAAATGGGTCGGGCCGGGCCGGGCCGGGCCCGGGCTTAGGATTTTTTCCCGGGCCGGGCCTGGACAAAATTCCAGGCCCATATTTCGGGCCGTGCCAGGCCCGGGCCTAGGACACGGGCCAAAATTTTTTATGGGCCCGGCCCGAACCTGGCCCGGCCCGGCCCATGAACACCTCTAGAGTCAAGCATGCCAAAATGGCTTGAAGGTTATTCTTTGCTGATGATAGTCTAATGTTTGCTAAGGCATATAAGGTTAGCAAGGAAAAAAATATATGGATATATTAAAAACTTAACGAGGATAACTTAGGATAAAAAATCAACAATGAAAAATTGATATTGTTTTTTAACTTAAACAAGAAAAAACTCATGAAAGATAAGAGATTCAGAATCTATTCGGGTTCAAAGAATCTTTAATTTAGAGAAGTAACTCAGACTCCCAACAGATCATGGAAAGAAAAGTATCTTTAAAAATCTCATTGATAAAGTTAGAGATGGAGTTGAGGTTGGTTCGACAAATTTCTTTCTTTCAATGGAGGAGAAATTTTTATCAAAGTTGTTTTACAAGCTATCCTTATGTATACTATACAATGCTTCCTCATCCTTGAAACTCTGAGTCGAGATTACTAGGATGGTGTATAGTTATTGGTGACACAACAAAAATAAAGGTAAAGACATCTCTTGGCTCAATAGGTTGGGTTGGAATTTTGTCTCTCGACTTTGATGAGAGCCTAAGTATTTGAGGCTAAGTTCATAAAGTGAGAGCGCCTCATCAGATTAGGTCGTATGTGGTGCACAATTACCTACCAAGAGAACGTGTGCACCGTGTCCTTGGTAGAATTTGAACTCTTAATCCTTAAATGACATCTAAGGTCACATATTAACCTTAAGCACTCGAGCTCGCGTTTGAGTCGAGAGACAAAATGAGGTGGTCGGTTTTCTAGGTTCATCCACCTCCAGATTCGAGCAAAACTAAGTCTTCCCAATTATATGTATTGGATCGAAGAATACCCCTTTGAATGAATCACATTACAGTTATTAAATAAATGTTAAAAGAACTATTTCATAGGTTGTTGTAAATCTCTAACAAATGAAATTAAAGTACTGCCCATGTGATCTTTTTAAATAAATATATATTTTTAATTACATTTAAGATCACTAAATTATTAAGAAGTTTATGTGTTGATCATTAAAGTTTAAAAAATTACAAAATGGTCATTAAATTATTTGAAAGCTTTCATTTTAAGTAATTGAGTTGTTAAAATCATTGTTATATGGTCGAAAGCTCCTCTTCCTCTTCTCTTTTACAATTCAACCAAATTTTTTTAATGAAACATCTTTGAACGTCGCAAATATGCAAGTTGAAATCTAAACAACTTTCTTATCTAATTTTTGACACTAACCATCAAATCGATTTCATTGACGAATCGTCCCTTGGAGCTCACTAGCCGGATTTTGAAAAAAAACTTAACAATCCAATGACTAAAATAAAAATATTCGAATAGTTTAATAATTTAAATTAAAACTTTCGAATAGTTCAATGATGATTTTGTAACTATATGAAATTGAATGACCAAACTGTAAACTTATTAATATTTTAGTGATTTGGTTGTAGTTTACCCCAAAAGGAATAGCTAAGGTCTGAAAACTCTGTTGTGATCTCTGTGTCGGTCCCTCTTGGTCATACAACGTCTTTCAGACAAAGCTTCCACCTCAGACACACTCTCCTTTCAGACAAAAACTTCCCATCTCAAATATCTCATCATCATCACCATCATCATCAAGCAATGGCATTTTCAAAGATCTCTCTTTTCTTCCCATTGCTCCTTTCCATTCTCTTCATCATCTCCCCTGTTTTCTGTGACAATGGTAACCTTTCTTTCTTTCTTTTTTGCTTCTTTTAACTTTCTGGATCTGGGTACTTTGCTTTGTTGCTTAAGCAGTGTTGTTTGACCATTGACCTTGTTAATTTCTCTGAAATCTGTGTGAATTTTACTCTTCTTAAGTGGTTATTCAATGCAGGTATTAGCTAATTTTTTCCCCTTTTTTCTTGTATGTTCTGCTTGCAAATCCATATCTATGAACCCATTTGGATGCATCTTGTAGGGTTTTTTTTTTGTCTAATTATTAACCTGAATGTGTTTCAATTGGTGTTCTGTTATAGCCTTTTGTTTTGGTCTTTTGTTGTTTGAAGAACATGGATAGTTGCAATTCATCCTGCTTGTCATTGTTACTTGTTTCTTGTTCTTGGTCGGATTAGAACATAAAGTTACATGACAAACTTGATCTATATCGATATTGAATAGATCCGGCATTAGAGCTTTATTAGAAATTTACTGGCTTAGCAACTTGTGGAAGTTCATACTTAGTGTTATCTCAGTCCCTTAAAAGAAGATTTGAGGTAATAGGTTCAAGTATTTACATTCAAAGCTTGGTTTGAACTTACAGTGTAATGCCGTTTTGGGTATGTCCGGTCAGTGAGAAAATCTAGCTAATGAGAACAACCGCAAGGTAATTATCGGCATCATCTTTATAGCTCTCCTGTTTTGTCTGAAACTGAAGTATGTTAAGAGTTACGGATTGTATTTCCGGCAGTTCACGGGAAAACCTACTTCGATCGATAATGTCTTGCCCTTGTTATGATTCTTATCTTGTAATGAACCTTTGATTTACGATATATGTATATGGAGCTTGTCGAAGAGAGCTCCTAATCGGAAATAGGCTAACATGAACTAGCAAATTGGGGTTCATATAGGCCCCCACTCGAAGGATCTCGAGCAGATCTCCTAGATTGAACTTGTTTTTGTTTTGCCATAATTGATGTGTATGTTAGAGTCTTCGGAAGGTCGGTTCTGCTATTATTGTTCTCTCAGTTACTATCCCTTGATTCGTGTAAAAGTATGTTGTGTGTTGCCATATTGCTAGAATCTGGGTTTGAGATTGTCAGTCCTACAGTTCCCTCTTGGAACTAGAAGTTTTCGTGTTACTCTCTGACTGCAGAAAATAGTTACTAGTTCCCGCATTCTAAGATGTTGTTCATGAGGAAAGTGTTTGTGAAGTTGAATGAATCGTGTTGATATAAGAAATGTTTTTCTCCTATACTGTAACATGACTGGCCTTGTTATGGATTAACAGGTTCGATTTTTGAGTAACTTCATGAGTTGCACTGTCTTGCATTTACTTTGTTAGCATCTGCAATACGTATCTAATCATCGGATTTCGTCTTGACAATCAACAGATGAGGAAGATGATCTTCTTAAAGGCATCAACAGTTACCGAGCTTCGTTAAACTTGACAAGCCTAACAACAAATGAGAACGCCGAGTGCCTTGCCGATGAACTAGCCGAAGAATTCAAGAACCAACCTTGCACAAACTCCACAGGCGCCAACACAGTCCCAGGCACCGAACCACAGTTTGCCAACTATCCAAACCTTCTAGCCAAATGCCATTTGAACGTTTCCGTCACAAGGGACGGAGCAGTAATGCCTGCTTGTGTTCCGAACCTGGCTCCGAGTCTTGTGCTCACTAATTTTACGCAGTCTCAATACTCCGGAAACCTCAATGAAACCAAGTATACAGGAATCGGGATCGGTTCTGAAGGAGACTGGATTGTTGTTGTCCTAACAACCAGTACAACTGAAGGAAACTACGCTACGGCTACTACTACTGCTACTACTAGTGCGGCCAATTCAGTTTCCAAGATAACCATAATTCATCACCTTCTATTGCTCCTCATGGCTGCTTTCTACATGCTATGAGCAGCTAACCCTTTAAAGACTACACAAAAATCATATGTTTTCATGTACTAATAAGCTTGGATTATTTTTTTCCCTTTTTGGGAAAATTTTCATATTATTCCGGGTTAGATAGGTAATTTCTTATTGTTTTCGGTGTGGGTTTTGTCCGGTTAACAATAATGTGATATTTTAGACCTTGGATTATTTCATGTCCGACCTTAAGCATATTAAGTTTGAGACATTTCAGGTTTGTACGTGTTTTACACTTGGATATTTTCAATTTTAAGTTATTTCGAGTTCGTACAAAGTTTTGACAATCATTTTTCATTCGAATCTTTTCGGTCTCGAGTTATTTCAAGTTTATATCCGAAAAAAAATTTTATTAACAAAAACTTTTCACAAAATCATCAACATTAGATGTGGGATACCCATATACTAGGTAAAAGTATCATAGGGTTCTTGTACTAGGAATTAGATTGCATTTTACCCACCACTCAAAAAATGACCAAATTAATCTCTATACCCTAAATCAAAGAGCAAACTGGTAATTTCAATTAAATTTTTCACTCATTTGTACTATTAAAAACTAGCATAGCTGACGAAACAATAAGACAGTGACATACGGCATGCCACGTATATTGCATATTGTCATACAAAGACCAATTTTTAATAGAATGGTAAATTTACTCTTAGATTTAACGTACATGTATTAATTTTCTCATTTTTTGAGTAGAGATGACAAAATGTAATCTGACTTCTAGTATAAGGGCCTCTATGGTACTTTTACTAAGATACCCTCAAATTCTTGATTATGAATTTAAAAGTTATAATTACTTGCACTAAAAGCTATCCTTGGATGCACAAGGAAGCTCAAGCTGAAATTTCAGAAAACATCTTTCCCAAAGTTACAACTAATAAAGCACCGAACTGAATAAGTAATTCGTAAAACTAACTCGACTCACTATTAAACATGGTTTGCATAGATGGTACTCGAACATAGGTATATAAGCTCTAAATTGAATAATTAATTCGTAAAACTAATTCAACTCACGATTAAACATGGTTTACATAGATGGTACTCGAACGTAGGTATATAACTTGATAATTGATCGTAAAATCGAAAATAATCCAAGTTGAAGCTATCTAGAAAACGAAATTTACTTCCAGGCTGCTTACAATCTTTAAACAATTGTACTGTTTAGAACAACTTATTGTTGTTGAAACATGAATCTTTAAAAAAGTTTCATTAAGCACTCTTTAATCTAGTTTGGGTCATAAAAAGATACCTTCTAAGTGCAAGCAATAAGACCCATGTGCTCTTTGAGATCTTCTCCTTTATCATTAGAAGCAATGCCGAGCTTAGAACGGTCTTCAAGATTTGTGCTTCTATTCCTTTGTAAAAACCGAGCAGCCCTTCCCTTTTCCATATTGTATAGAGTGCCCCCGAAACTGTCTTTTGTTTTTTTGATTCAGCTTCCTCGGTTTCGTTGTTGTCATCCAAGTCTGCAGCCTGAATCGTGATCTTACACCTGCCAAGGAAAGGAGGTCTACATTATCCAGTTCGACATCATGCTAGAGGATGCCAGATAGAATTGACAAAGTACCTTATAGCAGGGTAAGTCACAAAAGTTGCGATACACTTTGCGACTGCACCGAGTACAAATGCAGAGAAAGCTGAAAGAGCCTCGGGGGATGAGTTTGTACTGGTTTTCTCCTTTAGCTTCCTCTTAAGTAGCCTTTGTTTCAATTGATCAAATGCAGTATACTGCAGAAAATTAAGTTTTAAGACATTGTAATGTCATATCCTAATTTTTCCCATCAACTGAAAACAAAATGATACTAAAACAATACGATATTTGGGATCTTGAAATCGATTTACAATTCAACTACACTCAATATACTTGCTATTAATACAACCCTATATTGCAGAAGGCATGGTCAAGTACCTGAATAGATGGATTTGTAGTGAGGAGAAGAGATATGCCAAGAGCATCAAATGCTTCACTCAAAGAGCTCTCCGAAAGCAACTTCCAAAGTCCTTTGGATTTCCCGAATTTGCTTGTCTGCATTCTCGAGGATGCTGTATCCAAGGGCTGGTGCATATTAAAGTCAGATCCCAATATCCAATAGTAACACAAAATTGGGATGCTCATTAGCCATAGTAAGGGAACCATAAAACATACAAGGAGGATATGGAAGCTTGCATGGAAATAAGAATTCCCATACATTGTAGCTAAAGAATCTATTATGGATGATAGCCACGTATCCATTTCCTTTTGAATTCAAGAAATGTGAATGGATTGATTTTTTTCAAGGATTAAGTCCTTTTTCTAGCTAAACAAACAAGACTTTTTTTGCCCTTTTCGAAGTTACAACTAACTAATTATATCAACAATTCCAATAAGAATCAATCATTACAAGCACTGAACTGAATAACTTAATTCAACTCAAACTAACTAGCTAGTTAGCTTACACATAATTTTCACAAGGTGGCACTCGAACTTGGGCACTCTAGGCCTCAATCTTTGCCACCACAACCAGGCCTCATTGGCAGCTAAACGAACAAGATTCGACTTCCGGTTTCCAAAAGAAAGCAATGGTTTTAGTATATAATTCCATCTAATATCTGAACAAGATTCATTACATGGTTATCACAGTTCTATTAGTGAATCTAACAATACAAAGTTCTTAAATGGCCCACATGCAAACCAAACTCCCAAGTAATGTTCTGATCATACATACATACATATGCCTATATATATACAGATATACACAACAATCAAAACACCAGTACCTGTGTAATTATAACAGTACATGCCCCAGCAGCAACACCAACAATCAAATTTGCTTTAGTCCCAATAGTCTTGTTTCCAGTTTTCTTCAAGTACAGCCTTTTAAAGAAGCTATATCCATAAAAATAGATGAACTGTGAAATAAAAGACTGCAAATTTTTGGTCCCAAGACCTTGGTACAATGAAAGAACTTGACCGTTAGCTATAGCTTCCCACAAAACATCAGCAGTGTTCCTGTATGAACCAATGCATATATATCAAAACACCAAATCAAAGCAGCTCTTTAATTCTAGAACTGCAACAAATTATGATTAAATTACTGAAAACAAGTCAAACCCAAATAAAAAATTCTCAAAAAATTAAACTTCCCAATTCTAAATCATTTAGTCTTCCAATAAAATCCCAAACAATCATTAAAAAAAAGGTAGTTTAATTCTAGAACTGCAACAAATTATGATTAAATTACTGAAAACAAGTCAAACCCAAATAAAAAAAATTCTCAAAAAATTAAACTTCCCAATTCTAAATCATTTAGTCTTCCAATAAAATCCCAAACAATCATTAAAAAAAAGGGTAGTAAATAAAAATATCCAAAAATTTTCAGGTGGGACCCGAAAACAAAACAAAAAAAAAATCTAAAACAATGGACCTGTATTTTTGTTGATGGTGAGCTCTAACTTCAGCTTGATACTTGGTTTTACAAGTATCAAGTGGGTATAAAATGGAGGTGCTGACAAGAGCTCCAATGGCTCCTGATGTTGCCTCTGCCAAAGATTCTAGATCAAACGCCATCGTTTTTAGCTCTATCTTCTTAGCATCAAAATTTGTACAGCTCTTTTCTTTTTCAATTGGGAAAAAAAAAAAAAAAGAGAGTATGAAATTCAAGATTTTGGGAAGATGAATATGGATTTATACAGAGTTCCAAGTTGTTCAATTGTAAAAGAAAGAAAGATGTTGAGAAGGAAGTTTTGGGAAAATGAAAGGAGAAATGGAGGCTAATTTTTTATGCCTTTTGTGTGTGTGTGCGCGTGTCTTTTTTCTCCTAACTTTGATTCTGCTTACCAAGGTTAAATTTTGTTATCAGTCCTTGTATTATATATAAATTGTAGATTTAGTCTTTGTACTTCAATTTAATATACTTTTCGAATTTTGAAAGTCCAGTCGGACTAAACGATATATGTTAAATTCAATAAGTTAGATTACTTCCAAATGTTGAGGTGGTGAATATATTATTCAATGTGTAACATTATGTTATCTACGTAATACTTTAAGAAAAAGTCAGTTAATAGATTTAATAGTTGTCGTTTGTGTCTATAATGAAATTTTGAGATTCAAAAATTGTAGGGATTAAATTTGGTCTAATTGAAAAATATGAAAAATTTACAACTTTACATATAGTACAAGATTAATGGAAGAATTTAACTAAACGAATTTAGCCGCTACTGTAGGTCAGAACTAAAACATTGAAATTCGTAAAGTATAAAGATTAAAATTCACTAATTCCAAAACTAGAGAGAGTAAAACGTATCACACTAAAATACAAAAATTAAATCCATAGTTTGTGCAAAGTATAGGAACTAATAGCACAATTTGACCACTTTTCATGTCTTTTATCTCCTGTCTTTGATTCTGCCTAATAGAAAAGGTTAAAATATGGCACAAGTCTTTAGAATTTTCACAACTTTTGAATTTAGTCCCTATACATTTATTTTCAGGAATTTATCCCTCGAATTTTCAAAATTCAGGTCCAATTATTAATATTGTCAATTTTTTCTTAAATTTGTTGGTGTGACATTTTGAAATAAAAAGAAATACTCACTTGATAGCCATATAACTTAAAAAATAACATTATAATGATATTAAATTTAGTAAAATAATTTTAACAATCTTAACCGTTGGACCTGAATTTTAAAATATGAAAAATAAATGGACTAAAATTCTAAAAAATATATATAAATTAAATTCTAAATTTACGGATAATACGTGTACTTATATCATATTTTAACCTAGGAAAAAGTAAATAAACGGTATGGCCTCTTGGCTTACGCCATCTTCTTCGGTCCCTTTTGGTATGGGGTGATACTGCCACTAGATTATAGTATAGATATTATTTTGATATGGACATGGTTAAAATAGTAATTTCCTTAAATTTGAAATTTAATTTTTAATTTAGTTTTTTCTAATTTCTAAGATATTGTAATGAATTTCAATTTAACAAAATAAATTTATCAGCGAAATTTTGAGTTTAATTTTATTTGATTGTTCGATTTTTATCGATCTGAATCTAATATGAATATGATAAAAAAAACAAAATACAGATTCGTTATAACATTAAAACGAAACCAATATAAGACATTATCTAGCAATTGTACTTGAATTTTAAAATCTGAAAAATAAAGAGACTAAATTCTTAAAAATAAAAGTATAGAGACTATATTTTAAATTTGTAAAAAATACAAAGACTTATAATATATTTTAACCTATTAACAAATATGTAATTTAAGTTATATTACCATTTGTTATATATTAATATAATTTTAAATATATTTTAAATAATTAATATAAATTATTTGTAAATTTAATTTGAATATATATATTATATTTATAATTTGTAATTAATATAAATAAATGATTACAAGCCAAAAGCTAACATTTTCAATTTTTTTATATATTATATTTATCGTTGCTTTTGGTTTAAAAAGCACTTTTAAATATAATAGTAAACGCACTATTATTTAAAGTTAATTAAATCTAAAATATGAGTTAAATTTTACTCGATTTTGTTTATATCCGATCAAACATTTATTTTAAGCTTGAGCTCGATTGAACTTATTTATCAATTTTGTATTTAAGGTTAATAATGTATTAAGAATAATATCGTAATTTAATAATATAAAAATATAAAAAAATTCGATAAGAGTCATGAACTGTTCAAGTTAAATATTACTAGGCTTGAATTTGACTCAATTGATAACTTGATCTCAACTCAATAATTATCGAATCAAATTTAATTTTTTGCAAATAAATCTTAAATAACTTACCAACACGAGTGTTTCATTTAGACAAAGGTAATTAGACCAAAACTCAACAGTACATTAGCCACCAGACACCTAGGCAACTAACACCTCGATGGAAAAACATGCTAAGAGAGAACAAACACTTGTATCTAACGTTGTGCTTTTAGAAAAATCGCGAAACAATCACAATTAGATATGGTAATGAGTCGGGTAGATAAGATATTTACACTCATTTTTTATGACGAAACTCAGTTAGAAATGTAAATGGGACATCGGTATATGCAAACTACTTGAGTTTAACTTAAAAAAAAATTCAAACTCAACTCAATAATGTTGAAAATATTAAATTGGGTTCCCCCATAATGGATTAAAACCCAAACCCATTAATATTCTAAGTTTCCCTACATTATGAAGAATTTAGGTAGTGAAAAGTGGACAATTTTCGTTATGTGATATTGTCTTCGACCAATAAATCAAAACCGGTTCCATATTAAATGATCTTGTAAGTTTATCAAATTAATTTCACATTTACTTTTGTATAATAGATAATAATCTTCAAATAATTATTGAGCCGAGCTCAAGTTTTAATTATCGATTGAGTCGCATTTTATGTTTTTATATTGTTAAATTATATTAATGCGCTTAATATATATAATTAATTTTAGGCTTAATTTTTGAATTAGAACTTAAATTTGAGCTTAAATATAAAAATTGGTAAACGAGATTAATCGAGTTGAAACTTAAAAATATATGTTGGATGGAACTCAAGTAAACCATATTCAAATTCAAATTCACTCAATTACACAGCTATCTCAGCTCAATCTAAAATATTAACTACTTTTTTGAGCAAACCCGAACCAAATAAATAAAGAAAAGGCCAGCCCTATCCAAATACAAACGTTTTGTGGGGGAAAAAAACTATATTGATAAATAATTCATAAAATATATCAATTGGATAAATTTCTATTACAGACGTTCAGGGGAAAAACCACAATTAAAGGAAGAAGAAATTGGAGGCAGTGAGGTAGGAGGCGACCAATTCAAAGCGAGGTTCACGCCAAGAGGGAGGCCCAATCCGAAATCTATGATGAGAGAGAGCGCGAGACGACGATGGCGATGCTACAAAGCATTGTCGTTTTCACCCTCCTTCTCCTTATGTTGATCCTTATCATCATCATCATCATCATCATCATCGTCTTCGCCTTCAAACCATGGCGCTTCTTCTCCTACCCCTCTCGCTGTCGTGCTATCAAGGTACACCTTCTTCTCTCCGTTCATTTCAATTCTCAATATCATCTTCCCTTCTTTTTTTTTTTTTTTCTTTTTTGTTAATATTTTATGATGCGAAGTGTTATTTCTTTGGATCGTAAGAGAAATCTATTTCATCTTTAGTGATTGTAAATTCGAGATTGCGGATCATCGCCTTTTGAGCTTAGGTGGAACTGGATTTGTATTTTTCTTTGAGGTCCTATTTGTTAAAATGCATTTTTGATGATTTCTGGTAGTTGCAATTTTTTTAAAAAAAAGTTGATTTCGATACTGATTTGCTGGAAAATCATTAGGTTGATTCGTATATTAGCTGTTTCATGTGCAATGAATCAATGCGGCCTAGTCGTAGATTTTATATTGATGTTAGAGGAGTATATAGTTTTCAAGCGGATCAAAAGATTTATTTCATTTTTTCTGACGCAAAGTTTTCTTTAGATCTTAAGAAAAATCTCATTAGTTATTTCATCAGCATTGTTTTTGTATGATTGCGGATCATTCTTTTTGAGCTTAGGCAGAGCTGGATTTTTTTTTTTTGAGGTCTTATTTGTTAATACATATTTGATGATTTCTGGTGGTTACAGTTTTTTTTCTTGCAAGTTAATTTTGAGATTGATTTTCTAGAAGATTATTAGGTTGATTCATATGTTAGCTACTTTGTTTGCAATGAATCAATGCAGCCTGTTCGTAGATTTTATATTGATGTTAGAGGAGTATCCACTTTTCAAGTGGATCAAAAGATGATTGATGTGTAAAATGTTATCTGTTTTATATTAGTTGTTTGAAATGTCAATTTGATTCTTGAGTACTGGATATGACGTTTGATATGTACTCTTTTTCACCAGCTGTTTTGAAATTGTAGATTTCAACAATGAATATCAGTTATGGCAAGTAATTTGGTGGATTTAATATGGTAGGTAATATGCTCAGAGATCCATGACATTCATTCTGAGTTTGTTGACAATAACTGACCACTTAATGCGTATTTGCTAAGAATAAATGCCTATCCTAAGGGTACTTTTTAAGTTATCGTTTTTAGAAATATATATGCATCCATTATGGTAGTTTAGGATTTGTGTTTTTCCTTTTCAATGGAACGAATAAATTTTTTATCAAACATTAGTTTTAAGAAGTGACATTCCACACTTTCCATCAAGTCCTTTGTTGATTTCTATTGCTTGGATGCAAAAGCTGGCCAGAAGAGAAAAGTGGTTAATTTCATTTTCATTTACAATTTATCTTATAATTCATTTTTGAACTCTCAGTAAGTGAGAAATTTGGATTGGAAGTAATGAAACCAACCAGCCAATAGACTGATTTTCCAATTATATCCTCTTATTTAAGTAAAAGATGGAGCAACAATCCTGATATCATATAATTTACTCATCATCTTCTTCATTTCTTCTGTCATATATCAAAACACAACTTTATTGAAATTAAATTTCACTTTAGTTGATTTCTCTCTGTTTCTCTTTAACTTTTCTCCTATCAATCCAAACACAAAGTGCATGTTATGGAAGGAAGACTTGGGATCTTTCTTTAAACTTGCCGAGTTTTTCCTTACCTAAATCTGAAACTTGTGATAACATTTGTGTCTAGTTATTATTTTCTTTCTGTTTAGTCCACCCCTCCCCCCCCCCCCCCCAAAAAAAAAAAAATGAAAAACCCAGAAACTTTTATGGTTTGTTTCTGTTTGAAACTCTTATGGTCGTCATATGTTTGACAGTTTACATTTATTCCAGGTTGGTGAGTTGGAGAGACCTCTTGTATCAAATGATGTAGATCTGGCTCAAGATCAAAGCAATGATTTGACAAGAAACTATGATTTAGAAGGAGAGTGTCACATAAATGCAGCTCTTCTGCGGCCACCTCGTACTCAGGGACTTGTTCACAAACAACGGCTTTCCTCTGCATCTCGCCGTTTGGCTCTGGGTATTAACTTTTATGCCTCCATCTTTTGTTAATTTTCTCTTTATACTTATGACTATTCGGCTTAGGCAACCACGAATGCTAATGTTTTTCTCTTTACAGGTGATAGCGTGGTTGGAGATGTATCTGATCCTTTAGATGGTATTTTGGTTGGTCAGACACTAAAGCGTCGAGTGGTGACAGAGCACTTAGTTGAACTGCAAAAACATGGTAGACCAGAAAACCAAAGTCAAAACTTGAGATTTGGCACGGAAAATGATAGACCACAAGAGTCTGTGCCCAACACCGACGCTGTCAGTGATCAAAGTAATTTTCCTTTTCTATAAGGAGATTAAAATGTTGGTCTATTTCTATTAGACTGAATATGTGAAGCATGTAATTATATCTTTCTGTTAGAAGTGCAGGAAGTTGCCTCTCTCTTCAGGTTGTCTCGGGTCCTTCTTGTGGACTTCATTGTTCTGTACTGTCAACAAGCACTGCAAGGCTACCATTGACCCTTGGAAGAGTTCCTCCAAGTTATTTATTATTGAAGGATTATGAGGTTTCTGGAAAGCATGCAATGATAACTTGGAATTTAAATGTAAACTCCTTATAAGTTGAATGACATGATTTGCATTTTGTTGCATTTTGTATGTATGGTTCACTAAGTGTTTTAAATGTGTACAAACTTTATAGAAATTGAGATGGGAGCTGGTGGACATGGGTAGTCTGAACGGAACACTGTTGAATTCTCGTCCAATTAATCATCCTGATCCTGGAAGTAGGCTATGGGGTGACCCAGTGGAACTTGCAAGTGGAGACACAATAACAGTTGGCACAACCTCAAACATTTATGTAAGTCAACTTCTTTTCAATTTACTTGTAGTTCTGGCACTTTTGCTTTTAAAAATGTCAAATTTTCTAGGTAAATTGTAATATATCTATATGTATTGGAGTTTGCATGAACAAGATCTTCTCTTTATTCACTTCTTCAGGATATTGGAGTATTTGCAAACTAGTAAAATTTTATTTTAGCAGTTTGATGAGATTGTCGTAATCTGGGAACATGAGTTTAGAAATGACTTCCTTTCTTTCCTTTTTCTACTCAGGATCATCTCACTAATGTTAAGTACCTTTTAAGAAATTGTGTCAAATGCCACAAGCAGTATATACATTTGACGTTCTAAAAATATTTAACTTTGTTTTAATTCTATTTGTTGAAAATTTTTTATTTATTCCCAAGGAACTCTCATCTGCTTATGTTCCATAACTATTCTTCTATGTTGCTAAGATAAATTGAGGAACTGAACAGCAATGGTGCAAATCAGTTATGATAGATAGCTTGTTGTCCAATCAATAAGAGAAGATCATTTATGGTAATGGGATTGTGGACATGATTGTTCACTTAACTGCTTGAGTTTTCTGATGGATTCTTTTGTTGTTTAAGTAATTTCTTTTATGCGGTCAGTGCATAGAATATGACCATTTTTGTTTGTAATGCATGGCATATTGGATTTGAAGCAATTTTTACTGATTGTTTTTTTTATTTTTCTCCTGTAACAGGTTCATATTTCATCCCACAATGAGCGTCTGGTCCCTTTTGGAGTTGGTATGACTTCAGACCCTATGTCATTGCGTCGAGGAGGAAAGAAGCTTCCAATGGAAGATGTTTGCTATTATCATTGGCCTCTTCCTGGCATTTATCAGGTTTTCAATTTTTGATATTTTAGTTGATATTTTTCTGCTTCTACCAAAAGCAACAGAATTCGATATTTTTTTTGTGCTGATATTGCAGTTTGGAGTTTTTGGTATCTGTGATGGACATGGTGGTGTTGGTGCAGCTAAATCCGCAAGCAAGTTAGTCTCCTGTTCTCATCTTGAGTGTGTTCTTGCCAGGGTTTGTGGCTAGTAATGTGCTTGTTTTCCCACCGTGTCCACAGATGGAGTGTTATGGCTATGCAAAATTAATGTTGTCCTCATAGTTTTTAGAGTTTGTTTTTCTTTTGTACTCTTTGATACATGTATATACATGTCCTTCTGTGTTGTCTCGTGCTTATTCTAAATTGGCAAGTTCCATACTGAATGCCTGAATTGCTCTTCTCCTGTAGTCTGAAGCTTTGAATTTCAGATCTAAGGTTTCTGATAGGACAAAATACTAGTAATTCTTCCTTTTGTTAGCCATTATTTTGATTTTTAAGGAACTATTTTACTAAAATTTGAAGAATTTGATGTCTAGGATTCTGCCTGAGATGGTTGCTACCATTTTAACGGACTCTGTAAAAAGAGAGAGGGTTGTGTCAGAACAAGATGCCTCAGATGTTCTCAGAGATGCATTCTCTCAGACAGAAGCTTCTATGAATAACTATTATGAGGTTTTTCCTTCCCCTGTTTTATCTTATTTACTTTGCGGTTCTGTTTGCCCTTTCATTGGCTAATCTCTCATAGTGCACCGGAATGCACCTTAATATCCTCTATGTTAACCTGGAAACGGGGGTATCAGATATGGGTATGTGTCCGACGCAAGTGTACTTAAACTTTTTCGAAGTTTTTCCATATACTTGGAAGATGATACTCTATACTCGTGTCCAAATGTGTCGAACGCAGGCACCAGACCTAGATACTTTAAGGAAAATGAAGAGTGCATGTAGCATAGAACGCCTTTGTATGTTGTATTTATCCTTTCCCTTTTTGTAATGGTTTGTACTATGCTAGAACTCTTTATTGTTGAATAATAATATAAATATTCTAGCTATTGCATTTTCTCTTCTTTGGACTTTTCGTGGCCTTTTGGTCTTCACTAGATTTAATTGTTTATTTTCAATTATGGACACTTTTTTCTGCCTTCGTTGAAGTTGGTTTTTTTGGTATATCATCATAGTTTTTTACTTGCAGGGCTGTACGGCGACACTGCTTCTGGTTTGGGCTGATGCTAATGAAAACTTTTTTGCACAATGTGCAAATGTTGGAGATTCTGCATGTTTTATAAAGTAAGTGTTTCTATTCTTATTATTCCAATTCGTAGGAGCTGTAAGGTGACTGTTATTTTACGATCAAATTCCATTGTGTAAAATATGGGTTCACTCAGAATTAGTTGTCTGCTATCCTTAGGAATATTTTGATTTGAAAGTTTTAAATACAGGATGGGTTGCTTTCAGCAATTTGTAAAGAAAGCTATTGGCATATGTTAGAAGCTACTTGTGCTAAGGTTTTGCTAGGTAGAATAGAAAGAAAATGGAAAATATGGAAAATTGGAGTAGAAAAATAGAAAGGTAGAAAATATATGTTTTCTTTCCATTGGTGTGTGTTTGGTAGGAAAAAAGGGAAAATAGAAAGAAAAAGTATATTTTTTTCATTCATTGCTTGGTAGAGTTGAAAAATAAGAGGAAAGAAAATGGAACTTTGGAAAACTGTATAATTTTGAACTAACTTACATCTCTCATTTTCTTGCCTCTTATCATTTCAATTGGAAAAATGATAGAAAATGATTATTTTTCATTCCCCCTTTTCATCCTTCTTTTACACTCAACCAAACATACCTTAAGTGCTGTCATTCTAGTCTCAGATTCATCTAACCATGCCTTTATATTGAAGTACTGATAATAGTGACAATTTTAGTTTGATTGCTTTGCTGGATGCTTCTTGTACCGTCAATCTATCTTATTTCTGTCTTACCTTGAGCAGAATTCTCTCCATTTTTCTATTTTTTGGTATAATTTTCTTATCTTCTCATCGTCTATTTAGAAGCAAAATGGTTATTATGATAATAGCTTCTGTTATTGTACTTATGACCCAATACAATTTTAATGACAGCATGGACGGTAAACAGATTAAGATGACTGAAGACCATAAAGTAACAAGTTGTTCTGAAAGACTCCGAATTGAAGGAATAGGGGAACCATTAAAAGATGGGGAAACACGGTTATGTGGTAAGTGCAAATTTCTGCATCTAGTCATTACTGTCAGGATTCAGCAGCATCACAAAATTAAGGTACATCATTTGCATATTTGACCATTCCATTTCAGGTTTGAACCTCGCTAGGATGCTTGGAGACAAATTTGTGAAACAGCAAGATTCTCGCTTTAGTTCCGAGCCTTATATAAGTCAAGTCGTGCATCTCAAAAAGTCAAGTGGCGCATTTGCACTACTGGCAAGGTGATTCTATTTTTCTGTCACTGTTGGGAATTTTTGTATGCTAAAATGTATTGCCATTGTTGTAGGGGTATTTTGTCATCTACTTTATCTGGACTCTTCATTTTTCCTAAAGCATTGGTGTCTGACATAGATTTGTACATTAGTATGGAGGGATTGATCTTCCAAATATATGAAAAACCCATAAAAAAATTTTGAGCATACCTATATCAAAAGGATATCCATATTAGACATTGTTGAGGGGAGGCCAACTTGTTTTGGAGTTTTTTAATTGTCATCCGTTGGGAGCCAGCGGACCTCTCTAGGGGTCGGTATTGTCCCCTAGTTGGGGTTGTCTCCCGACTCTAGAAAGCCCTAGTGCCTGAGGTGATAGGTTCATAGAGCAGGAATGCCTTGTCAAAATCAGTGCATAGTCACCTACCAAAGGAAGTGTGGACGTTTGCCTATGGTAGGGTTTGAACCCCCAACCTATAGCTTATAGGTCGTCTTGAGGGGAGCATTTGTTGAGTAGAGGCCATCTCCTTCAGGAAAAGTCTTTTAAATGTCATTTGTTGGGAGCCGACTAACCCTTCAATGGTTTGGTATTGTCTCTAGTCGGGGTTTTATCTCTCGACTCTAGCGAGAGTCCAAGTGCTTGAGAGGAGCATGGTAACATTTGATTTAGCTGTCGGCTTTCGATAGATGACACTTTGAAGATTTCTCTGGAAGAAGTCGACCTCCCCCTCAACAGACATTAACTTCCGAGTCCGGGTAAATATAGTCTGTCACTAAAGCCATGTTTTATCTACATTTTTGGGTTTAGCTCGCATAATATGATCCATTGTAGCTTGTCATTAACACCTTTTTGTTTTATTTACCTTTCCTAACCAGCCTTCTCGTGTTTTTCTTGTTTGGACTCTCTTTATTATTTGGACATTTTGTTTGACATAGTTGAAATGTGGATCTGTTTTGTGCACTGATTGCAGTGATGGATTGTGGGATGTTGTTAGCTTTAAGAAGGCAGTTCAATTAGTTGTACAGGTATTATCGTTATTATTGTAACATTATATATAATATACAGTTTCTAGACTTGTGGTCCCAACTTGATTAACCCGAATCTTCCTACCCGATTTAACCGTACAAAGTCAGCAACTTGAACCTGCCCAATCTGAATCCAGAAAAGATTCAAACCAAAGATTACCTGAATCTGAAATAATCTGAACTCGGTATGATTCATACCCGAAATACCCAAACTTGAGTGCCAAAACCTGAAATTACTAGCTCTGGAAAATCAATAGGCAAATCCGAATGACCTGAGACTGAAACAACTCAAAACTGAAATTACCCGTATTAGAAATGACTTGACCTGAAAAACCGATAACCGAACCTGAATGACCTGAAGCCGAAACAACAAATTTATATTTTAACCTGATCTTATAATTGACCGTGTAGACGAGGGAGAGACATCCGACAGAAACGGAGAATTTGGCAGAGAAGATTGCTGAAGTAATGTTGGATGAGGCTAGAACTCAGCGCACAAAGGACAACACCTCTATTATTTTCATAGATTTTGACTCCATTTCCACCGTCTCTTCTTGTAAAGTCCGTCCCTAAATGTGATTTTCAAGCCCTTTCTTTCTTTTAGTGTGAAATTTTTTATTAATTTTATTTCCTAATGTTATTTTCTATTTTGCTATCACCCTTCCTTTTAGGCCTTAGCCATTATATGATGGCTGCTTTAATGGAATGTACTTTTTTTCTTTCTAATGTATATAATTGAAAGAAAGAGTGCAGCATTTAATCAACGGAACTTGACGACATTTCAACGTATTCTTTTCGCTTGCGGGCCACACATGGCACGTCTTGTCAATGAATGGTATTAATATTTGACGCATTTAAGCATTCTATTAATCTGGTGTGAATAAAATTATCTCATAATCGAGTTCAAAATGAGTTTCTTTTTCGTTTGCACGAAAGTTATCTTCTACACTTCAATTCTTTTATGAAATAATTTTGAACATTATGTATCTGCGAATTAAAATTTAAATAATTTTTTTCTTAAAAACTATTTGACTTATTTAAAAGATGCTTTACTTGTCAATGGGTATTATTCAATCATACCGATCGTTAAATTGTCATTTAAAGTTAACTACTTGGTCTTTAAAAATAAAACTTAACATTTCAGTAACTTGAAAATTTTCAAATAGTTCAATGATTTAAATAAAAATTTTTAAATTGTTTTTTGAGTAGGTTATATTTCAACTATGATTTTTTTTATTACTCAACTATGAAATATTACAAAATGGTCACTAACAATTAATAAATTTCTTTTTTGATCACTCAATTATGAAAAGTTGCAAAATAGTCGCGTACTTAATTGATAATTAGCGTGCTACGAGTGACTACCTTAAAAACCTGGTTCACAACGCCAAGAGTGCATCGGCTGCACATAGGCATACCGTCACCCATGAAGGGGACTTGAGCGCCTTACCCTTGATAGGGTTTAAACCCATAACCTATATCATATTGGTCACCTTTTGGGGAAGGTGGTACCACTTCCCCTTGGTGAGTGACTGTACAAGCATGCACTGTCAAGGCACTCCCAACTCTGTGAACTAGACCCTTAGGACAATCGTTCACCGCACACCAGCTCTCGACATTATAAGAAGACAACTCTCGAAAGACAATACCTTCAGTTGTTGGAGGACCAATCAAGAATCGACCCTCCAAAACAAGATTCATATATGCATCCAATCATACTTTTGTAAACCATATAACATAACCTTTGGCTCTAACTTTTGTAGACCATATCATTACACCTATCTTTTGAAAGCGATCCTCAAAGATACTGTGTTTAAACCTTTAAAGCTACAGATCTTGTTAGTTTATGAAACAATATATGCCCTAGTTCCGATCAGATTCTACGTAAGGATATACACAGAAGTTAATAAAGCAAAGTCCAATAGCTAACAAATCGTGATACAGGTTTTTGTTCGTGTAAACATCTAAATGCAGACAAGACAATGAATTAAAATGAGAAACTTACACCTTGTTTTCTACAAACACCACGAAACAACTCGGGCATCGGAAACGATTACGAACCGTGCTACAAAGAAACGAATTAGAGAACCTTCAATTGGCTCCACATCAACAACATCTACTACATTTCTGTACACATCAACGTATCTTGTTAGAGATGAGATGAGTTAAAAACCAGCCTTCTACAGCCGCTGGTTGCCTTCTACAGCCGCTGGTTATGTGGGTTAGGATTCGTAAGCGCTTTCGCAAAGTAATTGCGGATCTCTGGAATTATACGCTGGATCAGATGTGAGTGCCTGCGATAATATTTAACATGAGTGAAAACTTTCAGCCGCCGGTCATAGATTTTAATATGCAAAAACACAAAATCGATACCAACATGACGGTCGAACCTACTTCAAATAGCCCAAATTCACTTTTATCATTCCAAAATTCTAACTGATGGTACTACACCAACTGAAAGCATTTATCAAGGAATTATCACGCACACGGATGACTAAAACAAGTAGTTAAATACTGTATGATGTTCTTTGTACTGCTAAATGCAGAGATGTGGCAGAAATACATACCCGGGTCTGTCGCTCAATTGAGAGAAATGCTCCAAGATAAACAAAATGCAAGTGTGCCTCAATGATATAGCATGAAAAGCTTCGGAGAGTTCGTACATGCTAGAAACATTGTCCAGTGTTACATCCTTCAACCCAAGCATAGAAGTAATCAAACATCAATTCCCGATTTCAAAGCAGCAAAAGGATTCGAAATACCTATATATAGACAACCTTAGTTTTAGCTCACCTGTGCAATGGTGTACTCACAGAGTCGCTTAAGCCCTTCCAAAAGATATTGATCAGCAGCTCCAAGCAGATCTTGTGCAATATCCAATGAAACATCTACTGATCCAGTGTATATAAATCTGTACAAAGAAACGAAGTCAACTACATAAAATGATGATCAAAATAAACAAAATGAAGTAAATCCAGTGTTTATATATCCAGATCGAAGAATTTGTAATACCGCATCATCAACTCGAAAACCTCCCATCTAATGTTTGGAATTTCAATATCCCTTGCATCTTTTTCCTGCAAAATAAGCCAGCTACATTTTAAGTTCAAAGCTAAACTTAGAACTAGAGTACTAATACTTTTAACAAAGAACAAAATAAGAACATAATTTTCACCCGAACACCAAGGGGGAAAGAAACCCTAGGCACCGATCTGGAAGAGGAAGGACAACCAACTGGAACATTAAAACACCACAGAAGGGAACTCACCCGATAACCACCATCAAACATAGCACGAAATGCATCTGAAGAAGCAAGAAGGCAGATTCTGTGCGCATAGAACCGTCTACCTGCAAAAGAAAAGAGGAAAAAATCTTAATTAAAACAAAAGCTGTATTTCTTCTATCATCGAATGTTTCTCCATAGCAAGTATCAAAGCTTTAAGCAAGCGGATTGTTAAACAACCTTCAACTAGGAAAGTAACATCAGATAATGTAGCATTGTTGACGTATTGCTCCCCCAAATAGACCTGCATTAAATCATATGTTATAACAGAAGCTTAATATATAACTTCCAAATGTATAAAGTATTCCCCTACATCTGAACCAATTAACAGAAAGTTGTCATTCCATTTCTGCAGTTTGAAATGATTACATAAAGAAACATCGAAAAAATCTGTAAAAGAACTCTTATAATCACGATTATTGGTTTTTCATTTGGTTCCTGAGTACACTTCGAAATGCATGGGACTATATTAACCAACTTTTTCAAACTTGCCTGTGGTGTTGGAGAAGGGGGAGCTGCATCCATAGGAGAAAGCGTCATAGCTTTGTTGGCCAACTTGTACAGAGCTACAGCACCATCAAGTTGCTGTTTAGGGTTCGTAGAACCAAGAAGCCCAAGAAGCAACTCAAGTCCTGCATGAAAATAGAGCATAATCAACCTCCCGAAGCAACAAAAACACAACATGTGTGCTCCATTAATGCAATATGAATGAATGATTTTGGGATAACGGAAGAAGGGTAAAAGGATATGACCATTATTATCAATGAATATTGTTCTCTGATCATCAGGAGAACAAAGATGAGCTAGAGCAAAAGCCACTCGTCTTTGGACAGGCTTCTCGGCTACACGCATCAGATACAGCAAATGGTTCAAAACCTACAAAAGATAATTAAAACCAAAATATCAGAGAGTAAAGATACACATTTAATGAGACCTAAAACATAAAAGAGCAACGAAGAGCTTGGTCATTCAACAGCCCAAACAGAAAATATACTAAATAAATAAGGGTAAAGGATGTTAAAGGAATGAAAATGCTTACTCGCCCATGAATCTTCTCCTCTAGTCTTTTCAATGTCTTGGCTACACAGTCTTTTGTCGCCTAAAAATACCATTTCCGATATTTAATCAGTTAAAACGAATAAAAACACAAAATGGGAAGGGAAAGTTTTGAGCTCTTGTGGATATACTGCAGCAATTAAGTAATTAGCAGCATGAAAACTAAGGGGAGAGTATGAGGCAATATCTGAAAGGGTTGACATACTTGAACAATAAATTCTCCATCTTGCAGCCGTTGGACACCACCCACCCTAATAAAGTCGGATACATTATCCTATGGCAAAGAAAAATATAATAAAACAGTGTTACCCCAAAAAAGAAAAAGAAGAACAAATTTCCCAGGTCACAACTATAACAAGCTACCATACCTCATTATCTGCAAGACCATAAAGAGCAAATGCAGCATTGTGTTGCAAAGATCCATTCTTTGAATCTAGAAGCTTCAACAAAGGCACCAAACCACCCATATGTGCAATACCAGCTTGATTGTGCGTGTCCTGGCACCAAAAATTGTTTTTTAGTGATTGAGCTATCTGCTAGTTCCAGTTTATAGAAACAAGAACTTTAGTTGAGTACTAAGTTTCTTGGAAGCATAGGACAACAATTATTGGAAATTTTAAACCTACACATCTAGAAAATGCCTCACTGAGTGTAAAAGAAACCTCCTAAACAAGAAAAACCATTGAGAAAACAAATCAGATTGTGCCTTTTGGGAAGATGCAAAGCATATCCTGAAAAGTTTGAGATGCAGGATAGTTAATTTGGTGGAAAACAAGGATTGAGATGATGGGCTATTTTCCTGCAAAGCCATGATCATCGCACAACTTTTAACAACCGCAAAATCAAGAGAACAACAAGCAGTCCAGTTGATGGAACCAATTTTGTGTAAGCTAGTTTTTTCAAAACAGGGAAAAATCCTTTAAGTAAAATTAACTTCAGTCTTTTTTTAAAAAAAAAAGTAAATATTTGGAGTAAACAAATTACTAGCTCGGGAAAAAGGACAAAGATCAGCAAGGTATGAAGATAAAACCCAATACACATCATTTACAGCATTGATAAAAACCTGAAATGATACAGCCAAGAAAATAACAATAATAACCTGTGCCAACCTCCCCAAAGCAAAGGCTGACATCTCTTTCAGCTGTATATCAGGAGAGTGAAGCATTTCAATCAAGGGTCTGACAGCACCCCTTTGTACAATATGAACCTGCAATCCAGAGCACATGTCAAAAAGAAGCAACAATGAAAAAGTAATGGTCAAGGGAAATTAAGTAAACATAGGGATCAGTCTCCTCTTAATCACTACAAGGACAGAAGAAATTATATGAAAAGCAAAATTCTTTCAAATGTTTGGAAAGTAATTTCAGAGTCAACAAGGAAGAAGTATCTTAATCCTAGTAAAGTACAAAAGAAAATCCACTCTTCACCTTGCAATCAGAATCAGTTGCGGCAAATTGCCCAAGTAGCAAAGCAGCCTCTCTTTGGCTTTCTGAGCAGCAGGAGCTGTTTTCCAACAAAACAAATTAATTAATAAGGGAGAACCTTGATAAACTGCAACACAAGAGAAGAGCCCAAAAGTAACAACTAAAAACTCATGCTATGACAAGTAAAAGAAAAGTAAAAAACTGAAGCATAGTAACATACGTAAGCAAACCAATGACAGGTTGCAAAGCCCCAGCAGCGAGAACTTCCTTTTTTATGTTCGGTGATGAATGCACCAGATTGCCAATCACACCAACCTACAAGGTGACGAGATTTTTTTTAACGCTACAGCTGGTAAAAATTACTAAAACCCAGTGGAATTTGCAAAAGTATCTTGTGTTTCAATAAAATTCTACCGCTTCATAGTGTATGGCAGCATCATCTGATCTCAGCATCGAGATGAGAGTAGGAAGAGCATTGCATTCAACGATCTGCAAAGCCATAGTATTCACTCCATTAACTAAACATTGAAGGCAATTTTATCAAATTCAACTTCCAAAGGCAGGTCGGTTACCTGATTCTTGTTTTCATCATTTTTGAATGCAGGGTTCGTAATGCCCCAGCAGCTGCTCTTTGCACCTTTGTGTCAGTAAATTCAAGCAACTCAACAAGAGGTGGAATTCCACCTTCCATTCTGTCAAACAAATCAAGATAGTTATTGGAATAAACATGAAGTTAAACAAATAACTTGAAATAAAAACAGCACAATTTTAGCAAACCTGACACGGATTTTAATGCTGCTATTCTCATGAGCAAGGTTGGTGATAGCATCAGCCGCTCTTCTAATGACACTGATCACAGCACGAGAAGTAGAAGTATCCTTGTATCGCCTCAACAAATTCACAAGATGCGACAAGGCCCCAGAATCAACTATAAGCTGCTGATGTTCTGGCTGTTACCAGCAAAGGTAATAAATAGCAGATTCAGTGATTAACAATAGTGAATGCTAAATTTATTTGCATTTGCATCACTAGCATAACATAAATCATGTAAAACCAAAGAAAATTACAAGACTAAATACATAACCAAGCTTTGGTGGCTTAGAAATAAAATCAACAATTCTAGATAGTATTTTCTGCATAATGATAGCATGAACAGATGCCGTCTCTATGCACCAGAATCATTTTCTTTTCACACCTCAAACTTTCTGGAAGTTTAATTTTAATATCTACTGTAGAATTGATATTAAAAAATCAGCTTATGTAGCATACTTTTTAACCAAAATAACATTTTACAGAAAACTTCATATATTTACTAATGCTACTAACAAGAAATTAAAAAAAAAAAATCATGCATACCATGAAAGAAGAGAATTTCCAATATATAATTCAAAACTTTAAGTCTTTAACTACAATAAATACTAAACTATATAAATAATGACTACTTTTGTAAAAATATAAATATTCAATAAAATCACCTTTACGGCAAGAAGTCCCAAAGCGAAAGCACTTCCTTTTTCAACCTCGTGCTCAAAAGGCTTCAAGCTTAGGTCACCTTCATCAAACAAAGGTGCTTGCAGATGCTTAACTAGAGCTGGAATCGCACCACCTTCAACGATCACATTAACAACTTCCTCTGCAAAAGAGAATATTAAAAGAAGAAAACATTTATTACCAATCATCCTGAAAAGGGATGGCGGCTGTTCGGATGTTTACTATTAGAGCATCTGTATGCGAATCCCATTATGTTAGAAAATATTAGTATTACTATCCAGATCCGATTTAGATAGCATTATCTGTTTGAATATAGAAAGCAGTTAAAAGATAAAATCAAACAATAAAGAAATTTGAAGTTCAAATTCACTCATAATTAACAACAGTCTACTTCTAAGATACTAAAAGATAATTAATAAAAATAATTTCCGATTAAGTATCTATTAAAACATTATTATGTTTCATTACGCTTGACAATTTAACTTTTAAGTAAATGTTATCATTACAATATCTAATATTGGATTACTAGCTTAAATTTTTAGTAATAAAGACTACTTGACAAGGCTCGAACTTCTCCGCAGCTATATTTTTTTTCATATTTTATAAATCGGAATCTAAAACGTAAATCTTCTATTCGAATTAAAAAAATTATTCCATTACCCGAATTTCCAAAAATAAAAAAAGATCGGATAGTACCGAATATCCTACATTTTTACTAGTCATGTCTAATACCGAAAATTCAAAAAAAAAGTGAAAAACAGAACAAAATTAAAAAAAGGTGTAAATAAGACTGAGATCGGAAGCTGGAGATTTCAAAAATATTTACCGTTCTTTGCGAGCTCAGCGAGCACGTGAGTGGCACGCTTGGCAGCGGCGCGATCGGATTCGTGCCAGGAGAAGGCGGAGTCGAGGACCTTAACCTGAGCGGTGACTTCGGCCAAGAGAGCACGGCGGGCGTCGCCGGTAGGTAGCGGAGTAGCATCTCTATCCTCTTGAATTTCTTCCTCCAGTTTCCGCTTTTGCCCCTTTCGTTCTTGCAGGCCCTGTTCCTCGCACCTCTGAAGCTCCATCAAGAAGGAAAACCAAAGAGAGGAAAAGGTTTATTATCGGAAATGAGACCAGTGATTTGAAAAGAAACAGTGTGGATCAGGGGTATTTTGGAGATTTAGTAAAAAAAGGGCGGAGCTTTTTCCTTTTTCTTCCTTTCCTTTTCTTTCCGTTATGGTTTTGTCTTCTTAAAGAAAAGGAAGGTAAATTTTTAGTTTTGGTCCTTATACTATACTATAAATTTGGGATTCATCTTTTGTATTTTATTTTATTATAATTCGATTTATCTATTTATATGATGTAATTAATTAATCCGAATAATTAATACCTCGTTAACATATGGTCATGGATTCTTTTAGAAAAATCCTTTCCAACTCATAATCCCAAACATAGACTATTTATTTTATGTTGAAATCAAAGTTGTTATAATCAGATCGATCAATCAATATATCAGGAATAGGTCGCTACACTAGTTCAGAGGAGGTTGAATCGATTGACTTTTAAACTGGTATGGGCCGAGTGAATTGGGCTAAAAACTAATTGAATCACGATTGAACTTTATTTTTCTATTTCTAATATTTTTATAAATTTTTTAATAATTTATTTAATCAAACTGGACCAACTACTTGAACCAATTCAACTACTGGACAGATTATAAAAACATTGGTCGAATTTAATGCTTTTTAAAAAATTCATGTTAATTCATCAACTTAGAAAAGAAAAATCTTTACTCTAACTCATGATATTTTATAAAAAAAAATGAGATTAAACTATGTAAAACTAAATTATAAGATTAAATTTTAATTTTAAAGATAATAGAAGGATCAAAATTGTAATTTAAAGAAAAGATTAAAGTAGTATCTAAAAACCAGCCGGGCACGATATTTCCCTATTTCTTGCCTTGATTGAACTTTTTTTTTGCTCTTTTTAAGAATATGTTATTTTAATTTTTTTAGAACAGTTTGATTATAAATTCTGTTTATATCTGTTCTTTTTGATATAATACTTAAAAGTATTCATAGCCTCTTCTTAACCCATAAATAAGAGAATAATGCTCTTCAGCACATTTGAACCCACGTTTCTTACATTTACAACAACGCTCATGCCAATCGAGCTAAAACTCAATTAGCTTGTATTATTTTAATTTAATATTTAATAATTTTATGTAGTGTTTATTTATTAAAATTTTTAATTAAATTATCTTAACATTTTTTAATATTTACATTATAGTAGTATTATATATTACTATAGATTTAATTTTTATGTGTTATAAATTTTATAATATATGACATAATATAAAATATTACAAACTAAAAAAAAAGATTGGGGCCTTAAATGTTCAAACACGAGTTCGTCCCACATTTTAAACAGGCGTTTTTTTTTTGTTCAATCCTATTTTTCAAGCCTAATATTTTTTCTCAAGCCCTTTCAAATTTCGAATGGACCTTCAAGTCTATGAACAGGTCTAGCCTACTATAGGACCTTGATCTCATTAGAGTTGGCAAACGGCTGGATTTGAATCGAACTTTTTTAAATTAGAATTAACTTAGGCTTGGGCTTTCTTGATATCGAGTTTTTTCGAACTTGAATTTTCTTAAGTCAAGACATTTCCATACTCAGATTGACACGGACAAACTTTCAAGCTCGACTTGTTTTACTAGCTCTAGATCTCACTTTACACTTTACCATCACACTCCCATATATGGCCCATATTAAAAATAATGAAAGTATCAAACATTTCATTGGTTTAAAACTTGGGCAACCTCTTTAAACCAGTCAATAATAGAGGTCACATTCGGTTCGCACCATATCTTTGCAAGAACCGTCCACTTTAGGCAACAATGAGGATAGCTTTTGCAGCAGTAGGAAGGTTCCCATAACAAGCTTTTTCACCCAAAAAGCTTTAACTTTGTTAGGCACAATTTGTGTTCCACAGCTTTCTTCATACATGTCCATGCCGCCCATAGCTTGGTCTTTTGCCAATAAGAAGCTTGTAGTTAACATAGTGCTGGGATAAGGTAGACCTGTCCATGGGCCGGGCGGCCTGTCCGAAATATGGGAGGGTTTGGGTAAAAATATAGGCTCGAAATATGGGCTTGGGCAAAAAAATGAGGCCCGTTTAAAAAACGGGCCGGGCCTCGGGCACCACTTTTTTAGCCCGGGCCCGGCTCGAATATAATATATATATTTTTTATTTTTATTTTTAATTTTAAAATACTTTTAAAATATTTTTATTTTTTATTTTTAAAATGATTTTTTAATGTTTATTAAAAAATGGGCCGGGCCGGGCTCGGGCTTATTATATTTTTCTCGGGCCGGGCTTGGGCAAAATTTCAGGCCCATATTTTGGGCCGGGCCCGGGCCTAGGAGGCGGGCCGAAATTTTTTCCGGGCCCAGCCCAAACCCGGCCCGGCCCGGCCCATGGACAGGTCTAGGATAAGGTCCCAAGCCAGTGGAATGTTACAAATAAAATCAGCTTCATGTTGATCAAACTCTTCATGGATAAGGTCCTCTTTCCATTCCTTCATATCCAAATTAACGAGAGTATCGGCTTTCTAGCAAGTTTCTTCTAGACAATACTTGAAGCTAGACCTAATCATGGGGCAGGTCATCCGCTCAGGTCTGAAGGTCTGTCCGAAAAGTAAGAGGGTATGAGAAAAAATATAAGCCTGAAAAATAGGTTTAGACAAAAAAAAAATCCCGTTTTCTAAATAGGTTGAGCCTTAGGCAAAATTTTTTTTTTGCCTGGGCATGGCCCAACCCAGCCCGAATCACATGACTATATTTTTTTTTGTAGTTTCAATTTGTTGAGAAACATTTATTTTACTATTTTTAGTGTATTTGATGTATTATATTTTTAAATTTGTATTTATATAAAAAATCTTTAAAAAATTTATTACGATCGGACTGGATCAGGCTTGAGTTTAGCATTTTTAACATGGGCCAGACTTGAACAAAATTTTAAGCTCATTTTTTGGGCTGGATAGGGCCTAGGCCTAAAATTCTGCATAAATCCGACCCATGATCAGGTCTATTTGAAGCTCATCGTTCCTAGTAAAGCTTATTTTGGGTATGCAAAAAAATTTTATAAACAGAAAAAAAATCGACATAATCAGTTTCAAAATTCGGTTTAATTAATTTTTCTATCGATTTTCGATTTTGATATTTTCTTAATAAAGTTTTAATTATTAAACCCAAAACCATTTATATACCAAGACCAAAATAAAATAAATACCCAATATATAAATATTCAATACCCATTAGAACAAAACCCAACCCAACTTAACAAAAAAAAAAAAAATCATAAAAATACATCTCAATTTCCTCTCAATTTTGAAATGGATCAAATTGGTCCCTCTCAAAAAAGTTGAAGCAATTAATCCATATCAATCGGAGCAACTGAGGACAATTAATTATGATGTTAATGTCTTTCGTCAATTATATATAATTTTGATTGGTATAATAACAAATTTAGCCTTCAATATTTATATATTTTATCGTTTTAAATACTATCCAAAAACATTAAGCTTAACCGCAATAACATTATTTCTTCCCTATCACCTTAGTTTTAATTGAGGAGTTCATAAGCAACCAAAATACTATCCATGACAGGGGCAAATCCAAAAAATTTTTTAGTGGGAATCAGAATTGAATTATAAATTTTTTAAAGGTCAAAATATAATTTTATCATTTATTAATATTTGATTTCATCATTTTCAAAGGGACTAAACATAATATTTTCATTCTGAGGGATAAAATGCAATTTTACCATATATTAACTTAAATTTTCGTTATTAGACTACATACCCTCATAAATTTGCCAGTATCTATGATTTGTTGACTTGGGATGATTGTACTCTAATAGTCACTATTTGTTCAAATGATTTTATAGATTACATTACATAGACAAATAGGACCAAACTGGATCAAGATTAAAACTTTTAGGAATGAGAGTAATATAAGTGAAATTAGCCACATTTAACTCCATAGACATATTCGATAGACTCACACAAATAAGGATGAGAAGCAATTCGTGGCTATTCACGTCATGTCCAATTAGTCCTCAACCCATGCATCTTTGCCATCCTCAAGAACACATGTTTTATTATTTCGACATTGATTCCTTGCTCGAGCATGAAAAACTTTCATGTTTTTGTCTCTGTCTTTCAACCATTTAACACGAGATTGCTGGTACTGAATGATCCTCTTTGGCTCTTTCATGTTTTTGTCTCTTGGCTCAAGACATCATTAGACGTACGATGCCATATCTTGTAATCTACTCAATTAATGTTACATTAGCCTTATGCTAATCTACTAGCTTGCTGCCAACCTTCTCTAATCTTTTCATAATGTCCATATGCACCAAATCTATCCATGTATCGATAATAATTTCCTCACACTCTCCATCTATGATCCCTTTCTCTATTATTACCACTAGTATCAAGCAATGATATGAGGATGGACATGATAAATGTTGGACTTTGTATAATGGGAAGCTTTCGAACCAACTGTTAGCCGCTAAAAAGCGGTCTAATCTTGCCTTTTACTAACTCATTGGTGTCACGTCTACTAGACCAAGCAGACCAAGTCCCACTGAATCCTAAATCCGACAAACCACCATTCGATATGACTATCCTGAAGCACTTTATTTGCCCTTCCGGCCTAGCATGGATATTATTTTTTCACTGCCATGCAAAATATCATTAAAAATCACCCATGCAAATCCAAAATGACATCGGTTGCGATGTTAGGAACTTAATCCCAAAATGCTTCTCTTCTACTAATATGTGGTCCACCCATGCAAATATGGGAAGAGCTAGTATAGGTATGACCGCTGGGGATCATTAAGGGAATTGGGTTGCTGGTGCTTTCAGGCATATACCACATGCTACAAGTGTCCGTGCTACATTTTAGTAGAACTTGATGCTATTACTGTCATTAGCTCGGTGGTTAATAGGAATGGGACTAATTAATACATTACTTCATACTCTTAAACATTATTGCATTCTGCGGTACCAATTGAAGCACACATTTGGTGAGGGTAATCGGTGTGCAGTAAAGGTGTTTATAGGGCCGGAACTGAAAAATGAACTTAAAATTTTATTCAAGCTTGACTTGGATAAAAATGTTAAAATTTGAGCTCGATTCATCGTTATTAAATTTTTATATAAAAATAAATTTTAAAAATATAATATATCAAATACAGTAAAAATATAAAAATAAATATTTCTCAACAAATTGAAAATAAATGAAAAAAAGTCTTTATACTTAAATAACACTAAGATGAACCACATGTGATGGCCCGATAGTCAAGGGTGTTCATCGCCCCAAGTGTGGTCTGGGTTCGGGTTGCGCTAATCGCGTTGGTTGTTCGGGCTTTGCCCTGTTATTATAATTCACAAAAAAAAAATACTAAGATAGGGACAATTTAACAAGCAAATGCCTCAAAATAGTAGCAAATTCAGAGTTATACAATATCCAAACAATAACAACAAAATAGTAACAATATAATAGTGAAATTGCAGCAAAACAACATTTTTTTTTTGCAAATTTGGGCCAAATTGAGCTCAGGCCAAAAAAGCTTACTCGAGGCACGACTAGTTTTCTAAATAGATCTTATTTTTGAGCGGGCCGTCAGACCAGATCGGGTGGCCTGACCCATGATCAAGTCTACCTTGATACCATCAATAAGAATGAGACTAATTAATACATTACTTTATACTCGTATACATTATTGCATTCTGTTGTGCCAATTGAAGCCCATATTTCGAGAGGGTAACCGATGCGTAGGCATGCTTGCAAGATTTTAGGAGCAATATTTACAAGTGTTATAAGTAAAAATATAGATATATGTTTGAAAAACTATAAATATCAAATTATTACAATATAAATAGACTAACCGAATAATCATAAAATAAAATCAAATTTTTACAATACAAACAAATTAAGAATCGATACAATTTCAAACTAAAACCGAAAACTAAAGTACTTTCTCAATGCCTCATTGGCTTTGGGAGCAATTTTTAAATCCCTCAAATTACAAAAAATTCATGTTTTAGTAGCTTATATGTTATTTGTGACTGGTCCTGGGACTGTATCATACCATTATGCCTGCTGAGGTGATTGGGGGAAACTGTGTAATAAGACACTATTGTTGTTTAATTTATGATGTTCCTTTTCTTAATAAAGAAAAGATTAATCTGACATTATACTTTGAAATTAGAATGTTTTGAAAATTGGGAGCAATTTAAAATTTAAAATTTAGTTTGAGGACTTTCAACGTAATTAACCCTACACTTTACGTACCATACGCAACAATTTTGTTCATGTTTTGGCATGTAAAAGTGGATCACATTATAATATTCGAAATGGGTTTTTTATTAAATTAAAGAAGTGCTTAAAACGAAAAAAGAAACCCTCAAAATAAGAAGGAGATACGCAAATATTGTTCTCCTCAGCTTTTGATATATTCTTCTTCTTATCTAGATCTACAATATTGCTTCAAGAAAGAAAATTCTTTGTTGTTATTACTAGTGATTTAAAAAGAAAAAAATTGGTTGATTCCTTTTCAAGTAATACGATTTTATAGCCGCTTGAATCTTGCCCAGAATCGAAGCGTTTCATCACCAAAAGTGATAGATATTGACGAAAATTTTAAGTTTATTGAAGAAATTGAAACAAACAAAAAAAACTGAATCGTAGTATGTTTGTTTGGTGATGGGGTCAGGCAAAGGCGCGACTTCTTCTGCCCAACAAATGGAATCGTCTGTCCAAGGCAAGTTTTTATAAGTTTTTTCTTCTAAAATTTTGAATTTTATCACTTTATTTTGGTTTCCCCTCATTTAATTCTATTTTAAGAACTCGAATGAGATTGGGTTTTCCTAGATCTCTTAGTATTTATGAGTTGTTCTAGTTTATTAATTAGATTAGTCTTTTTATTATTGTAATTATTGTATAAATCAATTGTTAAGTTAACCGAGTTCATCTGAAAAAATGTTTTGGTTAATTATTAGATTGCTTAAAATGAGCTGAATGAATGACAAGGGTTAAAAAATGAAGTAGATTTTGGGCTTGAAGCCTGAAGGTGCAAAAAGGCAATTGTTGGGTACTTTTGGGGCATCAAAGTTCATATAAATGCTTCTGCATCTTACATTAGTGGATTAGAGGAGGATATGAATCCGTTTCTTTTAAGCATAAATGCTGGATAATATTAGCTTTATTTTGATTTCCTCTTAAAAAGAAAATGTTGGGTTTGGAGTTTTCTAGACTCATAGCTGATTGACTTGTTACATTTTGTAGATCTTCGTGAGAGATATAGGCTAGAATTGGAAAATTTAACATTGACTACACAGCCAGTCAAGACATTAAGGTTTTTCCTTCTGGCTATCCTTCAATATATCAAGCGATCAGCATCATATCTTTTGGCAAAGGGTGGTTGGCTTATGCTTTCAAGCACTCTAATAGCAGTTCTTGGAATTTTGCTTGTGACTATTGAGGGCCCTCATGAAAAGGTAATAAAATTTGTAGGTTATCCTACAATATCCATCTTTTCTTGTCATGGTTTTCTGTTGATGTGCAGCATACCTCGGTATGCTGTTGTGAAGGTTCTTATTTGTTTAGAGCTAGTGCTGTGCATATCTGCTACATTTAACTATGAATTGAGAAATTCAAATGTGATGCAGGAGCTTTTTCTTATTATTATGTTATTATTTGTCTTGTTTATTAATGGTTAGATATAAAGATAGATGGCTTGCATTATTAGTTATTTTTAGGGTTTAAATCTAGGGCTAGGAATCAAACTTTATCTTTAACCTTAGTATAGTTGTGCTGTAAAATAGATTTACAGCCACACTATTATTATTATTATTATTATTATTATTATTATTATTATTATTATTATTTTCTCTCAAGTGATAAACAGAAGCTAGGAGTTTTATTATAACCATACATTTTCAAAGAGTTCCAACTTCTATCATAGTCATTTTTCATTTATTATTTTGTGTATGGGTTAGGTGAGGGTGTGGGGTTGTGCTAGGTCTTATTGCCCCTTAGTGACTTTAATTTGAACCTTTTTTGTTTTATGTGTAAGTTTTTGCTCAATATTTAGTTGATGTATTTTATTTTTTCATTCTTATTTTTCATCATTTATTATAATCAGATTAGTGGAAACAATAAATAACAGTTGATATCTTGATTACATTTTCATCAGCATGTTGAGGAAGTTTCTCAGTATGTTCGATTTGGATTATGGTGGATTGCACTTGGTGTTGCATCTTCAATTGGTCTTGGTAAGAACTTTGATTTCAGAAGATCATTTGTGTTGTTTGGAGGAGTGTGCTTGATGAATAATTCATTGCTGTTATAACTAGCATGCTTTTTAGGTATTTAAACTCTTTCTTACTGCCACTGGCTGACTAAGCAGATGTCAAATGGTATTTTTGGAAATATGTAATTTTGTTCTGCATTGCAGCTCAGTTCTAATCTTTTAGATGGGTTTCTTCCTTTAAGAGAAATTTTGAAGTGGCTTAGGCTGTTTAGTCCGGTTCTACCATATGTAGTTGAAAAACTAGCAAACTGGGATAATTTGAGTATTAGCAGTAGCACTTCAGTGATTGTTTCAAAGATTATTGTGTATGATGTACCCATGTATTTTGAACATTTTATGTGGAAGGGAGGAAGCCTTTTTTTCTGGTTTCTGCTATTCACGATTCTGTGCCGACGAATATTTCTGGAGTCTGATCTGATTGTCTTTTATGCTGCCTTGGAACAAAAAGAAAATTTTCTGGATGCACGAAGATATATGCCTTGATCTGATTCTTTCATTTTTCTAATTCATCTTTCTTATTCCAGGATCTGGTCTGCACACTTTTGTCCTTTATTTGGGTCCTCATATTGCCTTGTTCACAATAAAAGCAATGCAATGTGGACGAATAGACCTGAAAAGTGCTCCATATGATACAATACAGTTGAAGAGAGTTCCTTCATGGCTGGATAAACCCTGCAGAGAGTTTGGGCCCCCGTTATTTTCATCATCACATGGGTCAAGGGTTCCTATTAGCAGTATATTGCCGCAGGTGCAGATTGAAGCTATTTTATGGGGTCTTGGGACTGCACTTGGAGAGCTTCCTCCTTACTTTATCTCGAGGGCAGGTGTGAGGCCCATCTTTACACTATATATTTTAACTATAACAAGGTTTGCTAGAAGAATTTGCTTATGGTAGGCTGGTGAGGGTATTTCTGGAAGATGATCCAATCACTTTTGCATTAGGTTTGATAAGTGATATAATACTAACTTTGCAACTTAACATTGTGTTGTACTTACAGTGCAAAGGAGTTCCTTGATCCCATTTATTCCAAGAAATTATGGAGCCCATCTTGTTTTCCCCTTCTATAATGCTCTGTGAAAATGGGGTTTTCATGTTTCATATTTTTCTTTGATTGATAACTTCAAGGTTTTCAATTTTGTGTCTTAATCAAATTTGCTTTAGTTGCATTGCAGTTGCCTTTTTTTCTAATGTAACTTTTGACTTTGCTTTGGTGGATGATTGAATTTTCTCCATCAAGTTGAGGCCCTAGGTTGTTCTTTGTCCGAATGTTGGTTGTCTACTAAAGACTGTTATTTCCATTTAGATTTTCTACTAGCACTCCATACTGTTAGAATAACCAGCTTATGGTGATCTTCATGCTGTATCCAGCTAGTGTATCAGGAAGAAAAATTGAAGCCATGGAAGAATTGGATCATTCCTCAAGCGAGGATAATGGATTCATAGCTACTCACCTGAAGCAGATCGAGCACTGGCTGTTATCTCACTCTCAACACATGAACTTCTTCACCATTTTACTGCTAGCCTCGGTCAGTTATATGCTTCTTTTTTTTTTTTTTTCTCATTCTGTCATTTATCATTTTGAATAATGCAAAATATTGATGTGTCATAAGATGATTTATTTTTAGCAAACATTTGGTTGGCTGACTGTTTTCCCTGTTTTGTATGTGCATGAACAAATGCATGTTCTGATGCATTTTCTCCAGAGGAAATCCTTGCTTAGGGCTTAAACTAAATCAATCCGGTAAAAATTTCAAGCTAGAAACATGCGTTGCTAAGATAAATTTAATGTGCAAATTTCTACTTCATTTATGAAGTGTTGTATTATGTTGTTAGAGCAAGGTAGAGAAACTTGAATGGTGTTTGAGCGCTAGCCCTTGTTAATTATATTCTTTTGAAGATAATATAAGTTGACCGCGGATTATAAACGCTATTTATTTATGCCGTTTTTTATTGATTTATAACCTCCTGCTGATGGACTGAATCATGTTTCAGATCCCAAATCCTCTATTTGACCTTGCTGGCATCATGTGTGGACAATTTGGGATACCATTCTGGAAGTTCTTTCTTGCTACATTGATTGGGAAGGCAATCATTAAAACTCACATACAGGTTTGTAAATAGTGATGTTCTCGCTATGTTTTACATACAAGCAGAGCCTCAATTGACCTCACTGGTATTGGCATTGTCCAAAATGAAGCTAGATTTTCTTGAATTCTTAGAAGTATCTATTGGTTCCTTCTTTGCAGACGGTATTTATCATCTCTGTCTGTAATAATCAACTCCTTGACTGGATAGAGAATGAATTGATCTGGATTCTCAGCTTCATACCCGGATTTGATTCTTACTTGCCCACACTCACGGCAAAACTTCATTCAGTCAAAGCGAAGTACTTGGCTGCCTCACCTCCGGTGCCTTCGAATATCAAGGTACTTTCCATAAGCCTGTACAAGAAATCTATCTATATTTGCCCGAGTTTTGATTGACTAGAAAACTTTACAAATCCGTTCTACAAAATGCTGCTGCAGGACAAGTGGGACTTTTCATTTGCTTCGATTTGGAATACCATCGTGTGGCTTATGCTTATGAACTTCTTTGTCAAGATTGTCAATGCGACTGCTCAGAGGTATCTGAAAAAGCAACAGGATAAGTCACTTGCGGAAATATTACCTGATTCAACACATTCAGATTCGTAATTCGACGAAAGCACTCATCATCCTTTTTCGTTTTTCTTATTTACAAGTAGCTTTATTGAATTAGAAGTGAATTCTCCTTCATGAATTACCATTAGAGCTATCCACTATAAGAAGCTTGTATATATATATAAAAGAAAAAATTGAAAAAAAAAAAAAAAACCATAGACAAACAGAAGATACATGTTTTAGTTATAATTGTTTCGGGCTGCTTTTCACCCATTGTTGACTGTAAAATTTGGATGAATGCAAGAAAAACTATCTGCCTTCAACTTCATTCATAATTTCCTTGCATTCATGCAATGAAAGCTTTGCTGACTATTTAACTATTTCTTCAACTGCGCAGGACATTTTCATATGTTTTGAGATAATTACATTTGCTTTAAGATATTATTAGTATCATAATTAGGGTTAAATCATTTTTTAGGGTCTGAATATGATTACTATTCTCATATTAGGGTTTAATTTTTTTTTTCAAGTTAGGCACTGAATTTGGTAATTGTTCTCACATTGTAGCTTGAAAATTTTTTTTTATCTAAGTTAGGCTTTGAACTCAACAATCGTTCCTACCTTGGGGCTTGAATTATGTTTGTCCAAGTTAGGCCTTGAACATGGTAATTGTTCTTATGTTAAGGTTTAAAATTTTTTTTTGTCTAATTTAATTCTTGATATTTTCTTGAAACCTTTAAAGTTTAGGCTTAAATGTGAGAATAATTGTTAAGTTTATGTTCCAATATAAGAACAATTGTCAAGTTTAGAGATAAAGTTAGATTTGGACAAAAGAAAAATTCAAGTCTTAACGTAATAATAATTATCAAGTTTAGTGCTTTACTTGGATCATAATAAAGTTCATGTTTCCAATGTAAGAATAAGTGGATCATGAAAAAGTTCAAGCTCCCGACGTGGGAATAAGAGTTCATAAGAGTTTAAGCTCCAAATAGTAGTTTAACTTTATAATTATCATATTTTAAAAAAAAAAAGGATATTCATTGATTAAACATGATTACATTCGGTCTCAACAACACTAGTGATTGCACCGGTGCTTTCTTCAACCCCATATCAGTCTTGTAAGCCGTAGCCTCTGCCCGTCCATTATTGTTTTGCTACAACAAAGCTTCTTATAGAGTACTTGGTTTCATAAAGGTCTCTTCTAGCCTCTACGTATAGCTCACCATTTCTGCTATTCCATATTGTCTACAATGTTGTCGTATAGTATAGAGTTGCAGATGTTCCTCATCAAAAGAGCTATTTGATTTGATGTTTTCAAGATGGAAGACACTGTTGATGGGGTTTTGGGCTTCCATTGGGAAGAAAGTGCGTTAGAGAGGTACCGGAGGTGGTTCTTCATGGCGTGCTCCGTACGAGGCAGTAGAATGGTTTTGCATATTTGAAATTTGGAGAAGGCTATTCATACATTTTTAAGTCACAAGTCAATTGCTCAATGAGTGACATAAATTTGATGTGCGTATTTGGACCTTTATGTGGTTGTGATATGCTTGGGGATTTGAGGAAGCATTTTTATACATTGTGCTCATGCCTATTTGGAGCAAACTTTTTAGAATCGGATCGGTAGTTCAACTGTTAGTTATTGGTTCAATTTGTTTGGTTTGATTAAATAAACTATTAAAAAAATTAAAATAAAAAAAATTTATTTCAATTGGTTCGTACCGAATCTTGAATCAATTGATCTAGTATCTTTCTTTAAATCGATATCTTAACCAATTTTCGATCCAACCAGTCGAATCTATAAATCCAATTCAGTTCAAATAATATTGGTTTGGAGGCTTTAGGACACCTCTACATGGGTTGTGATGTACTTGACAAAGCAATCTTCACCCAATAGATTGTGGGTGCGTCTAAGGGTGTTGCATATGGAGGTGATGGTGGCTCTTCACAGTATGCTCCGAACGAGGAGTAGAACGGTTTTGCATACTTGAAGTTTGGGGGAGAAAGCTATTCATACAATTTTAAGCCACGTGTCGATTGTTCAATGAGTGACATAAATTTGATGTGCCTATTTGGACCTCTATGTGGTTATGATGTGCTTAGGGGTTTGGAGAAGCATGCTTAGACATTGTGCCCATGCTTATTTGTAGCAAAATTTTTAGAATTGGATTGGTAGTTAAACTAATCAGGTTATTGGTTCAATTAGTCCGTTTGGTTTAATTAAATAATTTCTTAAAAAATATTTAAAATAAAAAAATTAGTTCAATTGGTCCATATCAGATCTTGGATCAGTCGGTCTAATATCAGATCTTGATCGATTTTCGATTTAATTAATCCCACCAATCGATCTAATTTGATTCAAACAACATTGGTCCTAGAGGCGAGGACAAATGCGATGTTGGGGCAAATTTTAGGGAAGAATTATGATTACCAAATACCAAGAATGCTTTATTATTAGTAAAAGCATGAAAAAAAATTCAATTTAATCATTTTTGAAAAGAATTTGATTCTATCAAAATAAACAACATTTTCTTTATCAAAACATCTTAGTTATACATATGTTATCTTATTAATGTCTTAATCATCTCGTAAATATCAACTAAAAATATTATTTTATTCAAAAAACTTAAGCTCACGATATTCAATTTAAGATATACTTGAATCTTATCAAATTTTATTCCCAAATTTTTAAAATAGGACTTTGAAATTTTACCCATGTTTTTTTTCAAGTCTTTGCATTATCAGATCTTAAGTTTAATTCGACAATTTTATCTTATCGTGTGCGACTTAAATTCTCAACATATTGATTATACATATAAGTAAATTTAACTTTAAAAAACTTATATTTATGAATTTTAAGCGAGATCTAGCAAACCATTGCGAACAACCAAATATTGAAGGGTGAAATAATTTATAAAATACAACTTATTCGTGATATTATATGTTATATGACTTATGGTATTGAAACGAATGTATAGAATTAGATATAAGATAATTAACTCATAACATCATATGCAATGTGTCGTAATCCACACCAATCTGCAATGTATTGCTTGTTTTGGATAATTTTATCTAATAAAAGACACCTCATGAGTTAAAATCTAGTAATGTAGGATGCATGGCTCCTTTTTAGGATCATGACTTATACCCTATTCCAATAAGAGCTTAGTGTATTCAATGGCATAAATTGTTACTCTCCATTAAATATGTTATAAAAATGGCTAGAAAGCATGTCATAGAATAGACCTGTCCATGGGCCGGGCGGCCCGGCCCGGCATGACGGCCAGCCCGAAATATGGGAGGGTTCGGGTAAAAATATAGGCCCGAAATATGGGCTTGGGCAAAAAAATGAGGCCCGTTTAAAAAACGGGCCGGGCCTCGGGCACCACTTTTTTGGCCCAGGCTCGGCCCGGCCCAGCCTGAATATAATAAATATATTTTTTATTTTTATTTTTTAATTTTAAAATACTTTTAAAATATTTTGTTTATTTTTTATTTTTAAAACAATTTTTTAATGTTTATTAAAAAATGGGCCGGGCCGGGCCGGGCTCGGGCTTATGATATTTTTCCCGGGCCGGGCCTGGGCAAAATTTTAGGCCCATATTTTGGGCCGGGCCGGGCTCGGGCCAGGAGGCGGGCCGAAAATTTTTTTGGGCCCGGCCCGGCCCGGCCCATGGACAGGTCTATCATAGAATTATCAAATGCCAAAATTGTAAGAAACTTCTATGTACGAAACTCTCTCCAACAAACAATTTAAAAAAAAATTTGGATAGTTGATTGACTTAAATGAAAATTTTTGAATAATTTAATGATTAAATTATAACTTTTTTTTAGTTAAGTGACCAAAACCAAAATTTACTAATAATTTAGTGACTAATTATGTAGTTTACCCTATTTTTCTTGTCTTTTTCTATGGAGGCTGTTGTTTTGGATCCCTTGATCATGAGAAATTATTTTATGAATCATTCTCACCACATCATCCACAGTCTCTTTTCAATTATTTAATGACTTTTCAGTAATATTTTCTATGTCATTGACACATAATTTTGGTAATTCTTTTACCCAGAACCTCGACCCCAAAACCTTAGACCTTGACCCCTAATCCTGAACCTTAAACTCTAAATCTTAAATCTCAAACCCTAAACATAAATCCTTAAGTTCAAATTTGGGGTTCAGAATAAAAAAAATACCAAAATTATTTACCAATAACACAAAAAAAAAGTTGAAATATCATTAAATAATTAAAAATAAATCATAGATGATATGGTAAAAAGAGTGCATAAAATAATTTCTCCTTGATGAGCTATGCCTAAGCTTTGAGTGGACTTATTGTATTTGGGCTCTAATAAGGCCCAAAGCTAGCTCTCTTTTTTTCTTTAATTAATCTGGATTATTGGAAAAATAGTATACTTAACCGCTAATTAAATAAGAAGATATTTAATAATTAAGATTACAAGGATCCCTAAATTGCTATAAAGAATTTTTGTTCTTCTTTCAAATTTAAAGCATAAAATAAACCCCCAAAAAAAGTAGCACCGCAAAGACGAAATCGCGGTGGAAATCCTAATTTTGTAGAAAGAAAAATAATTTAATTTCCTCACAATCAGACAAAACAGAGATTAAAAAACGATGCTTCCTACATACTTGCAAAGCCATATCCATTGATATCATTTTCATCTGTTTTAATCGTTAATCCCCAAAAAACCCAGAAAAAGAATTGAAATATATAAGCAATCCGACAAAAACCCAGAATTTTTCTGTATTTTTTAAGGCTAAAAACCGCGGAAGAAACAGACCAAATAGAAGGCAAAAAGGGTCGTGCATTTTTTGTTGTTTCCTGTAACTCTTTTTTCCATTTTTTCAAAAATTTGGCAACTATAGAGGGTTTGAGGGAACTTTCATCGTTGAAACAAAGCGGTGTTCTATACTAACAACGACGACGAAGAGTGCAGGCTTTGGCGTCGTAGGTTGTTAATGGCTTTCACCTGGGGTTCTGCTCTAAGGATCGCTCTTCTTCTTGTTCTTCTCGCTGCTATCATTTATGCTTGTTTTACCCTCCCCATTGAAGCGGTTTGCTTCTTTTTCTAGCTGTTAAATTATTGTTGATTGATGGTGTTTCTTGTTTCTATGGTTATTTTGGCGTTGTTAATCTGGGTCTTTTGTTGTTATTTTGTGACTAATTGTGGAATTTGGGTGTTAATTATAATGATTGAAGATTAGAAATATGGGTTTCTTTTTCCCCAGTTCAATGGATTATCTTGGCGCATTTTGGGAACTGTTTGTGTATGACTTCCTATATATTAACTTTTAGGATATGAGATTAAAAGTGAAAATTTGTACCTAATTGTATATTCCATTGCTGGAATTACTATAAATGCTAAGTTGGTGTAATTAAAGGTGAGAGTTTTGATGAGGAATCTGAAATTAACTAGGGTTGTGAATTCATAGCAATTGGATTTCCATTCTCCCCCCACATTCCAAAATTTAAATGTTAGTTATAAATAAGCTTGGTTGTTATTTTGCTACAATCTGTGCATTGTTGAAAACCAAGTTTTTTCTTGCAGATTCTGAAGGATTTCTTGTTATGGGTTGAAAAGGATCTTGGACCTTGGGGTCCACTTGTGCTGTAAGTCACTTGAACCCTACCTAACTGTCTTTCGGTTTTCAATTAGCATATGATATTTTGTTTGCTTAGTTCTTTACTATGCAATGCAAATTTCTTTTGTACTAATTGTTGTTATATTTCAATCTATGAAGTCTAATTTAAATTGTTTTTTAGACTTTGCCAAACCTGGTCTGAGTTGAAAGTTTGTCATTTGGTTTAATCTAGCGCTCTCTAGTAATATGTTTGTGTACATCTAAAATGGAACCGGATTGTCTTGTCTATGCGAAACATAAGAACAGTGTAACTGTATGTGTTCTCAGCATTGAATGAATAGAATGCCCCTTAATAATGTCAATCTTAGCCTGTTGTTAGGTTCTAGCTCTGAATTTGAAGCTTTGGGATGGATAATTGCCACTTTGATGGTGAATTGAGTAGCTCTAAATGACTTGACTCCAAAGTATTAGAAATTTTTTACATTCCAACTCATTTCTCCTACTTGATTTGCAGGGCTGTTGCTTATATTCCTCTGACAGTCTTGGCTGTTCCAGCTTCAGTGCTTACTGTAAGCTTAAACTCCTGTGCTGATGCTTTAACATAGCCAAATTTATTACTGTTTTGTAACATCTTGCAATTTTCTTGTTCATTTTCCCTTTTAATTTTATGATTGGCTTTTCCCACTTTGTGGTATATGGAGTAATGATCCAGATTCTTGCAATCCTTCGTAGTGGTGGTCTTATGTGCAGTAGACATGATGTCCAAGGCTCCAAGCAGTGTAAATTATCTTTCTGTACTGATTTTGGATGCAGAACACATTAGTAGTTGAAGTCAATTCTTCATGCAACTTATTGTGCATGGCTCTTTCAAACACATTAGTAGTTACTTGTTAATAAACCTGATTTTAGCGATGAGCGTAGCCATCTCTAAGGATCTGAATTTGATAAGCTATCCTTAACTTGACACTTGTTGAAACCTATTCTACCTATTGGAAAATTACGAGAGCACCACTTTTTACTGTATACTTTTGTTTCTCAGTTATTCATCTATGATTGACTTGCATTGTTACTCTGCAATGTATAGTTGTATATTGAAATATCCTTACATACATTAAATGAGAAAGAAATAAGGTTTTAACATTACAAGGTATTGTGTTTTATCCTTCAGCTTGGTGGCGGTTATCTTTTTGGATTGCTTCTGGGCTTCATTTCAGATTCTATTGGTGCAACTGTTGGTGCGGGAGCAGCATTCCTTCTAGGCAGAACAGTACGCTTATTGATTTCTTATGAGACTTTTGGTTTAATGTCTTACCGCTTTATCTTTCATTGAAAAAAACAACCTATTGACGTGTTATATATTATTTTTCACTAATTTTCATATCTTGGTTTATATTACTTTCCTTTTTAATTAGTTTTGGTGTGTCTCATTCAATTTTCATCTTATTAGAATTATGATGTTCTTGTACAGATCGGGAGATCATTGGTTGTAACTAGGTTGAAAGATTATCCTCAGTTCCGGTTAGTAGCAATTGCAATACAGAGATCTGGCTTTAAGGTTTGCATGCTTCGTATTAATTTTTAAAGGATGATTATTGGTTCTTGAGCTGTATATCTATGAGGCCTGTGTTTTAAAACACTATATAACGTTTCCTAAATTTTCCTAAATTCTTATCATTTGATGTTATTTGGTGTAAATAACACTTATGCTATGTTTGGTAGGAGTATTATTTTTTCCACATGTTTTAGTATATGAGTTAGCAATCAACTAATTCAATTGGTAATATTTAGCCACTCCTATGACTTACTTTTAGCAAAGAGAAGGAAAAAATTTTCACTTATTTTGAAGATGTCTTTTTTTTATTAGAGTTTTTACTCATCTTTCTAATTCCAAGTTTAAATTTGTACTAACTATTCTTTATTTTATGTCTAACTATTGTAATACATATGTAATAAATAAGCTTGTTTCCTCATGTTGTTACACTAGTAACCAAACAGAGCATTAATGTATTGGCATGAGTTCATGAATGTGAAGGTATCATTACTTACTGAAAAATGCTATTAGCCACATGGTGGAATAACCAAATTTTGTTTAGTGATACCTATCACATTGTTATATTAAAAAGTTTCTGCATGGTTTTTCTTTTCTATATGGCTCTGAGTTTTGATAAGATCTTATGCATATTTGCTAATCCTAATTTGACATTGTTGAAATGTAATGTTTAATGTGTCCCTGGAGGAAAGCATCTATCACATGCTACATTCAAGTGTTTTTGTTCATTCAATCCTTTCTATATGATTTGAATTATGGATAATGTCCTATGTATGTTTGGTAATCCTAATTCGAAGTTCCTCTAGTCTGGTGACATTTATATTTTCGCGGATGATTTCTGTGACAACACTTTTTTATTAAGTTTTATTGAGAAGACAAATGATTAACATTACAATTCCCTAAGTAGGCAGTGCAGCTATTTGGATTTGACTATTTTATTTGCTGCTCAAAAATCTCTTTCTCGTGGACTTCTTAACTCACTTCTCTTAGTGGACAGATTGTTTTGCTGCTTCGACTTGCACCCTTGCTCCCTTTCAGCATGTTGAATTATCTGTTGTCGGTGACTCCTGTCTCATTAGGAGAATACTTGCTGGCCTCCTGGTTAGGGATGGTGGTATTGAACTATAACCTTCCTAACATTCTTCCCAATAGTTTCTGTTTATGGTGGTTTTGTTATACTTGGGATTTAACATCGAGATTTGTGTTTCTTACAGCCAATAACCCTTGCTTTAGTTTATGTCGGAACAACACTTAAGGATCTTTCTGATGTGACGCATGGATGGAATGAGTTTTCAACTGCTCGTTGGGTAAGTCGTATTATTCTTTCTATACTGTCTTTATATTTAGAATGATAATGACTGAGGTATGTTTTAGGCCTGGAAAATGTATTTCGAGTTACTTCTCTGTAGGACTCTTTCCTGTGACAGGCGCCAAAATGAACCTCAGTACATTTTGTGTTTATATTTGGCAGTCCCAATTAGGACAAGAAAGATACACTTCGCTTGCTTCATGTCATTTATGTCTTGAATTCTTATCCATGTTTTACTTTATGAATGCAGGCATTTCTCATATTGGGCCTTGTTATGTCTGGTAAGTTGCTGTCATTTGTGAATGCATGCATTAGACGATGCAAGTTGTGTGATAAAACCGGAGTCATGTAACATTCATGATTATTTTTGAAATCCGTGGATTAGTTGGAAGCCTATTCATTAGAGGTATCCATGGGCCAGGTTGAGCCAGCCGAACTTTTGGTAATCCTTTGTCCAAGCCTATTTCGGTGGGGCTCAAACCGGCCTGAATAGCCCATATAAACTCTAGACAATAAAATATTAAAAATATTTTATGTTAATGTTTATATATTATTTCATAAGGTAAAAGTACCAAGGAGGCCCCTGTACTAGGAGTTAGATTGCATTTTGCCCCCTTTACTCAAAAAACGGGCAAATTAGTCTTTGCACGTTAGATCAAAGAGCAAACTGGTCCTTTTTATTAAAAATTTCATCTATTTCTACTATTAAAACTGGCAGGGCTGACAAAATAACGAGCCAATTACACATGATATGCCACATGTATCTTATGTTGATGTACAAGGACAAGTTTTTAACAGTAAAAATAGATGAAACTTTTAACAAAAAGACTTGTTTGTTCGTTGATCTAATGTATTTTACCCATTTTTTTAGTAGATGGGGCAAAATGCAATCAAACTCTCAGTACAAGGGCCTCTATGGTACTTTTCCAATTTTATAATTAAGTATAAATAAAAATATTGTTTTTCTTTTATCAAAATAGTTGCTTTTGACCTGGTCTGATGTGAATGACCTGACCTTGTCCACAGCTCGGCTTGGGCAGGTCGGGACTATTGGGCCAGGCAGGTATACCGACTTTTGGATAGGTCTACTATTTAGTATTCCCAAACGTAACACTTACAGACTCCACTCAATATGTTTACTTGCCTATTGGGGTGCAAACAAAGTTCAATTATTACAACCTTGACGGTGAAGCCATTCATGCAATAAACTCATAAATTATATCACCTTGAGCACAAGAGCTACATTGCTAATTGCTTTGTCTTTTTCTATTTTATTAGATAGATATAATGTTTTTGACTTTTGAGTAGAGTTGGGTTTAACCTAATAATTTAGGGATTAAAATATAATGTCATGTCATCGGCGTAATCAAATGGGGCAAACAATTAAAGGGACTAGATTGGTACCTTATGTGATTATATTATATGGTAGTTGAAGGAAACACTTCATTATTGAATTATAATCCTTGTTTTATGATTTGACAACATTTTGACATTTGTATTGTTGATTTTACATATGCAGTGGTTCTAATGATTTGTGTGACTAAAGTCGCGAAAACAGCACTGGACAAAGCATTGGCTGAAAGCGAGGACGTAGATAGCACCGTAGGATCATCACCGGAATTGCCGGTTGATAGTGAAGCACCAGTGGATCTTCAGCAGCCTTTTATAATAAAGGTAGACTCTGGTGACAACAGCACTCATGAATAGTGAAAACTGAAATCAGCTGTAAATATGTGACATAATCAGTGCTAGCATGTCATTTGGTGCTTTGTTGCATATGTGTTTTGTGTATAGATAGAGCCTTATTGACAAGGTTAGATCTCCCATAGAAATAGCTGATTTGCATATAAACAAAGTGATTGAAAATTAATGAAATAATTGTTTTTTTTACACCCTTTCTTGCGGGGCACGTTATGCTTTGAGATAAACCGAGTTCTTAGAATCTTATCATGACATTAAGTAGGCAATGAATGAATGATGATGTGGGTCACATTTTGCTTGTGGACCTTCTGAATTGTCCTAAGATTTGAATCTTTCGTTGATGGAGAGTTTTTTTTTTTTTTTCCCTGAGAGTTTTTGTTATCCAATAGTTGCATTTGACTAAATCCGAAATCAAGACTCAAATTTAAAATTTCATTTAAGAGGCATCGAGCTTCTTACCATTCAACTGAAATGTCAAAAGTTGAAGGGTATATGATAAAACAATTTTTATAAAGCAAGCTTTTTCCTTATAAAATCGGTACAAAAAGATAAGAATTTGATTTTGGAATAATATTTGATTCACCGTCAATTAGTGAATAATAAATGAAACATTAATTACTAAATAAAATAAAAAAATATGAAGACTTTATAAATAAATACTAGTAATTTTATTTGAACTTAATTAAATATTAATTAATTATAACTATTATAACTATATAAATTTTGAGTTTAAATTTTAGAATTCAGGGTTTTAATGTTTATTTATTTATAATTATTTAATTATATTTAAACTAAATTATTAATATTTATTTTTAAGTTTATTTATTTTTTATTGGATGATGAGGTATTTTTTTTTACTAATGGTGCATTAAATTCATATATTAATTAAACATTATCTTCCTATTTTTTATTTATTAATAACACATAATAATTTGATTAAATAGTAGTGGGTATAGACTAGAGGTGCTCATGGGCCGGGCTGGGTTCGGAAAAATTTTGGCCCGTGTCCTAGGCTCGGGCCTAGCCCGGCCCAAAATATGGGTCTAAATTTTTATTCAAGCCTGGCCCGGGAAAATTTCTAAGCCCGAGCCCGACCCATTTTTTAATAAACACCAAAAATTTAGTTTTTAAAAAAAAGTATTTTAAAAATACTTTAAAATTTAAAAAATTAAAAATATATATTTATTATATATTCGGGCCGGGACAGGGCAAAAAAGTGGTGCTCGAGGCCCGGCCCGTTTTCTAAACGGCCTATATTTTTATCTGAATCCTCCCATATTTCGGGCGGGCCGCCCGGCCCATGAACACCTCTAGTATAAACATTCCACTTTTAATCAAAACATAAAAATAGACTCGATTAACTCGAATCTGAACACAATTAAATTCGATTTAATCATAAAAATATTAATCACTTAAATCCACCTAATTTAAACTCAAAAATAACTCCAACTAAAAATAACATAGAATCTTAAATTTTTCAAATAAAAAATATCTTAAACCAAAATATCTTAAACCAAATCTAACACAACTTGAAACTAGGATGACATGCCCCCATCAACATGCTCAGATTGGAGAGTGATTACCGCGTTTCATGATTGAAAGGAAGGATGTTAAAGATATCCCCAAGAATGCTCAAACCCTCACTTTGGAGACATCATCCATATTTATCCAAATCTAGATGGTCCAAAGTTTACCACTTTCTCTTTTCTCTATTGTACAGTTCCCTACACTTTACTGAACTTTGGTTGGGGGGTTGAACTGATATTCAGGAAAAAAGAAAACCCATAATAAAAGATGAAGCAACATCATATCTACCTTCATCATCATATTGGGTGTCATTAAATTTCTTTTGTTTCACCTTCCCAACAAACAAAGGGAGAAAAAAAATGGGTATCTGTTGGAATACTATAAGGTCTTTTCACTTGTGATTCCTTTTTACTTACCATATATCTTTCCCCCATTGTCCTACTTTTGTTGAATTTTGGGGGTGCTAAGGGACCCCTCCAATAATCAGATTAGTTGTTTTAGTCAAAAGGCATAAATTTTATTTTTTAGATGGACTCAAGCAAATGTGTTAAATTCGAATGCGTGTTCGTCGTATATTTAGAGGTGAAAGCATTTAAGAGATTCTTGTATTATAGGGATTACATCAAATTATTTCTTCTATTAGTAAATGGGTCAATTTAGTTACGATCACAGTTTGGATATATTTAATTTTTTTTAATAGTATAAGGACTAAATTAATCCATTTAATAATAGAGAGACTAATTTAATCCAGTCCTTATAATACAAAAACCTCTTAAGTACTTTAGAAGATTGTATTCTTATACAGATACACAAATATATGTCTAACATAGTTAGACTTTCTAATTGAGCAAGCCAAATTGGTTTTGTGTGAGTCAATTTGGGTTAGATCAATTTGAATTTGGGTAAATTCATATTTAAGTCATTTCAAGTTAGAGTTATTCTGGGTTTATACGTTTTTATTAGAGTACTATGAGTTCGAATCATTTCAAGTTTAGGGTAACTTTGGGTTAGGGTCATTTTGGGTTGTACATTTTGGTTCGAGTATTATGAGTCCAAATCATTTTAGATTTTTAGTAACTTTGTGTGTCCAGGTCATTTCGGGTTACTTCTTTAGGTCCTTTTGGGTTCAAATGATTTTGAGATTGGGTCGATTCGGGTTTAAGTTAGACAAATTCAAATTGTTAGATTTTTAATCTATAAGAGTTCATTACATCAAACATCCCTAGTCTAAATTAGCCCTCAAACTTAAAAACATTATACATGCATCCTCAAACTATTATGTTATATCAATTAAGTCATTTTATTAATTTAACTATTAAATAACACGACAAATCTTATATAACTACCGTTTATCGTAACTTTTAATAGTAAAAACTAAAATTAAGTAAAATTGAAAAAAGAAGTGAATGATAAACCTCTAAAATATCTATTTTTACAATATCTATTTTAAAAAAAATTTGACAACTTAATAATTAAATTAATTATTTAATAATAAAAAATCTAATTAATATAACTTCAATAATTTTAAAATGTAATTAAAATGATTTAAAATTTAGCACTACTTTAAAATAATAATCGAATTTGAATCCAAATCTAATTAATTTAGTGAAGTTTCATAGAGTTTTTTTTTTGATAATTTTATTATAGATTTTGATCATATTTATTCTTTTTAAGGTAATGTCTAAAACTATCTATAATCTCTCTTCCAACTCATAAATAAAAAGATAATATGTTTTAACGCTCAAATATGTTAACAATAATATCATACCAATCGAGCTGCTTAAATTTCTCAAAAACATAAAAATAGATAAGATAGCTTAAAACAAGGGCAAAGAATAATGTAGACTTGGAAAATCATAATCCGTGGGGTCACAAACCAATAATCACAGCCATTGATGAAAGAGAACAAAAAAAAGTTCATCCATGGAGTCTCCTTTATATATAATATTTCACCATACACAAAAAAGTTTGTCCAACACACTCATTCCACACCAGAAATGAACGTAGTTTCCAAATCCCAAAAGACCAAACTCTTAGATTCATTCAAAAGAAAAATGCCAACCTTAAGCATTTTCCCTTTCGGCGGCTGCTTCGACGGGTGCCGAGACCACACCCAACCTTCGGGACTCGGCACCAGGGTCTGGAACCACAGCGACCGAGCTGTGGAGCTTCAAGTGCGGGTAGGATCGATCCTCAAAAAGGTTCACACCTTGAAACCAGGGTGCTCCAAGAGGCTGAAATGTAAGAGCATATACAAGGCGTACATGCCCGGGTTGAGCGACGGCAATGGTGGTGGAGGGATGAAGAGCTTGCTTTATTACTACGACCAAACATGTCACCCATACATATGGGTGAACGACACGGCGGGTGATAGTTCGAGGATGGTTAAGCAGCAGTACATTAGCCTGAAGATCTCAGGGATTGTTCTGAGATTAGGATTTTCAGAGATCATCAACGGGGTTGCATTTCGGTTCGTAAGAAACCGAGGCCTGGTTTTTGTTAAATTTGCTTGTTAGCTCCTCCATTTTTATTTTTTTGGGGTTTTATTAGTGATTTAGTCCCTGAAATATACTCATTTTCTTATTTTGGTACCTAAAGTTTTGACTTCATTCATGATTTGGCTTTGAATTATACTCGTTTAATTATGAAGTGGAAAAAAATTTTAAATATCAAAATGAAAAAACAAGTATAATCAAAAGTTAAATTATGAATTAAGTTTAAATTGTCGAATTTTTATTTCGATTTGAGAAAAAAATGGAACTTTGTTATTTAAGTAAGAGAGTGATGCACACATCAAGGGATTAATGTTTGTTTTTCACTGATTTATTTTTCTTCTTCCTTGTATATCTTCATCATGACTTTTCCCTGTCTTTTATTTTGTGCATTTGAGGGAAAAAAAAAAAAATTCCCTTTTGAAACATGTATGCCAAGAAGATGCTATTGTATTTTGTTTTTCCTTTTTATAATTTTATTATCAGTTCTAATTACATCTGTTTTTTTTGACACAATGTTATATAGCTATTTATAGCGCCTCCCCAACCTATAAATAGAAGGATAATGTGTTTCAGCGCACTTAAACTCACGTTTTCCTGTATTGATAACAATGCTCATATTAATTGAATTAAAACTCAATCGATAAGATGCTATTGTTTTTAAAAGAAAATTATATATATGTATGTATGTGTGTGCTTATTTGTTTCAATGATCTCAGTAGTTGTGTAACCAAATTCTTATTAAAATAAATACAATTGGTCAAATAGGCTCTCTTTTTTTCAAGATTTAGGAAATGGCCAATTTAGGAGAGAGTGTATGAAAGTGTGTCCAACTGGCGCTATTTTTAATGACATGTCAAGAAAAGCACGTCCAACTAGACACATTTTCTTTGGAATTTTCATAAAACGCTTCCTACTGGGCATGCTTTCCTTGACATGTCAATAAAAAACTCGTCCAGCTGGACGCACTTTCACATTCTCTCTCTAAAATCGATCTATTTCCCTAAATCTTGAAAAAAATTCTATTTAACCAATTAAAAAATCAACATATTTAACTGCAAAAATGATGCAACTTGAGAAAAAAAAAGTCTAGAAAACGAAGAGTAAAATGATTGACTAGATTTGATAGCTTAGCAAATAAGTTAAGCACATTAGTTATGATGTATCTTTCCCATGCCCCACTATTTTTTTAAGCTTATTTTGATCTTAAAAGTTAATGTGTACACTATACACTTTTTGTAATTTTTTATATGATTAATATTTTAATAATTATTTGGTGAGTAACAATAACAAGGTAAAGCCCGAACAACCAACGTGACTCGAATCCAGGTCACACTTGAGACGATGAACACCTTTGACCATCGGGCCATCACATGGGTTTAATATTTTAATAATTTAATCATTATATTTTATATTTCATTCATATACATCACGCGTGATAAATTTAATGGAAATTAAAAATATTTTAACTATTTATTACATAAAAAATTTTCAACCATTCAATATTGACATGATAGAAATATCAAATTAATTAAAAAATTTACATGCATAAATAATAATATAAATTGTACAAAAAATTATAAAAGTATGTAAATTACTATATATATGGTAAAAATCGAATATCAAGACATTATGAATATTGTAAATACGGATGTTCTAAAAATCTTTAGTTTTGAGATTCTCGGAACTTTTATAAAAAAAATTTATTATTCATTTTTTTATTTTCTTTATTTTTAATATTTTAGCTTTTAAAGTTACGCGACAATTTTTTAGTTTTCATTTAATTTTTCATTTTAATATTTTATTTTTTAACTTTTATTTTAAATTATATCGTATAAGATTTGAAAAGTGATCAAATTAATAATTTTAATAATAGAGAAACCTATTAATATAATTACGGTAATTTGAAAATGTAATTAAAATGTTAATAATTTGAAGAGGAAAGTAACTTATAATATAAAAAAGAAACTGGATTCATTGCAAATTATTAAAATGTCATATGACAAACCTTAAACTTTCATAATGAAAAGAAAATAAAATAAAAAATTAACCTTTGAAGTAGCTTAAAATTCTAATTTATTTACATTAAAATTTTCAAATAACTTTGTTAAATACTTCTAAATAAAATTATAATAATATTCAATAAATTAATTTTTGGAGTATATGAGTAACTATAATTAAAATTAATCATTATAAAGTATAATAGATCGATAATGAAAATACTTCTGGAATAAATCTGACCAGAATTTACATATAATTTATGTATGATAAAAGTTAAATGAGTACTCAAAATTCCAAAACTTAATTACCATGGTTGATTTTTTTAAATAATTTATTTGAGATTTGATTTTATTTTATTTTAGTGATCAATAATTTAATTACAAATTAGAAATTCTATCACGCGTATACATGTGAAAATCACGTATTTAGAATATAGGTATGTATTTAAAAATAAATGCAACAAATAATAAATGCAATATATACGGAATTAAGAAGGAAAAAATAGTTTAAATTGCGAGTAAAAAAGAAATTAAATAGATATATACATCAAATTGACAACAATAAATGCACTCCAATTGTTTATTATTGTAGTATCATTTTTCTATATCAAGTCAGAAATTTTATTTAAATGATAGTACGCATAGATACACGATGTGGGTGGGAGAAAAAATTTTATGTAAAAATTTATTCAATAATTATTATTGGCGTGGTGGTAAAGAACTTGAACATGTGTTTAATCATTGGATATGTTAATTTTAGTTTTTTTTATTTATTTAAAAATTATATAAAAGTATGAAAACACATCGTCAAAATAATAATAGTAATCATTTAATAGAAAATGAAATTAATATTTTCCCAACTAAACTAGTACTCAATTAATTCAAGACCGAAATGATTCAGAATTTTTGAAATCTAAATTGATCTGACCATAAATCAATTTGATCTGTCAATTAACAGTTTAACTATGATTTTTGAGTTTTTTTTTTTTTTTTTTTTTACAAATAATATACATTCAAACAATTATTATCAGAACTAATCATTATAAATCACGTTCGAATTATTATCAAAATATATCTAAATTTAGACTATAATAAAATTTGGATTAAAATTTCATACACTTAAAATTTTAAAATTTTCAAATTATTTAGATGGAGTGGTGGTTAAGGTTGGAAAATAAAATAAAATTAGAGAGGTAATGATGGGAAATAATGATGCATGAACATGAAGAATGATTTGAGGGATAGTATTGATGGCAAGTTGTTAGGGATAATAATTGAGTTTCTTAATTAATATGCATCAATGGGCAACCAAATGTGTTTGCTTTTTTCTTTTGTATTTCAATTATTTTGGTTCCCTATTCAAGTCTAGAGTAGAGAATAATTATGGGTTAACTTTTAGTTATGGGTTGTCGATTGAGTCATAGTTTAATTGATATGGGTATTGTCGTCAACATAGAAGGATGTGGGTTCAAGTACGTTAAAGCGCATTATCCTCTTATTTATGGGTTAGGGATAGGGGTGTTCAAATTTGGGTAAAACTGAATTAATCGGTCGGTTAACCAAATTAATTCGGTCGGGGGTCGGTTAATAATTTTTTGGAAGTTTGGTTAATGGTTAATTCGGTTCGAAATTGGTCGGTTAACCTAATTAACCGAATTTAATAAATAATATTATAATATATAAGTATTCGGTCGGTTCGGTTAATTTTTTAAAAATATAAATTAATCGGTCGGTTAATTTTTATATGTTTTATACTTGTTTTAACCAAAAATAAAAAAAAACATATAAATTTCGGTTAATTCAGTTAATCGACCGAATTAACCAAAAAAGTTTGGTTCGGTTACTTTTTTTTTGAAAAAAAATCGGTTTGGTTAACGGTTAAGGGTTTAAAAGGGTCGGTTAATTCGGTTAACGGTAGTTCGGGTCGGTTAACCGATTGAACACCCCTAGTTAGGGAGGGGTTATGGGTAATTTTAGGCATTGTGTTAAAAAGAACAGATATAATCAGAACGAGATTATGCCATTTAATATTGTTTTTTATAAATAAACTCATTTTTATTTGAAGTATTGTTCTTTAGGCAGTTGGCTAGTCCTTCAATAACCAAAGGTATTGTCCCTGATGGGAGAGTTTTGTCTCTCATTGCTGAAAGCCAATATACCTTAAAAGGTTGCCTGGTAAACTTGATTCATAAAGTCGAAAGTGTCTCGATTGGTGGATGTGCAAAGCTCAAGGAAGAGTATGAAAGCCTCTTAAGGTAGTCCAACCGATCAAAGGAGCCTCTTAATATGCATTACCAAAGAATTTAGTCATTGTATTGCATATCAACGTACGATTAATACATATGAATAACTATAACTAGAATCAATCATTACAGAAGCATCAAACAAAATAAATTTAAACAAAACTTAAATATATCGGGACTTAAACCAAAATAAATAAATTTGGGGAGAACTTAAAAATATTATAATTTATTTATTTTTCAATAAATAATAGTAATATTTTTTATTAAAAAATATTGACTTATATATGAAAACCCTCCACCATTGAAACGCCCCCCTATTGTGTTATTTTTTTGGCCCACACCTATTGTGTGAAGCCCATTCATTAAAATGAAATTTTAAACCCTAATTCGACCCATAAAGAAATTAGAACCAATTTACTCAGTCAAACCTAAATAAGATCAATTTAAACTCACACATTAATTTAATAACATGTTTATGTTGTTAATATTTTTTTATAGATTTTAGCTATTTTTTAATCTTTTGTTTGATTAATATAGTTTTTACCCGCGTTTCGTGTTGGGTTAATTTTTTTATTTTTTAGTTAAATTATAGAATAAAAATATTAAAGTTACAATAAATTCAAAATTTTTATGCTCTTCGTATATATGGAATTTAGTTCATTTACTTTTCAAAATTTTAAAATTTAGGTTCATTTGATTACACTGTTATAAATTTTTTAAAATTTATTTTTAATTTGTTGGGAAATATTTATTTTAATGTTTTTAGTGTATTTGATGTATTGTATTTTTTAATTTTTTTGTATATAAAAATAATAATATAAACAATTTTTAATATAGGTGGGCAGTGCTGGACTCGAGTTTTAGCATTTTTATCTGGGCTAAGTTTGGGTAAAATTTTAGCCCCAATTTTTGGGCCGAGCTTGAGCCTAGAAAACAAGCTTAAATTCTATTGAGGCCCAAGACCCATGATCACCTCTAGTTGTTAATCGAATTTTTCTATTTTTGGTTCTTAAATTTTTATTATTATCTATTTTGACTAATTTTCTTTTAATTTTCCGATTTAGCTTACCATGTTACTAAGATCAATGGGAAAAGGTTGGTTTGGTAAAATTTCCCTTTTCATAGTTTAATATAGTTATAAAGGTCATTTGATTTTGATAGATTTTGGGGAAAAAAAGTTTACTTTTAATTATTTTGACTTTGTATAAAAAATATTTATAATTAACGTTGTTTTTAAAAAAAATTACCGTTTTATTTTATTTATTCATTGTTTCAAATTTATACATATTTAAATCTAATTTTAAATTTCGATTGAGTTTTAACTTGATTGGCATGTGCACTATTGTCAATGTAGGAGGATGTGGGTTTAAGCACGCTGAAGTATATTATCATCCTATTACTGGGTTTGAATGAGTTATGGGTAATTTTAAGCCTTATGTCAAAAAAAAAAATCAAATTATCACCTGGGAAGCAAAATCCATAATAATTGTATCTAAGGGATAAATCTCAAAATTATACATGAACTTTGATTTAATTTGTAATTTGACACATAAACTTTAATTTGATGCAATTATACATATGAAACTTTGATTGTGTTTCAAATGTATACATGAAATTTTAATTTTGATTCAATCATGCACATTTAAAGAAATAAATAAACATAAAATGATGTTATATCAATAATTTTGTTAATAGTTTATGAAAAATTGATCAAATCAAAAATTAATGTATAAAATTACACAAAATCAAAGAACATGTATAAAATTACACATTAGACTAAAGTTCATATATAGATTTGAGATTTATCCCTTATACCTAAAAAAACTAAACTTTTTTTTTTTTGTGTGTGAATGAGAAGAGGAAGGCGAAGCTTTAACTGCAACGCGATTAGCGCAGCTTGAACTTAGGTCACACCTAAAGCGGTGAATACCCTAATTATTAAGCCAACACACGGGGTTGAACAAACTAAACTTTTTATGCTTGCATTTAAAATATTATTATAGTGTTTTTATATGTTTAATTTTAATTAATTAATTATTATATTAAGACCCATAAATGATTATACCTAACACCATGGTTTTATTATATATAAAAAAAAAGATAGTAACAAAACCTAATATAAGTATATATTAATGATAAAAAAAAGTAAAATTTTCTTTATCAATAAAATAAAATAAAATAAAATAAAATTGTCATTATCCCATGAAACTTACTAGTAAACCATACCTAGTACAAATACACAATTAATAATTAAATTTAAAATAAAAAATATCTTATTTTGACTAAATATTTGGATAAAACTTTTTATAATGATAATCCTAATTTTATAATGCTTAGCAATTATTTAATTTTCCATAATATGAAAATCAAAATCAATGAAGACTTTATGTAAAAAAAATTCAATGAAGACTTGCAAATGCATTTTTTTAAAGCAAGCTGATGCATGGTTAATATTATTAAAATTTTCCAATCAAATTCTAGTTTATTACAACACCATTTTTTTAGTCATGTGGCTATCAGTCGAGTATTTTTTATTATTACATAACGTCACGCCACTAATTTTAACAGAAAAATTTTAACAATGTTAACAATTGAATATGAATTTTTTAAATATAAAAATAGGGAAATTAAATTCTTAAAAATAGATGCATATAGACTAAATCCCAAAGTCAGATAATACAAAAACTTAAAAGCATATTTTAATAATTTTATGATGCGAGTCTCAAGGCTCAATTTTAAACCATGAATGTGATGGGCTCATACTACCTCAAAGCCCAATAATAATGTCAAGGACTAAACAAATCAAATTAGGATTCGATCAAATACAGGATTCGTCGAGGACGAATCTTTTCGAGGAAATAGGGAATGATATATGCACGGATGGGGTGAAATTTATTAAATTCCATTCACCGAAGCTGCTAATTTTCAAGCTTAGAAAATCAACAGACTTGCGACGACTTTTTAGATAGGATCTTGACATTTCTGAGTTGAAATGTCTACATGGCGTCTGAAGAAATACCTATCATTTTTTTTTTACCGACTAAATCTCAAAATTTTCAACCAAGCTACTTAAAAGTAAGGAGAAGCAAAAAAACTTGCAATGAAAGAGATTGGGGGAATGATTTGGTTAAATTTATTTTTCATGTTTTAGTTAGAAAGGTCATTTTCATTAATTATACGATTAACCTCTATTTTGTTGTATAAAATATAAATGAATTATAATAGACGTTGTTTAAAAAAATTCCCATTTTCATAGTTTCATACCTCAAGATTTTGACTTAATCTAGGAAAGTAAATCCTATATTATATAATATTTAAATATTATTTTAAATTATCACTTTTGTATGATTGAAATCTATAATATGTGCAATGCCAATAATAATAAAATTACAAAATATTCATTCAATTATTCTTTTTTAGTTATTAATTATTAAATGCATTTGGAAGTGGCGCCATGCTTAGGGCCAGTTCTACATTGCTTAAAAAAAACACTTCTGACTCCAAAAGCACTTCTGAAAAGCACTTCTGAAAAGGAGAAGCCAAAAATTTTAGCTTTTCCTCTCCCAAAAGTACTTTTGGTGCTTAATTACTTTTTCACCCCTCCAATAACATAGTATTTTCCTTTTTTTTCTTGGTGCTTAATTACAAATGTGTTAAAATCATTAATTAAAAATAAAAAAATGTTTTTTAAAATACTAATTACAAATATTTAATGGTTATATTTAAATATTTAAAATATAGTTTATATATTCTAATTAAATTTTATAAATAATTAATATTTATTGCTTAAAAATATTTAAAATTTATATTTCATATATTAAAATATTAACAACAAGTTATAATAATTTTTTTATATTCTTACTAAAATATAATAATATTAACTAATTTAAATATTATTTAAATGCATATTTGTTACTTGATAAAAACATGTCTAAAATGGACATTTTATTTCTCAAAAATATTTTTTGACAGCAATGCTAAACACTCAAATTTTAAACTAAACTTTTCAAAAACAATAAAGAACTAGCCCTTATTACATTCCGTAAACCTCTTCCAATGCGTTTGGGAGCAGGACCATACTTATTGCCTTCCGTAAGCCTCCCCATGCGTCTGGGAGCAGTTACTTTCGTAAGTCTCCTTCATAATTATTAGTAATTTCTATTAATTCTTTTTACTTTTATTTATTTTTTATAAAATATTATTCAAATATTCGCTTTTGAAGAAAAAAGAAATCTATAAATTTATGTTTGAATATAATTTATTCCAATTCAATGGTTGAAATTATTTTGGATTTCATGTTTCTCGTTATAACTGTCATTGTAACATGTATATTTTTTAGTCTTATTTATTAGTTATTAAAGCTACACAATTTGCCGTATTCCAAAAGCTACTTAGAAGAATTATATAAAAAAACTTATGATAATGATTGATTACTCAAATTTGGTTGATTTTTGAAAATTTACGATCGAATCGAATAAAAAAATTTTGAGTTAATCGAATTTTCGAATTCTATTTTATTAATGGATTTGAAATTTTCTCGAGTTAAATTAAAAAAAAATTAAATATTTATAAATTCTTTAGTCCCCAAGCAATGTAATGGCAACATGAACTGCAAACAATCAAACACTACTCTAGAATTTTAATGCTACCAAAGCAAATAAATGAGAAGATTTGGCTTGAACAATCTTAACGTTACTGAATAATCTCAATTTCATTAATCCCAAAGAACATGATGATCCAGTTTCATATAAATTCAAAGCTTGAATCAAAAATTAGATAGACAACAGTCGACACAATGGCTAAATATCATCAACAATCATATAAAAACGTTCAAGGCCACATCAAAATGTCATGAATAAACAAACAAACAAAAAAACGGAGCTTTGCTTGAGTACAAATCTACAGATAAAGCACATAAAACTTGGAACCCTAGCTTGGTACGGCGCCAGTGCCTATGCTTCGCGTTGTACTTGTAGTGCACCAAAGAAACACGAGTTTCGGAGCGATCAGAGATCGGAGATGGTGAGGGATTTGCCTAACCTAAGAAAGCTCGATGAACTGATGAAGAAGAAGAATGGAGGAAGGGATTTTGATTTGGGGGGGGGGGGTTGAATGAATTGATGAAGAAGAAGAACGGAGGGTTTAATGTAAGGTTTTCTAAATAAGAAGAATAGATTTGGCATTTGGGGGTTTGAATGGATGGACGATGGAGCTTGGAGGGTTTGATTGGGGGAAATTGGGAAAATGGCGAGGGTGGTTGGTTGGGGTAGACGGGCTTTGTGGGAAAAATGGGGCAAAGTAAAAGGGTCTGGGTTTGGTAAATATAAATTTAAAATTAAAAATATAATTTGTATTCAATTTATTCGAATTAATTGAGCTATTCGAATTTAAAAATTTAACTCGAGTCGAGCTCAAAATTCAAAAAAAAATCTAGTTACTTCGATTAACTCAATTTGAATAATTTGAAAATTAAACTTTTTTTTGAAATTTTCGAGTTGAATCGAATTTTACTCACCTTACATTTAATAGTGAAAAATATTGCCGATTGAGTCTTAGTTCGATTGGCATGACATTATTGTCAATGCAAGAGGATGTGGGTTCGAGTGCGCTGAAGCGACTTATCCTCTTATTTATGGGTCGGGAAGAGACTATGAGTAGTTTTAAAAATTATGCCAAAAAGAGTATATATATAATTAAAACTTATAATAAGATTTATTAATTGAGTTCGATAACTTTTTATATCTTAATTTCTAAATCTTTTTTATCCATTTTAGTTATAAATTTTTTTTTTCTAATTGATCTATAAATTTGAATTTTGTTAAGATATGATGACGTGATACTTCGAGATTGTACCAAATCGCTTTATATAAATTTTTAGATAATGATGTGACATAATCGTAAAGTATGTCATCATAACAATATAATGAAATCTAAGTTCGGAGATCAATTTAAGACAAATTATCAAATTCCGAGACTAATGTGGACCAACAAAAAAGTTTTAAGGACCAAATTAAAACAAAAGTTACCAACTTTATTCCTTATATTAGTTATTAATTATTCTTAACCACTTTTTGGGGAAACCTAAGGTTAACTTACCAAAGAAAAGAAAAAGAAAAGGATAATAATAGAACAATGGCTGCTAATGAAAACAAAGTATATGTCACCTAAAAAAGTAGACCATGTGTGAGAACCATTAAAAAAAAAGCATGTATAAAAGGCAATATATACTTTTTTTTATAGCTTCAGCCTTGTATGTATAAAAAGTATGGGTTAATTTCACTAAACACCCTTGAACTATGGCTCATTATAAATTGGTCCTTAAGCTTTAAATTATTCTAATTACATATTTAAATTAGTGAAATTATGTCAATTTAGTCCTTCTGTCTCTAAAATCGTTAATTTAACTATTAAATGACACGTCCGGATTTTATGTGGCACAAATTAAAAAAATTAATATTGTAAAAATGGATGTTTTAAAAATATTAGTTTTGAAGTTTTTGAAACTTTTACGGAAACTTTATCATTCAATTTTTTTTTCGACGTAAGATGTGCGTGCTATTTAACGATTTTAGTAACAAAAAGACCAAATTGATATAACAGTGAATGTTTGGGATATAATTAATCTTTTTAAAAATTTAGAGACCAATTGAAAAAGAGAGTAATAATTTATGTTTGGTGTAATTATCTGTAAAAGAATAAACATTGGTACTGTTTCTTCGTTAGAAAGAATTCCACAAGTAGACCAATAAACATTGACCCACACTGTGCTCGCATCAGGTCCTTTAGTTATCTACTAATTAAGAGAGAAATCCTCGGGTTATGGTTTGATTCTAAATTAGTTCATAAAATTTTAAAACATTCTGATTTAGTCCTCAAAGGATTAATGTTGTTTTAGTCTTTTCTTTGACCTAGCTATTAGCTTGGGTATTAAAAATTACTAGAGAATATTTGAAAAACATGGATTAAATTTAAAAGAGGTGTTTGCTTTTTCTATGGTTGGCTTGGATATGATGCGTTGAAAAATAGATGAAGATGAATATGAGTCCATAGAGTATGTACACACGTGATAAAAAAATAATCTATGGGTTTTATCAATACGACATTAATACTTTGAGGACTCACCGAAAAAAAATTTAGAAATTTCATTAAAGGTCAGGGACCTTTGATGAAATTAACCCAATAAAGAAACTATGAAAACCTTAAAAAGCCAAAAAGGACATTGTCACTAGTTGTCACAAGGAATTATTTAAAAGCCTTGACTTTGTCCATCCAAATCCAAGTCAAGAAAAAACCCATACAAACTCCTGTTTTCACCCTTTACTTAACACCTTTGTCTTTAAAAGATCTTGGTTTCTCTCTTTCAATTCATTTATCAACCAATTTGAAATAGAAAGAGAAAGCTTAAATCTTTTGCTTTGGGTTTTTTTTTTTTTTCTGGGTGGATACTGTTATGTTCAACAAAACAATGGTGAAGTGTTGTGGGAAGCCAGAAACAAATGATAAAGGCATGGTGGAAGAGAAGAAGAACAAGAATAAGATCAAAGGAGCATTGGTTTTGATGAAAAAAAATGTGTTGGACGTTAGTGATTTAAAATCTTGTTTCCTTGATCGAGTTCATGAGTTGCTTGGCAAAGGTGTTTCTTTGCAGCTTATCAGTGCTGTTCATACAGACCCTGGTTAGTTTTTGCAAGACTTAACCTTCTTCTTTTTTTTCTTTTTCCATTTTTTGTTAGCTCATTCTGGTAGAAAAATTGGTTATAATTTAACTTTAATCATATATGTTTGTTTTTGTGGTTTTAATCTTAAACTGTTTGTTGCTTGTTTGATGAAATAACTGCGAAAAGCTGGAATAGACATTTGGTTTTAAAGTCTTTTAAGCAATGCTCACCATGTCACTGTTGCATACTGATTTAAATCTTGCAAGCAAGGGGAAGAAGAATTATAGTACTTGTTGATGTCAGTAATACCCCTTGGCTCTGCCAGCTCACGAGGGTCGAGTCAGACCATGCACACACTCTTCAGTTGCCATGTGTAGGCACTCCGAGGTGGTCCTATTCTGTGAGCTCGTTAGGGCTCTCGGCAGATTCAATACTAGACTTGTTGAGGGTCCGACCCTCAACAAGTAGTATTAGATTTTATGTTGAGGGTCCGACAATACTGAAATCATGAGACACTTTGTGTTTCAGCCAATGGGTTGAGAGGGAAGCTAGGCAAGCCTGTATATTTGGAGAAATGGGTCACAACAAAGACAACATTAACAGCAGGGGAGACCAAGCTTGATGTTGAATTCGAATGGGATGAATCCATGGGTGTCCCTGGAGCTTTCATGATAAAAAACAATCACCATAGTCAATTCTATCTCGGGACACTCACTCTTGAAGATGTTCCAGGCCATGGCCGCCTACAATTTGTTTGCAATTCATGGGTGTATCCAGCTCATCGCTACAATCACCATCGCGTTTTCTTCTCCAACAAGGTAACTTCGTTTTCATATCGTAACATCATTTGTTGTCCAGTTGTTGAATAATTTTTTGATGTATTTGATGTTAGACCTACCTTCCATGTCAAACACCGGAACCGTTACGCAAGTATAGGGAAGAAGAACTGGTGAATCTTAGAGGAAATGGAAAAGGAAAAGGAAAGCTCAATGAATGGGATAGAGTATATGATTATGATTATTACAATGACTTGGGAATGCCTGAAAGGGGTGTCAATTTTGCTCGTCCAGTTCTCGGTGGATCACCAGCGCTTCCTTATCCTAGAAGAGGGAAAACTGGTCGGAAACCACACAAGAAAGGTCAGTCTATGTTTAGCATAAAGCAACATTTATGGAAGCAAATCTAATGTAATATTTTGTTTTACCATTGTAACAGATCCTAATACAGAGAGCAGGCTATCTCTTCTAAACTTAAACATTTATGTTCCACGAGATGAACGGTTTAACATGGTGAAGTTTTCGGATTTTCTTGCCTATGCATTCAAATCATTGTTTCAAGTATTGGTCCCAGAGATTGCAGCATTAGGGGACAAAACTATAAATGAGTTCGATTCTTTTCAAGATATACTTGACCTATATGAGGGTGGTATAAAGCTACCAAATAATGACACTCTTAAGAAGATAAAGGATTGCCTGCCATGGGAGATGATCAAGGAACTTGTTCGTAACGACGGCGAGAGATTGATGAAATTTCCAATGCCTGCTGTCATCAATGGTATATACAAAAATTTCCCCATCTAACCCTTAATTCCAAAGAAGTTGGCTTTGCTTATTATGCGTATGGCTGCAGATAATAGGTCTGCTTGGAGGACGGATGAAGAGTTTGCAAGAGAAACTCTAGCCGGCGTTAACCCAGTCGTCATCAGCCGACTCGAGGTAAATTTAACGTGTTAATGTTCTTTTATTTCTTTCTTGTGTAAATAAGTAACTGTTAACTTTTATGTAGGAATTTCCCCCTGCCAGCAAGCTTGATCCTAGTGTATACGGGAACCAGAACAGTTCCATTACAAAGGAACACATCGAGATGAACATGAATGGACTCACAGTCGAAGAAGTACTGTTTGTTCATACTTCATTTGGTTTTTGCTACTGTCACCAAATTGCAACAAGTACTAATTGTTTGCTTTGATCATATTTAATTTTAGGCTCTGAAAGGCAACAAACTGTTCATATTGGACCATCACGACGCGTTGATGCCATACATACGACGGATAAACTCGACTAGCACGAAGACATACGCGACAAGAACTCTATTCTTACTGCAAGATGACGGCACGCTGAAGCCGTTGGCAATCGAGTTGAGCTTGCCACATTCACAAGGGGATAGCCATGGTGCTGTCAGCAAAGTTTTCACCCCAGCAGTGGACGGAATCGAAGGTTCGATCTGGCAGTTGGCTAAAGCGTATGCTGCCGTGAATGATTCTGGCTACCATCAGCTCATTTCTCATTGGTAATGAATGGTGGTGAAATGCCAAAGCTCAATGTGGAAAGTTGAAAACACATGCTGGCTACCATCAACTATGGAAAGTTGTCTATGATTTTTTACAATGGTTCTTTTCCTTTTTGTTTGCAGGTTGAAAACACATGCTGTGATTGAGCCATTCATAATTGCGAGTAATAGACAGTTGAGTGTGGTTCACCCCATATATAAGCTCTTGCATCCCCATTTCCGGGACACAATGAACATAAACGCGTTGGCCCGTCAGATCCTCATCAATGCTGGTGGGGTGCTCGAGTTGACAGTCTTTCCAGGGAAATATGCCATGGAAATGTCTGCTTTTGTTTACAAGAACTGGGTCTTCACTGACCAAGCTCTCCCTGTTGATCTCATTAAGAGGTAAGCTGCAGCTTTTTGTTTTAGACCCTCTTTTATGATATTATTAGTCGGTCCAAATTGATAATAATCTTAACTGCTACCTTAAAATAATGACGTGGATTTTTTTGTCGATGATCTTTCAGAGGAATGGCTGTTCAGGACTCAAGCTGCCCCTTTGGCCTAAAACTTTTGATAGAGGACTATCCTTATGCTGTTGATGGGTTAGAAATATGGTCAGCCATTGAAACTTGGGTCACTGAGTACTGCTCATTTTACTACCCTTCTGATGAAGTACTGAAAGAGGACACCGAGATCCAATCATGGTGGACCGAGATTCGAAACGAGGGTCATGGTGATTTGAAACACGAACCATGGTGGCCGGAGATGAAGACACGAGCCAAGCTCATTCAAGCATGCACAATCATCATATGGATAGCTTCTGCATTGCACGCGGCTGTCAACTTTGGGCAATACCCTTATGCAGGCTACCTCCCCAACAGGCCGACGGTTAGCCGTCGCTTCATGCCCGAACCAGGCACCGACGAGTACGCTGAACTCGAGAAGGACCCTGACTTGGCCTTCCTCAAAACAATCACGCCACAGTTCCAAACGCTTCTTGGTGTGTCCCTTATCGAGATCTTATCACGGCACACAACCGATGAAATATACCTCGGGCAGCGTGATACACCCGGATGGACTTCTGACAATGAACCCTTAGCTGCTTTCGAAAGATTCAGAAAGAAGCTAGTAGAAATCGAGAACAGAGTCACGGAAAGGAACAACGATGGTAGATTGAAGAACAGAATCGGACCGGTGAAGCTGCCATACACATTGCTTTTCCCCAACACCTCAGATGACTCAAAAGAAGGTGGACTCACAGGCAAGGGAATCCCAAACAGTATCTCAATCTAAATCTCAAGTTCATACATGTTCCTTAAGGATCAAGGAACTGCATAGGCATTTGCATTTTTATGTTTAGTTTCTTGACATTCAAGTAATGTCAAGAGTTGTGCATATGCTTAGCTATGTTGTGAAAACAAATTTGTTGTTTGACTGTTTACATTGGCATGGTATAGCATCATTACAATGGCATTAGGCAAGATAACCAGCTTGTAGATGAAATGTGAATCACCACCAACAATATAATTATAATCCCACATTGCTAGCTGATACATATTTATAGTATCTTACTTTGGTTAAATATAGACCAAATCTTTTGTTCAAGTTTAGAATTTAAATTAAACTTTCCATCAGCTTAACCGCTAGTTTAAAGTTAAACATAAGTTCAGATTTGACATAAAATATGATTAATATTTAGAAGGTTATTTTTGCACTGATTAGATCCAAGCGGTTCATGTGACAGTAATGACTTAAAGGTCAAAAGGTAAATTTATTATTATGCTAATTTATAATTTCTAAGGGACTTAAATTCGCACTCAACAATTAACCAAATGTGTTTAACATACAAGCCAATCGTGAGGTTTGATAAAGTTCTGGTTGATACAATATTGATCCTTTAAAATTTCGACTATAAAGTTTTAAAATTTGGGATTGATTTAGGGACTTAGGGTGGAATTAGCCCTATATATATAAAAAAGCAAAGAAAAGGGTAAGATATGGGTAAGCCTAAGTATCAAAATCATATATTATAATTGGTCCAACACATCTCACCTTATCCATTGCCACCATTTCCACCACTTATTCTCTATGGCCAATTCTTTGATCCATCATCTTCACAAAACCAAGCTTCATCAGCACAAACAAGCAAATTCACTAGCCACCCATCTCCCTATTCTCAATGGCAATGGCAACCCAAGCCTCCCTCTTCACTCCATCAACCCTCCGCACCCCAAAATCCGGCGACCGCATCGCCGCCGTGTTACGGAAACAACCACCGTTCCTAACCGTCCCTAGCTTCAAGTCCCCAAAAAGCATCATCGCCCCACGCACCATCAAAGCCGAAGCAACCGAAGAGAAAGCCGAGACAACCGCCACAAAGGAAGCACCAGTCGGTTTCACCCCACCAGAGCTGGACCCAAACACCCCATCACCGATCTTCGGCGGCAGCACCGGCGGGCTTTTACGCAAAGCACAAGTGGAAGAGTTTTACGTCATCACATGGGAGTCACCCAAGGAACAAATCTTCGAGATGCCAACAGGTGGTGCAGCCATCATGAGACAAGGTCCGAACCTGCTGAAATTGGCTCGTAAAGAGCAGTGCTTGGCCCTTGGGACTAGGCTTAGGTCTAAGTACAAGATCAAGTACCAGTTTTATAGGGTGTTCCCTAATGGTGAGGTTCAATATTTGCACCCTAAAGATGGGGTGTACCCTGAGAAGGTGAACCCCGGTCGACAAGGTGTGGGACAGAACTTCAGGAGCATTGGGAAGAATGTTAGCCCTATTGAGGTTAAGTTCACTGGCAAACAAGTCTATGATCTGTAATAAATTTATGTTCATGTTTTGAGATGTTTTATTTTAATGATGATTGTTGCAATCTAAATACACTTTTTCAAATAGTTGCATGATTTTGCATGTTTCTTGCTTGATGCAGAATATATACTTCTATGCTTAGATTTTACGAGACGATAAAACATGATAAAATTATATTTTGACCTCTCAAAAATTTATAATCTAAAATTTTAACACATTAAATTTCATTTCCTTGCTAATCTGTAATTACAGAAAATCATGATCTTTATAAGAGGCAAAAAGAAAATAGCAAACAAAATCATTGTTACTGGTCTTTATGAGTGTTGTTGAAGCTGATTCAGTTAAGTCCCGAGCTTGATACAGAGCAATTAGGCCTCCTGACATTGCTAGGACCTTTCACTTTAAGCACCGGATTGTACTCGAAAAAGTTGGCCGGCCGGAGCTCAAATCCCGTGCTTATCGTCGGCATCAACGGGAAATCTTCTTGGTAAGGTACATGATGAAAACCTAATGTGTACCATAATACAATGTCCTTGTTCTCTATTCTTCTATTCCTGCAAATTAAACCAATAATCGCCATTATAACAAAGATAACAAAATATAGCAACTTTGATGGTCTAATTATAGTTTTAGCCCCTCTACTATGCAAATTTTTGGGGTTAAATTCTTTTATGTTGACATAATTTGGTCATCTACTTTTATATTATAATTAGTAGGTTCAAATTGATAATACAGTCAGCTCAACATAGTTTACATTCACTTAAAAATCTAGACAATCATGTTCAGCTAGTAATAAATTTACAAGCCAACTAAATACTTAAAGTTATCATAAAAAGAAATCATGTCTTCACTTTAACAACAATAGCTAATCGTGCTATCAATTTGGACATGCTAAGAACATTATAAAAGGACCAAATTATACTAAATTAAGGTAAAAGTACCATAGAGGCTTTTTTACTAGTAATCGGATTGCATTTTGACCCTTTTACTAAAAAAGTGAGCAAATTAGTCACTATACATTAAATTAAAACACAAAATAATCCCGTTAAAAATTTCATCCATTTCTACAGTTAAAACTAGTCTTTGTATGTCAACATGAGGTATACGTGGCACACCATGTGTCACTGTTTGTTATTCTGTTAGCTACACCTGTTTTTAATAGCACAAATGAATGAAATTTTTAACAAAAAGAACCAATTTACTCATTGATCTAATGTAAAGGGACTAATTTGCCTATTTTATTAGTAGAGGGGATAAAATGCAATCCAATCCCTACCACCATACTTTTACCACAAATTAAAGCAAATGGATTAAATCTCGAATTTTAACATAGTACAAGGATGAAAACCCTAATTAAACCCATCTTTAATAAGACTACATACCTGCTGGTCCATGTAGCCAAAGTGTCATCACCCCTGCTTTGATCAGTATATATCCCCCCTGCCCATTTCTCAGACTTGTTATAGGGTGTAACCCACACATTATACTCGGTGAACGCCGCTCGAATCTGCGGATAATCATCGTCGGTCATAAGTGGACTGGCGACCGATCCCGGGATCAAACGGTAGCCGACGAAGTTACCCATTTTAGTTCTCTTGTTAGGGTTGACAACCAAGAGCTCGGCCGAATCTGACCCGAGTTTAATTTTAGCATCGGACTCGGTTTTAGCCGTTTCACTCACAACCTTCCAATAACTTTTCCTAGGTGAGGTTTGGTCAGTGACTTTAACAGTTTGCAATTTGGATTTGACAAAGGAATTGGACTCACCATCCACATCAAGGTCAAGGTGGTAAGTGAGGAAATGGTCATGGTAGGCACCCAATGTGTTTTCAGCCAATAATGTGCCATAAACTTCTTCATCAATTTGGTCCTTGTGGGTGTATTTTGAGCCCCTTACTTCAAGTAAACCAGTTAGTCCAACCTGTTTGTTAAAACCAATGGTTCATTTATAGAGGAAATTAATGGAAATAATATATAGGCTGAAGAGGCATAGGTTTAAAAAAAAAGGGAGTAATTAAATGGGTTAATTTACAGTGACTTTAATGGAACCAATCTGCTTGAATTCCCAGTCATTAATGTAGTCATAATTTCCAACAGTTGAAACCATCCTGACCACTAGGCTCATATCTGGTCTAACCTCTGTAATCTGCAACAAAGCCATTAAAATCCCATTAATAGACACCTTCCTTTGTGTTCTTCAACTAAAATTAAATTTATTTATTAACATGGTCAAGTTATGATTTTGGTCCCTCTATTATGCTAAAGTTAGAGATTTGGTCCACATATTTTAATTTGGCATAATAGAGGGACCAAAACCTGACCTTTTAGCATTAGTGAAAATTTGAAATGCCAAAACTACAATTACAAGTATACTACAAGTACAAATATATACCTGACCAGTTGCAATGTAGAATCCAATCAATACAACACACAATAGATGAAGAATCGGAAAAATCCAAACTAATTCGAAAAAAAATAGGACATAACCCACATATGGCATATGCACATGGTGGAATTCATAAGTCGGATTGTTCGTCCAAAATTTGGGAGGGTTTAAACAAAAATATTAGGCCCAAAAAAATAGGTTTTGACAAAAAATTAGACCCATTTAAAATACGGGCTGAACTCGAGCTTGAACATTCAAGGCTCGAGTTTGGCCCGATTTTAAGTTTATAATACTTTATATTATGTAATTTATAACACATAATAAATAAATATATACTAAATATGTAATATTACTCTAATGTAAACATTAAAATGATTTTAAGATAATTATATAAAAAATTTTAATAAATGAAAAAAATATTAAATTAAAATAATATAAATATTTTTAAAAAATTAATATGAACGAGCCTAAAATAGGCTTGGGTTAATCTTTTACAAATATAGGCATGATTGGGTAAAATATTACGCCCACATTTCAAATCAGGTCAAACTTGGGCAAACATAATGTGTGTAATATCATATTTAGACCGACTCGACCCCTAAACACCTCTAAATGTGACCCACATTTCACAATTACAGATGGCAGGACTCAAACCTGAACACCCTTTACCATCTATACCAAAACTTCATTGGCAATGAAAATTCATCATACCAAAAACATTTAAATTTATAAAAAAAAAAATCACCTAACACTTTAACATGAATAGTTAACACTAATTAATAATATTATAAAAGTACAAACATTAAATTATGCCAAATTAAACTATAAATATTAAATTTCAATTTTTAGCAAAGGGATCAAAATCGTAATTTGACCTTTTTAACATTAGTAAAAATTTGACAGGGCAGAACTTTTGTCTTAACAATTTGGATTAACTAATAACATTATACAAATAAAACTATGAAAACCAAAACGATTTTAGCAGAGGGACCAAAACCATAATTTAACCTTTTTTAAACATTTAGTGAAAAATTGACATACCAGGTCTGGTGGAATCATAGTCTCGGTGTGTCGCCACATTACATCGCCAGCATTGCGTTCAAAGATGCAGAAAACATTAGGCATCTCAATGGGCATCCCATTTTGGGCGGCAACATAGGCACCCATGTAAACTGCATTGGCTGGGCAATCCCTTAGAGGTTCAAGTGGCACTGCACATAGACCATACCCATATTCCCCAGCATCAAAGAATGTCCTGTAGTACCATTCCTCGGTTAAATCCATGTACGGTACGAACAGTTCCGATACGAATCCCCGATACATCACTCGACAGAATTCCTGCTTCTCGGTGTCGTATACGGACGCTAAGGATACGATCGGACCGACCCGAGCATCGAAACTCAGATGAAAATCCCAATTAGCCCACCTAGACAAAGAAAAATGGACCATTTTTTTGTTGAATAAACTCGATTGAAAAATGTTAAATTTTGATTTTGGTCCTTTTACAATGCTTAAATTTTGTATTTAGTCCCTAAATGTTAATTTAACATAATTTGGTCCTTCTACTGAAATAGAGGGACTAAATTACGTCAAATTAAAATATAAAGACCAAATTTCAAATGTAAAATTTTAGAAAGACCAAAATCATAATTTGACCAAAAATAGCCCCCACAAATCAATAAGTCTATATAGAATATATATTGATATAAACGGCATCTGTATTTGGCTAATAATTTTCGACACATGGCGACAGAAAAGAATAAAATAGTCGAAATTGAGTCCTACAAATCAATTCCACCTACTAAATAATGTTATAAAATAGACAAATTTTAATTTCAGTATAGGGACTAAAACTGAAATTAGACTGGAATAAAATTAGTCAAAGTTGGACCCTTGTTAATTACTATGCTCTTACCTAACCCTACTTCCGTCAATGGTGAAACTCGGACCGTCTGGTTGAACAACGGTGATTCCTTTCAACTGCGGTCCGAAAGGTGGCTTTTGCTTGGATTCTCTGTAATCGGTTCCGGCGGCTTTCGGCACCGGGACGACGAGCCTATCTTGAAAATGTATTATCTTCATTGCTTCTAAATCAACTGTGACAGTGATGGCTTCTATTGGTCTCATATACAAATTAACAGTCCCGTCTAAGTAATAACACATGATTTTAACGACCCTTCCGTTTTGCTCAGTCTCGCCGAACCATCCTACGGTGAAACTCCCGCAAACGACCTCTTCGAGCTTGAGTCCTCTCTTGTTTAAGGCGGCCAAGAAGGGTGCATGGTTGAACACCAGCTGGTCGGCATCGATTTGTTCTTGGAAAGTGAGTGAAGGGTATCCGAAACCGTGGTGAATCCGATCGGAAACGATGTCGTCACGTGAAAAATCGATGATGAGTTCGTGTGTTTGGTGGTTTATACGTGCAACGACGAAAGCTTGCCGTGGTGGTGGTATGGTGGTGGGATGGTTTTGCAGCCATGAAAGGACGGCTTGTTTATCTGGTTCGTTTAAGCCTATGTATTGGAAGGTTAAGTTGGTGGTGGACGTAGGGTGTGATTGGTTAACAATGGCTTGAACTCGGATGAACTCGTTTGGAGTTAGTGAGTCAAGTGGGTGTTGTTCGAGTTGATGGGATAACGGAATGATGGAGAGGGTGGAGAAGAGGAAGAAGAGAATTTTCAATGAATGTGCCATTGTTGTTTTTTAGTGGTATGGAATATGGATGGATATATACAGCTATGAGATACTGCCATAGTGGACTTTTAACATTTATACTAGGGACTCAAAATGAATTTTAGAATTTTAAGTGAGTAGTATAATTTTATTATTATATTAATTTATTAAATAAAGTAATTAATAATATTATTTACTTGAACTTATTATTAATAATATAAACATATAGTTGATTGAGTCTTAGCTTGGCACGATCATTGTTATTAATGCAGAAATATGTGGATTCGAGTGTGTTGAAACACGTTGTACTCCTATTTATGGGTTGAGAGGAGCTATGGATAGTTCTAGGCATTGTCTTAAAAATAACAGATATAATCAGAACCTATAATGATAGTCAAAGTTGGGTTCTATGTAATAATATTATAAAAATTAAAGTAGAAAGATTAATTCCTAAATTTTAGCATAGTAGAGGGACTAAAATCAGAATTAAAGCAAAATAAAATATTGAAGGATCAAATTATAGTAAATTAAAGTAAAATGATTGAATTTCAAGTTTAAATATAGTAGAGGGACTAAACGAAAATTAAACCGAAAATAAAGTATTCAAAAGAGGATCGTCATAAGTGTACTCACCTAACTCTGCTTCCATCAATGATGAAACTCGGGCCGTCCGGTTGAACAACGGTGATCCCTTTCAACTCCGGTCCGAAGGGTTCCTTTTGCTCGGACTCTCTGTAATCGGTTCCGGCGGCTTTCGGCACAGGGACGACGAGCCTATCCCGAAAATGTGTGATCTTCATTGCTTCTAAATCAACTGTGACAGTGATGGCCTCTATTGGTCTCATATACAGATTAACAGTTCCATCTAAGTAATAACACATCACTTTAACGACCCTACCATTTTGCTTCGTCTCCCCGAACCATCCTATGGCGAAAGTCTCGCAAATGACCTCCTCCACCTTGAGCCCTCTCTTGTTTAAGGCGGCCAAGAACGGTGCATGGTTGAACACCAGCTGGCTTGCACCGTTTTGTTCTTCAAAAGTGAGTAAAGGGTACCCGAAACCGTGGTGAATGTGGTCGGAAACAATGTTGTCGTACAATAAATCGACGACGAGTTCGTGAGTTTGGTGGTTTATACGTGCAATGACGAAGGCTTGGCGGGGTGGTGGAGCTGTGATGGGGGTGGTGCGATGGTTTTGTAGCCATGAAATGAGGGCTGGTTTATCTGGTTCGTTTAAGCCTATGTATTGGAAGGTTATGTCGTTGGTGGTGGTGGGGTGTGACTGGTTAACAATGGCTTGAACTCGGATGAACTCGTTTGGAGTTAGTGAGTCAAGTGGGTGTTGTTCGAGTTGATGGGATAATGGAATGATGGAGAGGGTGGAGAAGAGGAAGAAGAAGCAGCAGAAAATTTTTGATGAATGAGCCATTGATCTGCTTTAGTGGTTTGGAATGGATAGCTTATGAGCTACTGCCCTAGTGGGCTTTTAATATTTATATTTGGTCTAATTTTGGTTTTAGTCCCTCTACTGTATTATAATCTAGATTTAACCTCCTTACTGTTTTTTGGTTGAAATTAATTTATTCATTGCTGACAAGTGACTAATCAAACCACAGGACGAGGTAAATTACCATCACGTTATGCCTCGTAAATACTTTAATTGAAGTAATTTTGATATAATTTAGTCCTCTATATTTCTAATATTAATAATAGGTTTTGAAAAATTATGTGCCATCAATTAGCAATGTTATTAGACTTATTATTATTAGCATAAAACAAAAATAACTAAATTATGTAAAATTTTAGATATACTTATTAAAAGTCTTTTAATGAATGTAGGGGATATGGGTTTGAGTGTGTTGAAGTGCATTATCCTCCTATTTATGGGTTGGCGAGGGGTTATAAGTAGTTCTAGGCATTATGTCAAAAAGAGAAGATATGATCATAACCTATAATGAGATTGCTCAAAAGAAAATCTTATTCCCTTAACTTTTTCAAATTAAATCTTAACTTTACTAGTACTATCGGCATTTGGGTAAACTATAGTGGTTTTTGGTTTGTCCACAATTTGGTGGCTTTTATTTCGTACATTGTGTTTTCTCTAAAAATTGTCCTAATTCTTACCCATTATGTTTTCTCTTAAAGTAGTAGTGATTTTAGTTTTTAGTTTTTTTATTATGTTCTAACATACATATATATACATATGAGATTTTCTAAGATAAAAGTAACATCGTACCTATTGGGAACTATTCTCAAAGAGTCGTATCATAGTGTTTTTGTAAAATTAGAATCCAAGATGATAAGAAAGAGGATAAACCATTTGAAACTTAAACCTTACGAGTGCACGCAACCACTTATTAATGATAAATGGTAATACTTATTAAATTAAATATTAAAGATCCAATATTCAATTTTTTTCAATTTATCAACCCAACGTCTAAAGCCCAATGGTGTAGGAATATTGGGCATGGATTGTTCACATCAAGACCCTTCTAAACTGTTTATTTTTGGTGAATTACAATACGAGGTCAAAGTCTTAATAGCAGTTAGTGCGATTCGAACACAGTTCACACTTGAGACGGTGAACATCCTGATCAGGTCAATTTTTTATCACTTTAATTTTAAATCTTCAAAAATTAGTCAATTTACTTTTTGTTGGACGGGAGAGTAGATTGAATTGTTAACATTTTAATGACATTGCTATAGCAACTCACATGACAATTTACGTATATTTCATTATTGACGTGGATACTTTTATAAAAAAAGAGAATAAGTTTTTTTTTAATTTTTAATTTTTTTAAATACTTTTATTAACTTTTTAAATTTTTTATGAAGTACAGATGAAGCGTCATGTGAGTTATTACGTTAATAGCGTTAAAATTTTAATAGTTCAATAAACTTTTTTTTGTCAAAAAAATAATTAGACTAAAATTTAAAAATCCATGACCAAAGTGATAAAAAAAGTTAGAGCCAACACGATAAATTAAATAAATATTAAAGGTTAAATATATCATTACGCTTACCTCATTTCTTACCGCAAGACGATCTATAACTACATTGCTATGATTTTAGCTATTGAATTGAAACAATGCTCGCAAAACTTTGCCAGTATTGGTGGATGCATTGTTTTTGTTTTTAGTATTGATAAGTATTGGTATTAGTATATTTTAGTGTATCGATATGGGTTTATCCGTGTTATGATGATAATTTTGAAGTTTTATCGTATCATGATTCTAGGGATCGACGAGCATATAAAGTTAAGAGTATAATCCTTAACTTTCCTTCTTTGTATATCTAACTATTAGTATAAATAGATTGAGTAATAAAATGTATCCACACAAGAAAGTATTTTTTTAGAATTAATCTCTTTTCGTTTCTCGCTATTTTATTTAGCCCTTTCTTTCTTCTTCTCTTTCCTTCGATTTCACAATTCGTGGGTTACACGGTCGTTTGGAAAGGTTCAACCCATATAGCTCTTACAGCTTGCTCCAATACTCTAGTTTTCGCTCGTTTTGTTCCCAACTGCTCTATCAAGCATTAAAACATGAATTTAAAAGAGCAGGAGCATAAATTTCACAGTTAACATCGAATAATCACCCAAAAACGCATTAAAAATGAGTTTAAAATATGTTACTTTTAGCACTTATTAGTAATATAAAAATTTTTTAACCTGTTTATGAAATTAAAATGACTTGAAAATAAATAAATAAGCTGAAAATTAATTGAAAATTTAAATTTATTAAAAATTAATATTTTCAATAGTTTAATTATCTTTTAAATTGAAAATTCATCCACAATAATGCAAACTAATTATTTTTTAATTATTAACTTGTGTATTTTTAAAAACATATATTTTTAGGTATTATAATATTTTTATATTTAATAATTTAAAAATATAAAATGAAAATTTTTAAAATTTAACATTTACATTTCTAAATAAATAAATAATAGTAATAATAGAACAAAATAAAGAAAATGGGCCAAATCTAAGTAATTCCGAAGCCCAACGGAATAGGAATAGTGGACATGGATTGTTCACATCAAGGTTCCAAATTTCGTTAAGGAACCGATTGACAATTAATTTATAAAAGAATAATTTGGATTTGGGATACCGAATCTAATTTGGCGTAATGGCAAAATAAGTCCCTAATGTTTATCCATTTTGTCACTTTGGTCCTGGACTTTTTATCACTTTAGCCCTTAATCTTCAAAATTTAGCTAAATTGCTTATTGTTTGACGGAAAAGTTAACTAAATTGTCAAAACTTTAATGACACCCGATATATCAACTCATGTGGCAGTTTATATGTAATTCATTGTTGGCGTGGATAATTTTATAAAACAAAATTATTAACCTTTTTTAAGATGTTGAAATTTTAAATTTATTTATTAATTTTTTCGAATTTTTATGAAGAGCCATGCAATTTACTATATCAGTGCTGTTAAAATTTTAACAATTCCGTTAGCTTTTACATCCAACAAAAAGTAATTTAACTAAAATTTGAAGGTGGTATACTAAAATGATCTTAGGGTGGTTATCATTCCATATCAATTGGACAGGTCCGACAGAATTAATTTGAGTTTTTAAAAAAAATTAATCATTTCAATCGGGGTCAGTTTCGAATTCGAATCTTTTTGCATGTATATTATTTAGGTTTTAAGTTTGGGTTTTTCGGGTGAAGCTATTAAGAATTCGAATCATTTTAAGTTCTTGTTGCTTTAAGTTTATGTCATTTTCAGGTTACCGTTCGAATAACTTTAGGTTAGGGTTGTTCGGGGTCAATTCGAGTTTGGGTCGAAAAGATTCTGATTCTCAACTTCTTACTATCAAATCTAGTCGGATCAAGTTTTGGGTTTGAATTGATTTCTCAAGTTTAGATCAAAATGAACAAATTCGAATTATTAACTTTTTATGATAAAATTTCATCGAGTATATTTAAATTTAAGTTGAATATCCGAGTTTAGATAAAAATTTACAGGTATATGAATGTACCTTTTCCGATGTGAAAGTGAAGTCACAACATCTTTAGTAAGCGTTAGGGCGAGAAAAAGCTTGAATGAGGTGTTTCATGTTGTAAAGGTAAAACTTTGCAAGTGATTAAGCCTACCAAGACTTCCATGGCGGCATTTAAGGTAGCTAGCATCGTCCCCGCTGGATGTATCATTTTTATTTTGATAATGATAAGGTAGTTGGCAAACGATAGAGGTTTTAGATTCGATCTCTTCATGAGTCGAGTTACCTATTTAAATCTAAAGATTTGTCTAAAATTTGAGAGGGTTTCGACAAAAATATTAGGATCGAAAAACGGGTTTTGACAAAAAAAATTAAACTCGTTTAAAATACTAGCCAGGATTGAATGTTCACGACTTCAGCCTAGCCTAGTTTGGTCTGTTTTCAATGTTTATAGTATCATGTTATTTTTATATACTATATATAGTACTATAATGTAAATATTAAAAAAATTAATATGCCTATATACATATAATTTTTTAACAAATGAATATATATAATTATTAAATATTAAATTTAAAATAATATAAATATTTTTAAAAAATTCAAAAAAATATGGATGAGACTAAAATGGATTTGAGTTAATTATTTACAAAATGGGTCAATGTTAATCAATAATCAACTATCATGTTAATATATCACGTCATCAGTCAACATGACACATCACCAATCAATTGCCATGTCACTGTTAACATGGCACGTTCTGATTAATCAACTTTTTTTAAATGTCATTAAGTTTTAAGTACCAAAATGAATAAAGGAACAAAGTTTAAAGCACCAAAATAAGAAAAAGGCTATAGTTCAAAGGTCAAATTAGAAATAAAGCCTTATATTTACATACAAGTATACATATAAATATATTTATTATATACAAATATATATATATTTATTATTAAGCTACTTATGATCGATTTAAGATCAAAACAATTTGTACCGACTAATACAACAATTACTACAGCGATACCGATTATCATGGCAGCAACTAGACTTATCCATGGACCAGATATAGGCCCAGCCTGAATTGAGTTAGGCTTATACATCTGGCCGGATTGGCCCGCCTAGGCCTAGTAGCAACTATATGTTACTCCTAGTGGTGGGGAAAAGGAGCTATAGGAAGCAAACAAGTCAACAAGGACACCATCTAGGGCATTTTTTTCCACTCATTGGAGGGCTATTTTTTTCTCCATAAGTGGGGTTTTGAGCTAGGAAAGTTCATATGCATATGCGAGTCTTCAAATTGTTTTATCGTGTAGCAGATGACAGCTTCCTTTTGGGATTTTTGAAATGAAAATTGTTTCAATTATATATTAAAAAGAAATGCCTCGTTCTTCACTAAAAGTACTTTGACAATAAAATATTGGTCTACTAATAAATCAATCTACAAATGGTTAATTACGGTTTTAGTCCTTCTAGAATTACGGTTTTAGTCCTTGTAGTGTGCTGAAATTTGAGATTTAATTTAACAAATTTTGACCCCTTGTAAAATTTATAATATTATTAATAAGTCCAAACTACTAAGTTGCTAATGTGGGTTCTTTTCGCTAGCATTCGGTCGTACAGTTAAGATCATGTGAAAATTCAATCAATAATAAATTTATATGTTAATTGAACGTTTAAGGCCATTTATGTTATCATTTTTTTTTTTTGGTGAATAACAAATTACACAATTGAAATTAAACTAACTCCTCTAAGAGAGAATCTTGAAATAATCTTAAGCCGCTAGGAAGTTGCCTCGAATCAACCATTACCATCATGATTTTCAAAAAATTACTCGGTTCTGTCTGCTTCTAACACAGCTTGAGAACCAATAAGTCTAGCTATGGAGGCCATGGTTTTTGGAAGAGGAAAAAGTTACATTCTTGAGTCTTTCGGTATTTAAATTTGAGTCCCCCACCATGTGCAATTTTCTCAACATCTTATTGATGGTTCATTTATACTTTGAATATTACAGTATATGGGAAAAGAACACAAAGATGGGACATCTGATTGTACTCTTGAATGATTTTTGTTTGAAATTTATGGAGTTGAAAAAAATTAAAATTGAAAATTGAAAAAGACATGGAAATGGAATAGTCCAAAATGCAGGTAAAGGACTGAAATGCAGAGATTGGAATGGAAAGAAGAGGAGGTGAAAAAGATAAAATTCCACCTAACAACGAAAAAAAGGGAATCCTCAAAATCTCTGTAAAGGGTCCTTTATCGTGAGCAGACACCACTGCCTCCTCATTATTACGTTAACATGCTGAATGCCAGATAAATGAGCATATATATATATGTAATGATCATATTTTTTTTATCAAAAGGAGCAATCTGTAAAAGGCCAGAATAACGAGCAAGAAAAGAAATTATTATTTGTCTTTAAAGTTTTGATATCGTATCAATGAGGTCCTTTTGTTAGCCTAATGTCAACTTAAACATTAGGGTAAACTATCCTGTTAGTCATCTTAAAATAAGGACCTTTCTATTTTGATATATTTTTTTAGTCAATTTAGTTACTACCGTCAGTTAAATTGCTCAAAATGGTCGCTTTGTAATCACTCTGCCTTCACATAAACTTCGTAAAATTTAGACAATAGTTCGTAATAAACTGTGAAGTTAAAAGAAATTACGATATTTCACCCGCAACTACCCTGAACTTTCTTATCCATTATAGTCCTTTCACACCAATGTACTATATTCGAAAGAAAATGTCTCAGTTTTCAAAATCAAGAGGCTTAAGAAATGTTGTTTGAACTGGATTAGATTGGTCAATCGAACTGGTTAGATCGAGAACCGGTTAGGATATCTGTCTGAAAAGGGATTTTGAACCAATTGAGCGAAAATTGGTATAGATCCGTTGAACCGGGTAAAACAAACTGATCAAATTTTAAATATACGAGGGACTTAACTACACCACAAGAGGGCATCGCTGAATAGGGGCCTTAACTATCTCTTCGTTAAATCTCAAATGAAAATTTTTAATTTAATCCTTTCTGCTTATTTATTAAATGGAAAATTTTCATTTTTAGTCCTTCTCAGAAGTTAAAAATTTAATTAAAGTTATTTAATATAAAATTTTTAACTTTTCCCTATATGATTTTTTTTTTTTATTTCAACTCCCCATTACAAAATTTCTAACTTCAATCCCATAAACACAACCCAAGTATACATATCGCATGGGCAATTTAGATATGACTCATTAAATAAAATAGACAATGTCATTAAATTTTAAGGACACTATTTTTTGGTTTAATTCTGTTATTAGTCCTTGTACTATGGAAAGTGGTGGATTTAGTCCTTATAATTTTTGAATTTTAAATTTTCAATCTTGACCAAACTGTTACTGAGAAATTCTAAGTCTGCAAAATCTGATGCGACAATCTTATTATCATATTGAATACTATGTCAATTTGTTATTTTCCTATATTACTTACGAAAAAGTCGGATTTAATTATTGTTAGTTACACTCAAAATTAAAATTTTGAAATTTCATTTTAAAACTACTCAAACGAAAGCCACATTTAAGTGTCCCTGGAAAATAGGCTACTGAAACCCAAATGACAGCTACACTTAAACAAACACAAAAACACTCGCACTCTGAAATTAGTCAGTCTCTGAAACCCAATTTGTCCATTTTCATGACTCAATCTTCCACCCAAAATTCCAAACAGAAAATGGCTGTTCTGTCCTAAACGACATCTCATACACGACAAAACTCATTTCTCTTCTACTTTCTTTTATATATATATATTACTTACATTTCCCAAAAACCATAAACACTTCCCCAATTTTCTCTTCGTACACACTGCAAAGTAAAGAATTAGAATTCCTCTGTTTTGAGTATTGACTTCTTGCTACCAAATAAAAAGAAACGACACATATCCCACCCCCATTTCTGACCTTCATTCAAACCAATGCTTATTAAACAAATTCCATATTACATGTATATAACAAAAAAAAAAAAAAGGTAAAAGTACGATGGAGACGCTCGTACTATAAGTTATACATTAGATTAAAGAGTAAATTGATAATTTCTGTTAAAATTTTTATCAATTTTTACTGATAAAAACTGGCGTGGTTTAACAGAATAACTAGATGGTAACGCGTGATATGATATATTTACCTCGTGTTAACGTTAATAGAAGGACTAGTTTACTCTTTGATCTAACGTACAATGACTAATCTACTTATCTTTTTAGTAAAATGGACAAAATGTAATTTGATTACAGTTTTTGTATTATAATGCAAATTGTATTTCAATTCTTATACTTTGATAATTCGGGGTTCGAGTCCCACTTTGTATAAAATTATATATGGATGTCGCCCAGATTTATTCTAACTTAAATCGTGTCATGTGTTTGTCCTATTAAATCTAGGTTAATCATGTGTTTATAATGTTTAATTCTACTCATAATAATTCATATTTATCATTGTCAATCTTACAATTTTTAAGGAGACCATCTAGTAGATTTGTCTTCTCTTTTTTTTTTTTTTTGTTAGAACTAAGGTTTTTTCATGTCCATGTATTATACATAAAAATGTAATTTTACCATCTGTAGGGTGTCATCTAATGCTAAACTTCAAGTTAACCCGACTGAATCCCATATCTTATTCATTGATTAAACAACGGATCAGATTAAAATACAACAAGCCAAATGATCAAACTACGTCGCTTTAAAATATCATTTCATATTTAAAAAAGTATAAATACAAAATATACTCCGAATATACTATAGGAATTTTTTGAAACAATCTCATTATAGGTTCTGATCATATCTGCTCTTCTTGAGCTCCCCAACTCATAAATAAGAAAATAATACACTTCAACACACTCGAACCTATATCGTCTTGCATTGACAACAATACCTATATCAGTCAAGCTAACTCTCAATTGAGAATTTGTATAATACTTCACCCATGTTTAATTTATAAAGGATTTAAACTCAAATGCACCTTTAACTTTAACTTTATATATATATATATATATATATATTACTTTATTGATCTCAAAAACCAAAGTCCATAACAAGTAAGTCATAGATTCTCCACCTTCCCGAAACTTGAAACATAATAATATTAAAATATAATAAGAAATATTAAAACATTTGAAAAAAAAAAAAACACAACAAAAAATAGTAATAATTTTTCAACGCTTTGGTTAAGACAATGATTTCCAATGCAATGTTCAACGTTTCGACCACGGTGTCTTCTTCCCATACTCTTTGCCCTTCACCTCCAACAACTCAAAAAGAAACCGCCGACTTTTTAATTTATATCATTGTTTTCACGACACTTTGTTCGAAACTTTAGCACAATTATTCACATCCCACCTCGCACGTAGTCTCCTTCAATTAATTGTTTCAACTATGTCATCTTTTTATAATTATTTCTCTACCATTCCACACTAATTCAATTCGGACTAAAATTAAATTAAATTTATCGAAAGTTTTATTTTGATTTAGAACTTTTAATGCATCACGAGGGACTTCATCGTAAACATGTAAGTCTAACCTCGACTATCTTCCCTAGGAACATACCGAATCAACCATCGCCCTTCAGTTCTCATGATCTGTTGGATCCTTTTGAGCACTGTAATGCTTGATTCCACCAATGTGTTATCATGTACGGCTCGAACTACCTCTAAATTATCAATATGAATCATAACTCTATTAAATTCTTTACTAAGTAGAATAAGCATGTCATCTAAAATACCCTATAGTTCAGCCTCAAAGACTGTGCATTTCCCGATGTAATGGTTTCTTTAAACCATTTGTCGGTAACTATTTCATTTTTTTTACGGTTAAAATATGTTATAAATCTTTGTACTCTTTACAAATTTAAAATTTAGTCCTTATACCTTTACTTTTAGAAATTTATTCCCTTTATTTTTTAAAAATTTTAAAATCCAGATCCAACGATTAACGCTATTAAAATTCTTTTGCTAAATTCAGGTTTATTACAACGTCATTTTTTTTAGTTACATGGATACCAAATGAGTTTTTTTATTTATTTCAAAATGTCACACCAATAAATTTAACAATATTAATCATTAGATTTGAAATTTGAAATCTCAAAAAGTGAAGAGACTAAATTGTTAAAAATAAAAAATATAGGGACTAAATTCTATATTTGTAAAAATACAAAAACTTTAGCTTTAACCTTTCTCTACTCATGTTAAGGTAGTAAAATTCTATGAAAAGCCCCTATATTTATATCTCCTTGGTGGATTTATTCCCACTATTATGATTTCATGATTTCTAATCCTTTATTTCTCAATGTATGTTTTCAATTTTGATGTAAAATACATATTGCAAAAAATAAGTATTAGAGTTGTGTGACCCGAATCTTTGTTAAAGAAATAAAATACAGTGACAAAATATACAGAAATGTCGCACAAGTAGAATCTATATAGAACTACACTTATTCTATTTGACATTGATTAGAATTGGACTTTCAACATTTAAATAGATGTAGTCGAAACTCTCTTGTATCATTCAGTTTTTAACATTAATGAATCTCTTTTCTCTGCCCGTGGTTTTTTCCCAACGGGTTTCACGTAAAATCTGTGTGTTTTATTTTTCTTTTCTTATTGCTTTACGATCGTTTTATTGGGAACTAAATAGAATTTGAAAAAAATCAAATTATAATAAAGATATATTGTACTTGGAAAATGCACTTCAACTCACTCGAACCCGCATTCTCTTGACATAACATTGATGCCAGTCGAGCTAAAGCTTGAATTCAAACTATTGTTATTTAATTTTTCGATTTACGAGTCAGGAAATACTTAAACAAGTCAAGTCATTTATTAGTGTTAATTAAATTTGATAATCAGACCACCACAAGATTGATTATAAAAAGTAAACAAATAATTAATCGAATTATTAGTAATTTAGTAGTGTTGTTTTAAACACTTTTTGAAGTCAATGTAAAAATATAGAAGCACTATGCACGCTTTTCCGCACTTTTTTTTTTTTCTCTTTTCTCTTTTTTGTAATTTTGATCTAGAACCGTTGAGATACCGACATGTGGCGACGTTTAACGATGGAGATTAAGCCACCTAGTGGGGGCCGCATCATTGACCGGTAAATCATCTCATCGTACGGCCTACGGTAGAATTTCAAAAACGGCATGAACGATTCACGGGACTTTTCGGCCTTGCTGCTGACGTGGCTATCCCGTCGGAAAAACATCGCCGGCGATTGGAGGAACGAGGGTCTCGGTGTCCTCGGGTGGTTGACTTTGACCTGCTCGAAGGCTTTGCTACGCTGCGGTAAGGGTGTAGAGGGGAACAAGCTCTTCCTCATGCTGATGTTCCCACGTGGCGTTCTGGCGGCCGGTGATGCGAAGGAGAGAGACCGGGCGTTGAGCGGCGAGATCAGGGCCGGGCCCAGTGGAGAGGGGCTGGCGGTGGGTCCGACTTTGGATGCTGACGTGTCGCTCGTCAAGGTGAGGTACCATGGCTTGAGGGAGTCGAAATGATGGGATACGGTGAAGGAGAATCGGGATGATGAACAGGAACCGACCTTGGCCGTTGATTTGATTGACGACGGGTCAAACCTAAGAGATGATGCTCTCGGGTACGATGTGAAATCATTGAAATCAAGCGATTCTTCGTAATCAAGCGATGAAACCACCATCGTGGCCGTTGATAGCTCCACAAATGGACGCACGCCCTACAAAATAATATTAAAATCAAATCATCATTTGGTCAATTATGGTTGTAGTCCCTCCATTATGTTAAAATTTGAAATCTAACCCCTCCACTTTAATTTAACATAATTGATAACACGATATAAGTTTTTCTTAACCTACTAATAATATTATAAAAATAGGACTATGACAAAAATAAACCCATTATTTTAAAGTTGTCAATATTTTCAAATGCATGGAATCTAAATTCGAGGAAGGTATAAACTTATGGACCCACAATGAGAAAACAAGTGTACCAATATTTTGACTTAAACTTGAATTTTTAAACCTTTATTGTTCAGAAAAACTTAAATAAATCTAATCATACTCGTATCTGACACATACTTATTTCCGATACTTATACCGAAACATCAAGTTTTCGAAGTAACCTACCTTCCAAAGGTAAGAAAAGAGGGAAGGAGGGTCGATGACAAAGGCCTTGTAAAGCCGTCCAGGGTAGTACTCGCCCACAATTTTCAATGCTGCCAGCAATAGGTTCATAAAAGCAGATGCTGATCTGAAAAAGCCTGTACCCAAAAACCATTTTCTCAAAATCATCAGCCCCAAAATTGAAAATTCCCCCTAAAAAAACATTAAATTTAAATTTATTTTATCTTTTAACTAATCCCTGATTAATAAAACATTAAGCCTGACATTTTGCAGAGAATTATCAGATAAAAAAGCTTTTTTGAAAAAAAAAAGTAAAATCTTGGGTTTTTTTTGTTAGTAATTGACCAATAGTATTGAAAACACCTTCAATTCCCGATAATACCCTAGTAATCTACTGAAACAAAACTAAGATTCGAGTGTGACATGTAAAAGGGCACTCCGGACATTATCTGAGGTTGTCTCAGAACTTGCCGGCGATTTCAACATGGTTACTAATATTTGGGGTGTTTTTTTTTTTTTTTTTTTCATTTATTGCATTATAAGACTGCTTTGAGCAGCATGCAACGAAAAAACAACTTAAAAATTTCGGTTTCGAGTCTTGTGAATAAAGGTTCGATTTGGCTCGATTTTAGATTAATCGGGACCTTACCGGATGTCGGAAAAAAGAAAACTTACTTGCATCTAAGAGTAGAACAAACTGTTGGGTGTTTTTAGGCATGGTTGCTATGGCAACTTCCAATGTGAAAACCAGCAAACGTGTGAACCTAAAAAAAACCAAACACAGTTCAGATCTTGTTTTTGTTTAAAAAAAAAAAAAAGAGACAATGATTCGTGTAATAATATGTACTTACAGTTTCTGAGAGTGGAATTTTTGGTAATCTTGTTTGATCCTTAAAACCTGTAATAAAAATTAAGATATTAATTAATTAAAAAAAATCTTTGTTACATATTTATATATGTAGTTAATTATTATGAGAAAATTTATTACAATGATGGGTCTTGATTCTTCATCATGGCCAGCTACATAAGCAACTCCTTCAGCTATTTCAGTCGAGAACTCATCTGCTATCAAATTTTCTGCACATTTTCCCAAAAATTAGGTATTTTAATCTTAGTAAATGGTTTCCAAGTGGCATTAATATAATGAAGGTATTTTTTTTTTTAATTTTCAAAACTGAAACTTTAAAGGAAAAAAAAAAGCAAGATTCTTTGATATATATGAAACAAAAAGAAAAAGCAAAAAAAAAAAAAAAAAAGTTTACCAGTGCCAATGGTTTCTCTCCAAGCAAGACAAGCACGTAAATGTTTAGCAGCTTTCTTCACATTGTCACCTTTTGCTCTTAGAAACCTCTCGATACAAGCATTGTTGCAGAACTTCTCCTGTTTGTTTCCCGAGAAAATTTTTAAAAACTGAAAGGAAACCATCTGAGAAAACGAAAGGAAACGGAAAAGAAATTTACCTGTTTGGGTGTTAATGGAGGAGATTGTTTCTTAACGAGTTGAAGAACTGATTCAACTCTTTGGTTCAGTTTCTCTTCTTCTCTGGACTGATCTTTCTTCCCCATTTTTCGAGAAAACTGAAACTCAAAAAACTCAGATCTTTTTTTTATTTTTATTGTTCTTGCTTCTCTCAGTTCCTGGTAACGAAATTGAAACACACACAAATATTCCAAGCTTTTGCTTCACGCAACCATTAAAAAACAGCGAAGAGATGCATATATATATATATATATAAAGGTGGAGAGAATGAAAGGGGGGGGGGGGGGGAGAGTGGGAGGGAAAGAGGTGTTCAAAACTAGAAACGTTGAATGATGACAAGGATAGTGTTGTATATATGTATATATAGGCAAAGTGACGGCTGATAACGCCGTTATATGTGCACCTAAGAAAAAAAAAAGTATACTGTTTTTTTTTTTCTAAACTCAATATTGAAAACACGGAATAATCATAAATTTTAAATATGAATTGTAAAATAGATATGAAAGATACGAAAATTAAATTGATCATGATATGAACCCCATCTCTAATGGCACTAAGTATTTGCCTCAAAAACCTCTATATTATGGGTTTGAATCACAGGGGCACACGGACAATCCTGTTTGTGGTGTTAGTATGTGAGTCGATTGTAAATATACTCGAAAAAATATTTTTATTTGGTCATATGATTTAGATCATGTAAAAATTCATTCAATCGAGTATTATTAATAATAAATTTACATGTCAATTGAATATTGATGTTATAGGAACAGGATTGAAGGTTAAACCGGTTAGATTTCTTATTCTTGATTTTTTTTCTCGATTTCCAATTTTTTACTTGTTTGAAACGGTTATTGCTATTTTCAGTTATATATCACAAGCTAGACCATTGATTCTCGGTTTTGTCCGTTCTAGTTTTTAACAACCATGTTGAATGCTTAATTTTTTTGTTCTTAATTCATGCCATTACCTTAACGACAACAACTAACAGTATATCAATGTCGACCTACTAATAACATTATAAAAATTATAAAACAATCAAAATATACCATTATAAGGATTAAATCTCAAATTATGATTTTATACAGGGACCAACATTGAAATTCGACCTACTTTTAAAAGAAACTGCAGCGTAACAGTGAATTCCAACGTCATCGGTGCTTTATTTTTATTTTTATTTTATTTTAGTCAATGCCAAAAAATGCAATTATTTTGTCGACTGAGATATTGGGTCCCCTAACGGAAAACGCCGTCCACGTCACCCAACACCGTAGCATAGCCCACACCAACCGTTGTAGTCTCCTTGTTGCTTTGCTTTACTCTTTAGTTTCATTTTTACTTTAAAAAAGAAAAAAAAAGGAATATTTGCAGAATTGGCATTTAATTTTCGGGGGTATATTATATACAGTTCCAAAATAGCTTAATTTCATGTACCTACAATGGCCGTTACTGTAGTACTTTAGCTTATTTATGGGAATTGGACTCTATTGGGAAAGGCTGCCCCCTATCTGTGATATTAACTGTAACAAGGGTTCGTATGCATGTAGACATGTAATAATTATTGCATGAAAATGAAAGGTAAGTAGTGATATGCCATTGTCACATCCTCACATTATGTAAAGATTGTAAGTATGAAAAGATTTCAATGAGTGGAGATTTGGAACTTTGGTCTCAAAATCGAAAAATCGGATTTAATTTGATTTGATTTAAGAAAGTATTCGAGATTTTAATAAAAAACGATCAGAACCCTGAATCGATCTATGCTCGAAAAGTTCAATTTCACAAAATTACGAGAAAAATTTTATATCGAGATCATAAGCAAAAGGAATCGGGAAACATGATTTGGTTAACATGAGCAAATACAAAGAGGCAGGCAGAGGCTTTGACCCCCCGAAAATAGAAAATTGTAATTCTATCCTCTAACAAATATATGGTAAAATTACGCTTTACCTCTTAAAATGGAAAAAAAAAATTCTATTTAGTCTGTTTATAACCGGATGAAATCATAAATTGATAAACGATAAAACCTATCCAAATCCAACTTAACTTGATTTCACCTTGAAATGAGCTAAACCTTGACTAGAAATAACCCAACTTTAAAAAAACACGTTTAACAGATTGAACTGACCCAAAATTGAAATCGACTTAAACTCAAAAGGAGTCGAAATTGGATAGAGAAATAGGAATATGTAGACAGAGGATGAAGATTTAGGGTTCTTAGTCTAGTGATATATATATATATATATATATACACATATTAATCATTATAACCTATGAAGATGAGGAGTCCAAGGGGGGAAGTAATGGAGACCCGTGAACGGATATTTCGGGATATAATTAAAATTAGGACACTTATGAAGGTAACGAAAAACATGCATGTTGGTGTACTTTGTTTGGAGTTTTCTTACATTCATTCCAGTTCATAACTGTTCATTTACCTTTTGTTTTTTTTCTTTTCTTTTTAATTTTCTTTGCCTCCAAACAGCTATATTTTCAATATGCAGTGTATTTTCCTTTTATGAAATTTTCCATCAATGTTCAAAAAAGGAAAACATAGTTTTTGCCTTTTTCTTCTTCTTCTTTCTTTTAAGTTACTTTTATTAACGTCTTGGTAAATTGGATTAAGTGATAAAAAGTTTTATTTCCTTTACATAAAATCTCGGGTTAAAATCTTATAGATGGGAAAAATACCGTTGGGGCTGAATGCGAGTACCAAACATCAAGGTGCCTTAGATTAAAAAAGAGAGAGTCAAGTTCAACCATATGCCATGCGAGTATATTTGAAATTTTGAAATTTTAATTTTGACCCAAACGGTAGCAATTAAATTTGTTAGATAAAATTGTACTATTAATCTCATACTATGGATAAGTCGTGGATTTAGAATCTATTCTCAAATTTCATTCCTGATTCAAAACAATAGTCGTTAAATCCACTAACTAAAACGACGTGACTTTTTGCATGTATTATGTGAAAATAGAAAGATAACATGACATGACACATGTTTAAATTTTGATAAGTATAATTTTTTTTTTTTGGTACAAAGAAAGATTAAACCAAGATAACCCTATAGTAGATTACACTATAACAGGAAAATCATCATGCAGTACTTGAAGGATTTCATCCGGTGGTTGCTTGAATATATTTTTACCCCCAACAGTCTTGAGAATCCATCTTTCCCAATCTATCTTCTACCTTATTGTCTCTCTGAACGCGTGTGTTAATCATATCATCGAATCTTGCTAAAGTAGGTCCTTAATGGTGAGGGCCACTTCTAAGCAAATCTGCTTCTCTCCAGTTACTTGAATTTCTTGAATAGCTTCTTTACTATCTATCTCAAGGATCACTTCCTTCATGCCAAGATTCCATACAATTTGGAGCCCATCCAGAATAACCCACAGCTCCGCCATGGTCACCGAGCAACACCCAATATTCCTTGTGAACCCTGCAATCCTCCACCTGCAGCAGTAATCCCAGAATTCTAAAAATTTTAAAATACATCTACCATTAAATCAGGATCGAATTTTTAAAATTCGAAAAATCGCAAAAACTAAAAATGAATAAATTAAAATACAAAACACTAAACCCACAAATTATGTATTTATAAAAAAAAAATTTACCCCTTTTATGCAAACGTCATCCTCGGTCTATGAAAGTTTTAAACATAAGTACATTTAATAATACCTCCATACAATGTGAAGGTCAAACAAAGTATATTATATTTTGGTACGTAAGTGTAGTATAGTAAACCCATGCATGCTTGCATGCTTATGCAATTAATTATATTTTAACCCCAAAATATTTGAGGTCATTAATTAAGATTGCCATTTGCTTTATAATTGAAGTGGCACAAATTAAATACATAAATAAATATTTTAACACACAAACACATAGTCCCACAAGTCAACACATTGATACTTGGACTCACCAAATATTAAAAATGAAAAACCATAATAATAATAATAATAATAATAATAATTGTAATAATAAAAATAATAAGTCCGTTGTTGTTACGGCGGAGACTTTTTCCACATATTGAGAGGACCAAAATGTCCCAACATTCTCCACGTGTAAAGTATTTTAAATGAAAAAAATTAAACGCAAATTTCTATTTTTTTTTTAACCCTGTTGATTAATTACTTATTACCACTAGCTAATAAATAGTTACTAATATATTTTTTTTTCTAATTTTGGTCAGATTTTTTCTTTAGTCCTTGTACTTGAAAAAAGTTTAAAATTTAGTCCCACTACTTAAAAGAGTTAAACTTCTTTAAAAACCTCCTATGTTAGCATCAATACACTTGTGTAATCGTACCAACTTCGTAAGCAAGTCATTATGAACTTAGTAAGCATCTATTATAATTAGGGGTGAGCATTCGGTCGAGTTAAAAAATTTCGAGTTAGTCGAGTTGACAAATTCTATTTTAGCAACCGAACTTAATCTGAAATTTTCTCGAATCGAGTCAAAAAATTTCGAGTCAATGTTGTGCTAACATGGACTGATTATTTAACTAGTAGATGAAGTACAAGATTATTTAACTACATAAGGTTGATGGGTAAACATTTAACAAAACGACGTAGTTTTACATTTTCTTATTCGGATTTTCGGATAACTCAAATTGTATAATTCCTATTCAAGTTAAACCGAAAATTTTGATTTTTTTTATTCGAGTTGATTCAAATAACTCAAACTATTTAATTCAAAATTTTAATTTTTTATCAAGTTTTGACTCGAATCGGGTTTTGCTCACCCTTAATTATAATAGGTAAATTTTGTGCCAACAGTTGGACTAGAATGTTTCTTTTTTTGAAAAGAAGATTTAATTTCTAACTTTTAAAATAGGTTAAAATATGGTCTAAGTCCTTGTCCTATTCACACATTTGAAATTTAATTTCTCTATTTTTCATATTTAAAAATACAAATCCAATTATTAACACCGTTAAATTCAGGTTCATTACAATTTACAAATATATTTTTTTATTACATAGCTACCAAGTGAATATTTCTTCATTTCAGAATATCACACCAACACATTTAACAAATGCATTTCGATGACATTAACAACTGGATCTGCATTTTGAAACATGAAGAAGTAGAGGAACTAAATTATTAAAAATAAAAATAACGAGACTAAATCTTAAATGTTATTGATATACAGGGACCGACGGAAAATTTGACCTTTAAAATTTTTAAATTTTAGTTAATAAAATACTGGGAAAGAGGGGTTTTTCCCAAAGACGGGAAGGCAAAGTCAAAAAGGAGGTAAAACATGTTAGCAAATCCCAAATTGGTTCAGTGGAAGTGACAAACAATATCCCAAGCATTAATGGCACATTGGCTTATATACATATATATACGTACATATTGGTACTACCTTGTTATGTTCTTTTGACAATATGGCTTCTGCAACAATCTGAACTCAAATGAATAATGCCTGACATTTCCAGTTTATATCCCCCTAATAATTTTGCAGTTTTCTCTTATTTTCTTTAACTCAATAATGCTCCATTCCCAAATTTAGCTATGAAATTAATTTGCTTTTTTTTTTTTTCTTGTTTATCATTACTTTACATTTATAAAATTTTAAGTTTGGGTTTGGGTTTAGAAAAAAAATATTTTTAGTGGAAATGATAAAAATAATTTTTTAATTTTCACGTATTTTTATTTTTTAAAAATTATTTTCAAATAAATTTAACCAAACTGGGGAGCGAATATGAAGGGGTAGTCGGTAAAATCTCATAGTTAAAATATAATTTTGGAGTATAATTAGGGATGTCAAATAATTCGAGTCTATTGAATTTCAACCTTACTTAACACTATAAGTTGGGGAGGAGTTATGGGTAGTTTTAACTATTGTGTCAAAAATAGCAGATATGGTATACTTATAATGAGATTAAGGGATATTCACCCATAGAATCTATCTAGGTTTGAGTTTCCACGAGAGCAAGTGGTATACCTTTATTTGAGTAGCTCATTTTAAACGTAGTGTATGCGTGTATGGTATAAATATGTTCGTATCGTGTGTGTGAGTACTAACCTTCTAATTATACACTACCAAACAAAAAAAAAATGCGAAGATAAAACTTAAATGGAATTTTAATATTGATTCCAATTATACACCAAAAGTAAGATAAAGGTAAGTGATTTTTTAAGGAGCGGAGTATATAACCATATTATTGATTAAGGGATGTTCACCCATAGAACCTTTATTTAAGCAGCTAGCTCCTTTTAAACGTAGTGTTAAATTATACATCGATAAAGACAGTAGGAATGATCGCAAAGCAATAAAAAAAGAAAAATAAGAACACAAATATTTCACGTGGAAAATCCTTATCAGCTATGCACAGTTTTTAAAAGTGAAACGACCCGTCAAGCCTTCGCCACCACTGATCCCCAATTTTGCCTCTCTATTTTATTTATTTAACAAGTGAGCTGCACATCGAACTTTTCAGGCCGGATCAAACGAGATTCAAGTCACACAACTCTAACATGTCGTATACGGTGTGCGTGAATACTAATCTTTTGATATTTATTCCAATTATACACAAAAAGTAAGATAAAGGTAAGGGATTTTTTTGGGGGGTTGGGTGGTAAATCAAGGTTAAACATATGCAAACCCAAGTTTAGACTTTTAAATTGAGTTTCCCAAAATTAAAGTGCATGTAAGCTTTACTTTATAATATTTTTTTCATTGTAATTAACTAATAATAGGAAAAAAGTTTGTATTTAGTTAAACATTGGTTTTCATTTGTCCCCATTCAAATGTGTAGTAGATTCTCCTCTTTATCCAAAACCCACTCTATTTCTTTATTATTTCCCCCTTTTTTTTCTCTCTCTTAATCTCTCGAGCTCTTCCTCTAAATTAAAGTGAAGATTTGTTTCCTTAAAAAATAAAATATAATTTAGGTTTAATTACGGGTTTAGTCCCCTTTACAGCGTTGAAAATGGAATTCAACCTGTTCGCTTTTATAATGTTATTAGTAAGTTCACATTGATAAGACGTAGATTTGTTTTAATCATATTAAGAACATTAGTTACTGGTGTAAATCCACAAGGCTTAGATCATAATTTCATGTCGTAATTTCAGTGGCAGCAACTGATAGTACTATCAATTTCAACCTCTTATGTCAACCTAAAATAAAAAGATTAAACCTCGTATTTCAATACCACAGCCCACAGTTCAACCTTATTGAAGTTACTGAAATTTTAAACATATAAACATGGTATATGTTTAAATATAGTTCATTAAATCATGTTTTTTTTTTTTGGTTCCGACACTTTTTTGTATTCAATGGTTATATTAGGTTTTGATTAAATTTAAAGTCATGTTAGACTTGACTTCTACCTGTTGAGATAAAGCTCACACACAATAATTTTTTTCATCCACAAAACTCAAATCCGAGACTGTGTTTACCATTCAATCCATGTATATGTATATATCCACTATACTTGTATTTTCAAGAATTTAGTCCATTTGCTTTTCACATTTCGAAATCCAGGTCCAACTGGTAATACTATTATTTTGTTGTTAAAGTCAGGTTACTGTAACATATTTTTTTAATTACATGTCACGGAACAAAATTAACAAAGTTAACAGATGGACCCGAATTTTGAGATCCGAAAAGTAGATAAACCGAATTCTCAGGAATACAAGTATAGGGACTAAATTCATAGTTTTCAAAAAGTACAGGGACTATAGGAACAGTTTAACCATATATAAAATATGCTGGCAAGCAGCCAATATCTCACATGTGGACCAACTTGTTCTAAAGTGGTTTTCACCTACCAATTTTATTTTTGTTTTTGGTAAGTGAGGGGTTGATTTTTTTTTTTTTTTTTTTTTTTTCAAATTTTGAAACACAGCCGTTGTGCTCTTGACACCCCACAAACAATTTCATTATTTTCTCCTAACCATGATATTTTTTATGATAATGTCTTAATCATTGCTTTATTTTTTTATTATTTAAAAATAATAATATAATAAAAATAATTCAAAACAATCATAATGCTTTCCCTCTTTAGCTTGTTTTCCCCACTTTTCTCTATCTTCGAATGATTAATAATTTAATTAATATGGTGTTGTTTTAAGTTTTATTATTATTATACTCTTCGTATATTTATAATTTATTTATTTATTTATATAATAATTAAAATTTAAATGATAACATCGTTGAAAGATTCCCGTTAGATTAGATTGTACGGTATTTTTAAAATAAAAATTTGCTCATGCGGCTAACATTACATGCAATGCATAATTATAAATTTAGCCCTTTAATGTGACAACCCGTAACGTGTACCTGATTGCTGACGTGAATACCTTTTTTAATTTTTTTGAAGTAAACATAGACTACCACATAAGTTACCACGTCAATGCCGTTAAAATTTTCACAGTCCAACAAGCTTTTCCTTTTTTTAAAAAAGCAATTTAGCTAAACTTCGAAAGTTGAGGACCAAAGTGATTCAAAAAAGGAACTATGGCCAAAGTGACAAATGGGGAAAACATTAGGGTCTAAATTTCTCATTATACCTTAGAAAAAAAAATCAAATTAATCATAATGCTTGTTTCCGCTCTGGGTTTGAATAATTAACAAACAAATAGATTAAGTACTCTAATGACGTTTGTTTAGGACAAAAAACTAGATGAGTGGGTGTTTTGTCTGTTTTGAAATTTGGCCGTAATTCATGTCTGTTTTACGATCCATTTTTAGAGTTTATGATTATCCCTTCCAACAATGTTATTTTCAAGATTCGAACCTAAGTCGTCTAGTAGAATATTTTTGGATTAAAAAAAATATATTTTTTTTTGTAAATTTGGAGAATCTACAGAAATGCTAGCTTACATATGAATACGTGAAACATCTACAATAGAAGTAGTCGAGAGTCTCTAAATGATTTCATTGATTTTATAAAAATAAATATCGTCTGCACTTTTCTTCGTCTCTATTGTTTGTTTTTTTTTGTTTAAAAAATTTTAATTAAAAAATTATCGTAGTTTTATAAATATTAAGGTTAAGTTATGATTAGATTTTGTCCTTGTTTTGTACTCAACTTGACCATTTTGTTTATATATTTTAATTTTGTACAATCTGGTCATACTATTATTGTTATTATTATTAATGTTTTGTCTTAACCTATATTAACAATATCATTAAAAATCAACAAGTGTTGGGTATAGTGACGAGGTTGATGGAAATATACTATTGCAAAACAAAACCGTTAGTACTGACAGGGAAAATAAACTAAGTGTAAACAAATAAAATAATCAGTGTGCTGTGGAAGAACCACTGGTTTAAAAGCAGATTCGTGCTGATCGGTGTAATCGTGCAGTGGACGTTGCCCCCAGAGTTAACATAGAACCGTTGATTGCTTCTCTTGTGTAAAATGAGAAGAATGTCAGTTTTCAAAAATAGCAGAGGATTTTCCTCAACCGAAAATATTCTCTGCACAGTCAGAAGATTTTCCGCAACTGAAAATATTTTAAAAATATTTATTGCATTACCAACAAAGGTACGTTACACTCTTAAAAAGAGAATTTAGATTTGAAATTTGGAGACAACATTATTGAAAGGAGCAACCACAAACCCCAAAAGGACGAATCTTCATTGATCGTAAAATTGACATGAAAGATAATTTTGAAACATTGCAATGAGAAAAAAAAAATGGGATTTAGGCAAAATATGCTTGGACTGACTTTTTACAATTTTATCACATTCAAATATTCAACATTATGCTAATTGAGCGCTCAATTGGTATCGGCATTGTTGTCAGTGTAAGAGAACATAGATTTTAGTGCATTAAATCGTATTATTTCCCTAATTTGGAAAATAATTGCTGATATTAATCCCTGCAAGTAAACAATTAGGCAACTCCAAAAATTGGTTTCAGCTTACACCATTTTCATATTCTAAAGACTACATGCCACAGGCTTACTTTAGGGTCTCTATTTTGTCATAAATTATATAAGAAATTCTAACATTGTTGAAATTTTCTTTTTCTGTTTCCTTAAGATGGTGGTGTTTGTATATTTATATGATATAAGTATTGTTTATTGATATGACATACTAGATAAGTTTCATGCATACAGACACGTATCTTGTTCTAGACCTAACATGTGTTTATACGGTCTTATACACATGTAACCTCACAGGAAAACGAGCTCGACCTGCAAGCTCATTAGGTCCGGCCCAAACTTATTCGAGTTTTGGATTGATGATGGTAATTATACTAACAAATGTGTATATATATATAAACAAGTTTTATATAAAATAGAAACTGTTTGGGGAAAGAGAAGTCATATTTGATCCATGAAAAACACAAATCCGATCAAAATACTACATAGAATCATATATTACTTGAACCGGATTAAAACTTATTTAACCAGTAAAAAATGTGAGAAAACCAAAAAAAAATCTTTAAAAAAAATTAAAAATATATATTTCTATGTTTTAACCTATAATCCTTTACATTAATACTAAGATCATATAATTAAGGGGAAAGAAAACTTGTTTTATTAATTGAGTTAAATCGGTCGGACCATCAATTTATCGGTTTGACTGACTCGATTGGTTTGATTAAATAAATCATTAAAAATTTTAATATATGTTTAAGAAATCTATTTTAATTGTCTGATTCAACCAATTTTGTGCTCAATTCGCTCGACTCATACTGATTCCTAAATCAAATGATTTAATAACTTTCTTTAGACAAATTCTTGATTCGACTGATTGATCCAGTTCAGTTTGATTCAAACAATATTGCTAAGCGTGCACAGATGGTACACAGGTTGAGTGGACTTAGGCACACATAATTAGTTAGGGTTTTGAAAGGTTAAGGATAGATTAAAAAATAGGCTTAATTCACGGTTTAGCTCCTAAAGTATACCTATTTTTCCACTTTGGTATCTAAACTTTTTTTTGTCCCAATTTGGTACTTAAAGTATCAACTTTGGTCCGGTTCGATCCTCACCCTGGATATGGAGTAACTTTAAAACTCGTGGCTAGCATCTACCCCTTAATGGATATACAGAATGCAGAGAATTAATTACTGGACTCGCTCTAGTAAAATTTTGATTCCTATTAGATTAATTCAAATCCTTGGTTCTAAGTCATGAAATTTGTTGACCAAACCATCAACCCAACTTTAGTAGTTTGGTTTACGTTGAAAAAAGGAAAAGGAAAGAGGTGTGTTGTCAACTGTCAAAGTAAACCAAAGAGACAAAGAGGCATATTGATTTTGCTTTTAGGAACCGTTAAAAGGAGGAGGCTTGCAATATGGGGTAAGCACTAAGCACTTCAAAAAAAAAAAAAAAAAAACCCCACAAACAAACAGCATTTCAAAATGTTTATTTTGATGATGACGATGATGATGATGATGATGAATGGAACAGTTCCCATTTGTGGGTTTTGTAATATGTTGACCACAGCTCATAATTCCTCACATGGTGTAGGGGACCCCATCATTGGTCAGGCCATTGTGGCTGCTGCAACCATTGGTCCCGCCGTCGAAAGTGAGCTTTTGTGGCACTGATATGTGTCACTCGTGCCATTTACTCACCAAAATCATCTTTTTTTTGGAACATGCTTTTTAACTCGATTAGAAGCTTGGCATGCCCTATAGACAAAGTAAACTGCTTCATAAGACAACTAATGATAATACCACCTAAACTTTATTTTATTGCTGCAAGTTTTGAAATTTCAAACTCATTTTCATTACTTAACCTAAAGCAAGAGGTCTTTTTTTTTCTTTTCTTTTGAATTCAAATTCTGGGTGTGTTTGTTCAATCAACCGGCAATTAAATTTGGGTGTAATTATCTGTAATTATATTTGTTATATGTTAGGTTAATCTAATTATTGGTTCTCACTGAATTAAGTGTAGTTTGAGCATCCCAATTACTTGTTTGTTTGTTTATTTGGAGAGGGCTAAGAATTGGGGGAAATTTGCGATGTAATTAGTCATGATGAAAATTTTGAAATTTTTTTAATTTATATTCTTCTGTAATCATAATTTATATTACCAAATATGATATACAAAATTAAAATGTAATTACATTTTGTCAATAAAAAATACTTAGAAAATTAGAATTCCTAGTGAATTGTAGTTACTCCTATATAAACACACCCTAAGAAAATAGAGAAATTATTTTATGGACCCTTCTCACCGCCCTCTTCAATTATTTCATGACATTTCAACAGTTTTTTCATGTCATTGATACATAATTTTAATGTTTTTTTACCCAGAATCCCAAACCTTAAACCTTAAACTCCAAACTTCAACCCTAAATCTAGAAGCTCAAACCTTGAACCTTGAAAACTCAGGATTCAAGGTTCAGGCTTCAAGATTTAGGTTCAAGTTTGGGGTTTAGGATTCGGGTTCAAGGTTAAGAATTAGTGTATCTCATTGAATTGAGTGTAGTTTGAGCATCCCAATTACTTATTTGTTTATTTATTTTGAAAGGGTTAAGAATTGGGGGGAATTTGCTATGTAATTAGCCATGATGGATTTTTTTTTAATTTTTTAATTTATGTTCTTGTGTAATTACAATTTATATTATAAAATATGATATACAAAATTAAACTATAATTACATTTTGTCAACCAAAAACACCTAAAAAATTAAATTTCCTTGTAAATTGTAGTTACTACCATACAAACACACCCTAAGAAAATGAGTGTAATTCATTGTATTATGAGAATATTCTGTATAAAAATTAAATAAGGTAAAAAGAAGCAATACAGCAATGAAATATACTTATTCAAAGATCAAACTATTTATCCAATCTTTAAAATTTGAAAAAATAAATTTGGGTAAAAGAAAATGACATTTTAATTTGATTTAGGCCTTAGGTAGAAATTTTCAAACTCGAGTTCAACACATCTGACTTAAAATTTTGACAATTATATAAACAGTTAATATATATTATCATATAATTATAAAAATTACTCAAAATTATATTAATTACTCAAAACTATTCAAAAGGTTTCATTATGTTACTGGGTTATTAAAATTGATGTAATATATAGCTTTCTCTATTTACATTACCTGTACCAATTGAAAGCTCTCTTTCCCCTTCTCTTTTACAGTGTAGTTTTTTTTTTTCATGAAACAGCTTTGAACATTATGAATCTACAAACCAAAATTGAAACAATTTTTTTCTCCGATCTCCAACACTAACCATCAAATCGACTTGGATGTAAGGTATGTTCTTCTACTTGTTGATGGGTTCTGATCCATTGTACTGGTCATTGAATCGTCATTTGAAGCTTGTTGGCGAAACTTTTTTTTTAAACATAACAGCCCAATGACTTAGATAAAAACTTTTGAATAATTCAATGACTTAAAATAAAAATTTCAAACTGTTCAGTGACCAAATTATACATTTTTTTAATTAAATGACCAAAACAAAAACTTACCCGTAATTTAATTTCTTTTAGTTTTCATGTTTTTAGCTTTAGTAGTTTCAGTTCTTAGCAGCTAAAGGACTAAATTGGGTTGTATTTATAGGCTTCAAATAAGCCCAAAGGGTGTGTAACTTAAAACCCAAATTGGATGTGTAACTTATAGGCTTCAAATAAGCCACTTGGATGATGGTAAAATCACAACATTTTAAAGGACATTTTCGTCTTTTTCCTATGCTCCAACCTCTCCACCATGACACCAATTCAATGGGAAAATTATTGATAATATCCTTATATATACAAAATAAGTTATATATACTTATATTTAAATCTTTAACTGAGTTTATATCATAAGTCGTACTAACTCAATTTTAAACTTACTAAAATACCCTTTTATGCAGAACACGTAAGTTATATTGTTATAAAGGTGTTTTTGCGTTTTTATATTTTATATAAACTCAATTATAGTAAGATTTGAACCTGTGACATGATAAAATTTAAACATTTAACTTCACTATTTCAACCCTGATTCATTCAGTTTTTATGTAAACTTTTAATAAATATATTTATCACTTATATTTTTTCTTACTCACATCATAAATGTGTCGTAATCTAGTATAATTAATTTGTATGTATTGATAGACATTACAATTTACAAATTAAAGAAGAGAACAATCAGTGGCGGAGTGTAGTAGAAACTCACGGGGCCATGGCCACCCTAAAATGGTAAATTTTAATTTAAGCCTTTTATAATTTATAACATTCTAAATTAATAATGGTAAAATTGTACTTTAGCCCCCAAAAACGATAAAAATTTGATTTAACCCTTAAAAAATTATAAATATATAGGCTATTAAAATTATAAATTTACATTTTTACTATCGTAAAAATATACAATTTAATTTCGACCCAACCAATTTTTTTTGACTCCGCCATTGAGGACAACAATAAATTTAAATATTAATTTTTGAGTTTCCAACAAAAATTCTTAACAATTATTTCCTTTTTAAGTTACTTTTGTAGCCGTTAGTACTAAAGTTAAAGTAAGCTTAGATTAAGTGTGTTTTTTTTTTTTTTTTTCTTTTGACCATTCTCTCTAATTTTCTTTGTACTTTTTAGGGCTAAGTAGTCAGATTTGATATTGACTTGCTTTGTATTGTAAATTTTTTATATAAAAAAATGATTTTTTTATAATTTTTCTATTGAGAAGAGATCAGATCAAATAAGATTAACACGAACTAGCATAGAAATCTAAGCATTTTTATTTTTAATTTTTCTCTAGATCAGAGGTGAAACCAGAAAATTTGTTTAGGGAGGGCCAAAATTAAATTATAACTTTTACGATAGCAAAAATTGCATTTTCATCATTTTAATAGCCTATATCTTTATAATTTTTAAATGATTAAGTCAAATTTTTTATATTTTTAGGGGGGCCAGAGTGTAATTTTATATTCACTAATTTAAAATTTTAAAGGGCCTAAATGAAAAATTTTCTATTTTAGGAGGGGATTGAAACCCTGCCAGTCCCCCTAGTTTTGCCTTTACTCCAGATTTCATTAAAAAAAAATCACAATATAAAACATTTGAATTTAATAAAAGAATTTAAATGGGATTAAAGCTAGATTTGAGGTTTTAAATTCAAAAAATAAAATAAAGGACTAAATTCTTTAAAATAAAAATAAAAGGACTAAATTATGAACTAAAAGTAAAACAACTCAAAGCATGTTTTAACTTTCTTTACATTACACTGAAATGGTAGTGCTAATCATATCTTTGCGGCCAATCGGATGGGATCACATTATTTAAAGCTAAAGTTAGTGCTAATCATGCTCATGCTTTTTTATCTTTAAAACTTTTTCTTCTTTAAGTCTAATTATTAGACCCCAAATTCCTACCATAAGGTAGTAGGTGATCCGTTGATAAGCAGATAATAGTGGATTGAGTCTTAGCTCAATTAATATCGATATTATTGTCAGTGCAGGAGAACATGGATTTGAGTGCGCTGAAACACATTATCTTCCTATTTAAGGGATGGGGAGGGTCTATAAGTAGTTTTAAGCATTATATCAAACAGAACAGATATGACAAGAACATAAAATGAGATTAATGTTAAAAAAAAGTAGATAACTTTTTTTAAGAAGGGTCTAAAATGTAATGTAGATGTCCGACAATATAAAATTGTAAATAGAGGTGTTGATGTCAACTTGGGTTAAGTTTTTGGAACGAGTCCATTTATTGTATTAATATCATATATTAGTCATTCGAGTTCGAGTAACTCTATTCTTAAATAGGTTTAATAGACTAACAACGTAGTGATTAATTTGTAACTTTTTGGAATTAAGTGATTAAATTGTAAATTTATTTGTCCCTATTGGACTAGTAATCAATTTATAACTTTTGAATAGTTTAATAACTAATACGTGAATTTAGCCGGAAATGATTAAACATGAACCGTTGGATTTCATTTATTGTTTTCATGTTTTGCCTTTCTTATTCATGCAGGTGGACGAGGGACGTGTTTCTTTTTTTTTTTTTTCCTACAAAAGGTGTTATAATCTACAATAATAATATGTGTGTATATATATATATATATATATATCATCTATATGTGTCGAATTTACAATTTTTTTATTTTTTGATTTTTCTTTAAAAAAGTAATTATATGTGAATTTAATTTTTAAATTAAATTAATTTTTTGTATTTTATAATTAAAAATTTTAAAATATTTAATTTGCTGGCTCGGGCCGAACCTCGGCCCAAAATGGGTCAGATATACTAAGCAGAGCAGGCCACGGACCTTGTTGTGTACAGAACTAGGCTCTACGTAAGATAATGGCCTTTCGTTTGTTTTTTTTTTTTATTTTTAACAAAGGGATGATTCTATCTAAACTTGTCCATGCTCGGCTCTGACACCATTCAAAAAATGGGAGGGTTTAGATAAAAATATAGGCTTAGAAAATAAGTTTGAAAAAAAATAAGGTCCGTTTTCTAAATGGGTTGGGCCTCAATAAATTTTTTTGACATGGTCGGAATTTGCAAAAAAAAAACTACTGCTTTTTTTTTTCATTATTTTGTTATATCACTACTATTTTAAAGGTATTTGCTTGCCAAGTTGCAGTTATATTAGTGTTATATAAGTATATTTTTTTCCATTTGTTAGGAAACTTTTTTTTAATATTTTTAGTGTATGTGATGTATTATATATATTTTATATAAAAAAAATTTAATACGGGCAGGCCGAACCGGAAACAAGTTTTAGCATTTTTATTTGGATCGGGTTTGGGCAAAAATTTAGACCCATTTTTTAGTCCGAACTGAGCATGTACCTAAATTTTTACTTGGCCCAACCCAAACTTGACCTATAGACAACTCTAGTTTTATACCATATATTGATAAAATAATGATAAAAAAAATAGACTAATAGCTAACTTTTGATGTGTGGTTTTTCAAAAGTCCATATCAATGTTCTATTCGAGAAGTTCCTCAATTCAAAGTTGAAGAAGTTTGCTTTCAAAAACACTATTTTCCTCTTGAAAGTTAGGCTAATAGGACAATGATGAGATCAAGAGCTCACCAAATTCTTCAACTTTTTGTTTTTCTTAAAAGTATTTGCTCTAGCATACAAATATGATGATATGATCTAAAAGAATTTTTAAATACAGAGAAAACTAAACAAACCCTTCATTTACATGCAGCATGCCACTGTACCACTTTGAAGCCACCCAAAAGGACACCTTTCTTAGGGAGATCAATATATGCTAAACCCTTAAAGGAGACTTCTTACCTCAACCTTTTAGTTTACTTGAGACACAAGGCATGAGGTATAAGGTAATTCAGTGACCAAAAATGGGAGCAACGAAAGCTTCACCATAACTGTTCATAATATTAGGGCTGATAGGTGAGGGTGTAGCTTCCTATTTTACACGTGAAAAAGGGTTCGAATATGACACTGCACCAATGACCCAATAATCTGATACGCATGATTTGCAAGTAAAAAAAATTCCATGAATAAAATAAACAATGTGGTGACATAGACTCAATGCTGCTTGTCTAAGCAAAACCTATGTTGTTGGGGGCTTGTCTTGTTGTTTAAAACCACATGACCCAACACACCTTCTTCTCCAAATGGGGTTGCTCTTGAAATCCCTCCTCTCTCCATTGAAGAAACTCTGGTTTCGTCTACATTCAGTTCAAAAAAAGAGTATGTATTCATCACCCATCACTGCATTTTCCATCTTTTCTTCTTATATATTTTTCATGCTTTTAAACTTGGCCTTTTTTTTCATGGGATTGCTATGGGTAAAAGTACCATGGAGGTCCCTATAGTAGGAGTAAGATTGCATTTTGCCCCCTCTACTAAAAAAACAAAAAATTAGTCCCTATACGTTTAATCAAAGAGAAAATCGGTTCTTTTTGTTAAAATTCTCATTTATTTGTACTATTAAAAACCAACGTGGCTGACGGAATAATCAAACATTGACACGTAGCATGCCATGTGTACTTAATGTTCATGTATAGAAACCAGTTTTTAATACTAGAGATGGATAGAATTTTTTAACAGAATGATCAATTTTCTCTTTGATTTAAGGTATATCCCCTATTACAAGGACTTTTATGATACCGATTTCCGCACATTACTTGTTTCAATGCATCATGTTTAGCGATTGGTATATGACAAAAACAATCAGAATTTATCTTCTTATGTAAATATATGTGTGTATATTTCAGGAAGAGGGATATACATTTTGTATGAGGATGTGAAATCATGCCCTTGTGAAGATGTGCATGTGTTATGGTCCATGTTGGTGGAATCAAATGCATCATCCATGTTGCCTGCCAAGCAATGAAACATTTCAGAGGCTATATATCCACTCTTTGTACATATATATATAACATATTTATGATGTTTTTATTTCTATGAAACAAGCCTTTTTTTTTTTCTTGTTTTGAATATGTGCCAAATACACCAGAAATATATGAGTTAGTACTTTTTTTTTTAAAAGAAAATTCTCTCTTTGTTTTATTTTTCTTGAACCCCAAAATTTCATTTGGGGGAAGGGAGTGGTGGGTTCTTTTGTTTACTTAAAAATTTGGCCTTTTTTTATGGTTGCTTTGTCACTTTCAGAAGTTGGGGGAATGGGCAGTTTATTGCTTGCTTTTCATGTCTTTCAAGAAGTTGACTAAGAAAATTGCTTTTGCATAGATGTGAGAACCTACTTGCTTCTTTTCATGCCTTCATTTACACTTCAATAAATATTTGGTGAGTACAACTACACCAAACCTCAAGATGTAGGCTCAAATCATAGGAGTAACCTCGTTTATGTATCCTAGTGTATAAGTCAATTGTAAACTTCATCATGAATAAACTGTGCATATAATTTAGGGATGGTAATGGAGCGGAGCAAGGTCGGGGTGGATATCGTTAAATCCACCCATAGTTGGCACACTCTGCTCCACCACCCGCATCGCTCTATTATCAATATATAATCTTGAAAGTCACTACCACCTCCATGGATGTTAGATGCATATATTACAAAAATAATAAGATATTTATATATAAAATTATTAAATATTAAACTAAAAATAATATAAAATGATATGGGTGGGCTTAAAATAGACTTGGATTAACCATAAACAAGTATGGGCGGGCATGAGCAAAATTTTAAACCCATATTTTGGGTCAGGTCGAGCTTGACCAAGCATAATGTATGTTAATGTAATGCTAAAGTTCGACTCGGCCTGATCCATGAACAACTTTAATCATAACTAATGATGCAGCAGTAGATTATAACAAAGAAGTGAAACAGTTAAAAATAGTAAATGTACATCATAAGAGTAGACAAGATAATTTACATAATTCGACTACTAAGCCTACATTTATAGGGTCTTACCTAAAGATAAATCTACCATACAAATTTTCGAGTGCGACACTTGATAACAACATAGCTACTCTAGTTCCGTAAAGATAACTTCAACCTTAATATCATACGATTTGCATGCATTCACTTTCTACTCCGCGCCTTTCAAATTAAATTGTCTTACTTCAATCTTCGCATAAAACATGTAGGACATAACACCCTCTTCATAAGCAAGTATATTTTAATCTCTTTATTTTCAAATACAAGATCAGGATTAGTATAAGTAGACCTATTCATGGGTCGGGTTACCTGCTCAGACCCAAAGGTCCGCTTGAAATTTGAGAGGGTTGGGCAAAAATATTATGGTCGAAAAATGGGCTCTGGCAAAAAAATTAGACCCATTAAAAATATGGGTTGGCTCGAACTTGAACATTTAAGGCACGAGCCTGGCCCTGACCCGGCCTGTTTTAAGTTTATAATATTTTATATTATGTTATTTTTATATATTATGTAATTTAGAACACATTAACAAAATAAATCCATACTACATATATGATACTACTCTAATATAAACATTTAAATAATGTTAAGATGAATATATAAAAAATTTCAAAAATTAAAAAATGTATAAAATTATTAAATATTAAAATAAAATAAAATAAATATTTTTAAAAAAATTTAAAAATAATATACGAGGGCCTAAAATGAGCTTAGATTAGTTTTTTGCAAATATGAGCGGGTTTGTACAAAATTTTAGGCCTAAATTTCGGGTTGAGCCGGACTTGAACAAACATAAAATATATTAGTATTATGCTTAAACCATGTTCGACCCAACTCATGAACACGTCTAAACACAAATAAAGAAAGTGAATAACAATATAAGGAATCTAAGAATGCATGATTCCCACTTTAAAAAACCATATATGATTCCCCCCTACAAGTAAACCTAATATTTGTTGCATAATCTTGAAATAAATAACAATTAATAAAATATTACAAGTCAAGATCGTCAACATTCACGTTGTAATAAAAATGACACTTGCAATATCATGTCATTTTATAACGGGTAAACTGTAAAAATGGTCACTTTTGTTTATCTCAAATTACATTTTAGTTACTTATGTTTAAAATGTTACGTTTTAGTCACTTACATTATCATTTTGTTACGAAGTGGTCACTCTACCGTTACCTCCCTAACGGCAATCCTACATGGTAGTCTAAATAGATTTTAAATGCCAACTTAGATGTTCAGTTGCTGAGATAAAAATAAGTTTTTAATTAAATAAATTTAATTTGGACTACCACGTAGGACATCCAGTTTAGCATTTAAAACCCATTTGGTCTGTCACGTAGGACCACCGTCAGGGAGGTAACGAAGCTTAACGGTAAAGTGACCACTTCATAACAAAACGGTGACATAAATAACTAAAACATAACATTTCAAACATAAGTGACTAAAATATAATCTAAAGTAATCAAAAGTCACTAAATTTCCCATTAACAATTGCTGTAACATTGTAAGCAACACAACAAGAGTTCTAATAAACTCAAAAGGGTATCAGAAAAAAATACACCGATACGAGTGCCAAGGAACAAATTTTTACAATTTATTATTAAGCCCTCCATTTTAAAAAATTCTCATTAAGACCCTCAAATTTAATTTTTAATAATCACTAAATCTTCTATAGATTTTGAAAATTAACATTAAGTCTTCTATAAATCCCCTCAATTAAAAAAAAAATCATTTAGGTCATCAAAGTTCATTTTCAATAATCAACATTAAACCTTCTACATGTCTTGAAAATCATGATTAAGGCCTTCAAATTTTTCAAGATTTTCATTAAAACCCTTAATTTTTTTTATAATTCTCATTAGATCCCAAACATAATCAACAATGAAACAATACTCAATCAATATTGAAAATCACTAGTTTCATCCACCATATAATAAATCAACATCGAATCAGTTCATCACATAATCCAATCCAATGATTTGTCATTTTCATCCAAATTGAAGAAAACTCTGCTGATAAACCCAAGCTCGGCTTAGCCTTTTTTTAGTTTGTAATGTTTTATATTATGTTATTTTTATATATTATGTAATTTATAACACATGGAAAATTAAATCTATAATAGTATATATAGGGGTGAAAAAATTTTAAGCCTATATTTTAGGTCGAGCTAAGCTTAAACAAACATAAAGTATGTTAATATCATACTTAGACCCGACTTGACCTATGAATACTTCTATCGCAAATTATAGGAATTAAATTTTCAACTATGTATACATCCACTTAGACCTGTTCATAGGTCGGGCTACTCGCCCAAAATTTGGGAGGGTTTGAGTAAAAATATTAGGCACGAAAAATAGGTCTGGACAAAAAATTAGGTTGTTTAAACATTCAAGGCCCAAGCCTGGCCCGACCCATTTTAAGTTTATAAGACTTTATATTATGTTATTTTTATATATTATGTAATTTAGAACACATTTAAAAAATAAACCTATACTAAATATATAATACTACTTTAATGTAAACATTAAAATAATGTTAAGATGATTATATAAAAAATTTCAATAAATAAAAAATGTATAAAATTATTAAATATTAAAATAAAATAAAATAAAATAAATATTTTAAAAAATAATATGGGCGGGCCTAAAATGAGTTTAGATTAGTCTTTTGTAAATATGGGCGAGTTTGAACAAATGTTTAAACTCATATTTCAAGTCGGACCGAACTTGGACACGAATATCAAGGTAGAGCCTAATATATTTATATGCTTTTATTTACTTTTTCAATAGATCTTCGACACGAATCTCATTTAGAATTTAACCCATAAATAACAAAGAGAAAAACAATAAAAAAATATATATCTTTTGAAAGATAGAATATTCATGTCATAACAAATCGAATAAAACCATATCTAGATTGCATTTTGTATGGTGCTATAAATCCAAAAATTTTCATACTATGTTAGATTTCATTAGAAGTTGAAACGGTCTGTTCGGTTATTAATCGAATCGAATTCGTATTAAGTGAATTAATCGAGTTGTATAACCTTTTAACTGTTAATCGAACTGAAATATTTAAAAAAAATAACCGAACCGAAATTTATATATTTCTGTCTTTTGATTAAAACGATTATAAAACATATAAAAAATTACATTAAAATTAACTGAAATATATGTTTTTGTCTTGAAAGTTAATCGAATTAATCGAAATTTTATGTCTTGAAATTATCACATAATTAACATTATTAAGTTTGGTTAATTCGATTAATTATCTGATTTCGAACTGAATTAACCGATAACCAAAATTCCAAAAAACTATTAATCAGTCTCTCTGAATGAACTAAATTCAACCACAAATTAAAGCGTTTCCATCCATTCATTTGATTTTAGTTGAAATTTCTAAAAAAGATAAAGCTTTGTAATATGGTACGAATTTAGGTACAAGACTTAATTCTCTCCATTAATTTTTTTCTTAAAAAAAGACAAAAAATTGAACTTGAAAAGACAATTAATGAGTTAAATGGTGACATCAAATCCTTTGGGGTATACTAAGAGTCAATTGATTATAGGCCCAGCCCATAGCCCGCAGGTTACTTTCCAACCAAACTATGTTCCAAAAAAAAAAAAAAGCTATCACAAGATTTCTATGACACAAAAATAAATAATTTAAAAAAAAAACCCAAAAATAAAATCTAATTGTCCAATAAAAACCACAAAAAAATATGAAGGAGAAAAATGGTTGGTCCATGTCGTGCAAGCTGTTGCAAAAAAAAAAAAAGAAAGGGTTTTGAAGACTTTTAAATTGAAAGAGAAAGAAAGAAAGAAACACAAGTCCACCGGGGGAGTTGTCTTCTTTTTAGGTTAATTTCACTAAAAGTCCTTACAATCTAAGTTCTAAATTTTAAAATGTTGTAATCGAGTTCTTAAAATATTGGTATTGTATTAAGCAAGTCCTTTCATCGGTCCAATTTCAATACGATGTGGAGCATATTTGAAGTATACGAAATTTGGGTTAAATTGAAATTTAAGGGACTATTTCCTTCTTCTTTTTTAACACGTTCGGTCCAAGTTGACTGTATAATAGGTATACAATGTCATTGAAATTTGGCCTATAATTCTATAGATAGGTGCATATGAGTTTATAATTTGATACTCGTGTTTAGATATTTTCCATGTTATATTTGAATTAGCATTTAACACAATGTTCTAAGTCGGATTTTCAATTTTCGATTCAATTGAGAGGTTAAGTCCGACTCGATTCTAACAACCAAATGAAACAATATGACTGATACAAAACCGATACTTTGAGGGCATAGTTTAAACATTTTGAAGTTTATGAACTAATTTGAAATCCAATAGATAATTTGTGGACGTTTGGTGAATTAACCCTTCTCCCCTAATTTTAATTTTTGGGTAAACTATACCCAAGGTCACTAAACTATTAGTAGGTTTATGTTTTGACCACTCAATTTTAACAAGTTACAAAATAGTCATTAAACTATTCGAATGCTTTTATTTAAGTCAGTGGATTGTTAAGTCTTATTTTTTTGTCCAGTTGGTGATCTTTGAGCGACAATTCAATAATTGGTACGGTGGAATAATACCCATTGACGAGTAGAAGATCATATCCTAGATCCAAGTTGATCTGATGATCATTATCAGAGATTGGAGAAGAAAACTACTTGAATTTTGGTTCGCGTATTGGTGGTATTCAAAGTTATTTCATGAAAAAACTAAATTATAGAAGCGGAGGAGAAGTTTACCCTTTTGATTGGTGATGGGGGTGAGTACGAAGAAAGCCATACAACGGCGATTTTAATAGCTCGGTGACTTAAATGAAAACTTTCAAATAGTTCAGTGACCATTTTATAACTTTTTAAAATTTATTAACTTAAACATAAATTTATCAATAGTTTAGGGACCTTGGGTGCAGTTTATTCATTTTAATTGTTTTTTACAGCTCGTGATGAGAAAGAAGCGAAGAGAGGGAGTTGAAAAAGAGGAAGAAAGAGGGGGTTGGGTTTTTGTCTTTGGGTGCAAAGCAGGCAGCAGACACACAACCTTGTGAAAATCCTTGCCTCGTTTTCCTTTCCGTAGTTATTAGTTGGCAATTAAACCTTTTAAACACTTCTCCTTCTCCTCTCTATCTCTTTGCTTTTCTCCACAATCCCATTAAAGAAAACAACAGATTTCATTAGTTTTCTTTGCCCTTTTTCATTTGCTTCACTGATTCTTCTTCTTCTTCTTCTTCTTCTTAACCATTTTTTTTAAGAAAAAACCATTGTTGAGTTCTTAAAACTAGGAATGAATGGTGAAACAAGCTTTGAACTTGATTGTTCTGATTCTGACTTTGTTGAAGTTGATCCTACTGGTAGATATGGAAGGGTAAATAACTAAATACCCTTTTTGTCAAATTTTGTTTTTGTTTCTCTGAGAATTTAAAGTTTTTTTTTTTTTTTATTTTGATGCCAAAGTTTGTTCTTTTTTTTTAGTATAATGAAATTCTTGGCAAAGGGTCTTCAAAGACAGTGTAAGGAAAATGCTTTCTTTGTTTCTCTTTCTTGTATGGTGTGTGTTTGTGTATTTGTTTGTTTAAAATTGTTTTTTTTACAGCTACAAGGCTTTTGATGAATATGAAGGAATTGAAGTAGCATGGAACCAAGTGAAACTTCATGATTTATTACAAAGTTCTGATGATTTAGAGAGATTGTACTGTGAAATCCATCTCCTTAAAACCTTAAAACATGAAAACATAATGAAATTCTACACTTCTTGGGTTGATACTTCCAACAGGAACATCAACTTTGTTACTGAGATGTTCACTTCTGGTACTCTCAGACAGTAAGTACACACACCATCCTGTCTTGTTTCTATTGTCTCAATTTTGGTTCCACTGGAGGTCTTCTAAATTAATCCATGTTTGTTTTTTTGGAATAAAGGTATAGGTTGAAACATAGGAAGGTAAACATTAGAGCTGTGAAGCATTGGTGTAGACAGATTTTAAGAGGGCTTTTGTATTTACATAGCCGTGACCCTCCTGTTATTCATAGAGACCTGAAGTGTGACAACATTTTCATTAATGGCAACCAAGGGGAAGTCAAAATCGGTGATCTAGGCTTGGCTGCGATCCTCCGTAAATCCCACGCCGCTCGTTGTGTCGGTATGTTGACGAACATACTTTTCTTTTATGCTCAATTAACATCGATAAAATGACCTTACGGCTGGATTGTTTGTTTGGTATTAGGAACGCCGGAGTTTATGGCTCCCGAGGTGTATGAAGAGGAATATAATGAACTAGTTGATATATATTCATTTGGGATGTGCATATTGGAGATGGTTACTTTTGAATATCCATATAGTGAATGTACTCATCCTGCTCAGATCTATAAGAAAGTTGTTTTGGTATGAACCATAACCCTCGCTAAAATTTCGTGTTTTTAGTGTTTAGATTGACTTGTGACATATTTTATGTTTGGTATAGGGAAAAAAGCCAGAGGCTTTATACAAGGTAAAGGATCCCGAGGTTAGAGAATTTATCGAGAAATGTTTAGCTACCGTATCTCATAGGCTTACTGCCATGGAGCTTCTAAGAGACCCTTTTCTTCAAATCGATGATTATGGGTCGGATTTGAGACTAATTGAGTACCAAAGAGACAGCTATGACGCTGGACCTCTCATGAGGCAACCTCTTTACGATGTTCAAGTTAGTAACAACAGTTCTTTGGTCAATGGATACAGCAATTATCTCGGTTATGGACATGAGAGCAATATCGGCTATAACTCGCTTGAATATGAAACAAGTGAATTAGATCTCGAAGATGGTCATTTGGGAGATGTTGACCTTATAATCAAGGGCAAAAGGAGAGATGATGATGGCATATTTTTGAGGCTTAGAATTGCAGATAAAGAAGGTTAGAGTTCATTTTATTCTTTCTTTCCTTTTTTTTTTTTTGTGATTCTACAATGGATTAATGTTACAAATTTTATATCCTTAAGCAGGTCGAATCCGGAATATCTACTTTCCGTTTGACATCGAGTCAGATACTGCGTTGAGTGTTGCAACTGAAATGGTTTCTGAGCTTGATATCACGGACCAAGATGTCACTAAAATAGCAGATATGATTGATGGGGAAATCGCATCTTTGGTGCCAGAGTGGAAGAGGGGCTTGGGCATAGATGAAAACTCGATATGCATGGGTTCTAGTTTTTGTCAAAATTGTGCTTTGAATGGTCATCTTTCGGATTTCTTATCATCGAGTAGTGCAGGTGCCAAGAACCTGCAAGTTCTCGAGTGCTCGAAACACGGTTGCACCACTGTCCATGGCCGGTTTGAAGAGATCACGTACCAAGTTGGAGAGCCTGAACAATGTGTTTCTGAAGGTGTAGAGGCTTCCTTGAGCCAACCAGACGGTATCCATTATGCCGACATTTGGGGTCAACGGGAAGGGTCAGAACTAATTCCGCCAGTACCAAAGGACATTTGCTGCAACGAAGTGAGCGAAATGTCCGACCTGTCGGTTTCCGAAAAAGAGGAGAAAATTATAAACATAGACAGTCAAAGTGAATCCAATGCTCGGAACTCTTTTTCAGCCTACGGTTCAATGGATTCGGGTTTATTTGATGATTACGAGAATGAAATTAGGCAAGAACTAAGATGGCTCAAAGCCAAGTACCAAATGCAGTTGAGAGAACTTAGAGACCAACAATTAGGAGTTAAACCGAAGTATCCCAGCTTGCCCCAAAGTTTCAACGACTTGTTGAATGACAACGATAACAAAACCGCTTCCCTATCTTCGATCTTGACATCCCCTAACAGAAAAAGCCTAAAACCGTTACCTTCCGGAAAGCATCGTACTCCATATTTCCCTCCTACCGCAGGGAAAAGATGTGCCAGTTCTGCAGGCCAAAGCATCCAAAACACCGAAACACTCAGCTCATCGTATGATCTGGATACAGTATCCACTGCCAAGAGTTTCTACGCCGGCGCATTGCTTCCGCACCCGCTTCACCGCGCATCATCACTTCCGGTCGATGCCGTGGATGTGTAGAGGCTGCCAAGTTTTTTAATTATTGTAAAGTACCTACCTACACCCCCCCCCCCCCTTACATTAAAAGTATTTAAAAGGTTCCACATAGTTTTCATCTAATCTCCACATTGATTCATTGTCTTTAAGAGCATTTGACTTCGAGGAGGACTTTTTTTGCAGCAGCTCCCATGGCATGCCAATGTACATTTTTTCATCATCATCGTCGTCATCATCATCATAATAATAATAATAATAATGTTGATGATGGTAGCTAGGGTTTAGTAGTCTACATTCCATCCACACAACTTATTCAACTCCCCCATCCTATCCAAATAGATTTAGTTTCCAAAATGTAATAGCTCATAAAGACCTGCAACCACATGTATGAAAGTTCAATTTACCATATTATTCCCACAACCGGACAAATGTGGTCCATAGGGGTGACCAAATCCATTTAATCAATGGTTTTTGGTTAATTTGGTTCAGTTAAATAAATTAGTTATAGTTCGATTTATATTGTTTTCGCTACAATATTGTGAAACGAATGGATTTTAACGCATTTAAAATGTATAATATCTTTCTTTTTCGGTATTGAAAAATTATGGGTAGTTCAAGACTTGTATAAAATAAATTGATTGACTTAATCGGCTTCTAATATATATATTATTCTTTTAAAAAATATATCATATATAATTCTTTTGACCAAAATCAAATTCAACTCCATTCGATTCAAAAGGCTTAACTAATTGAACTAGTCGATGTTAAGCCGAACATTATTTTTCATTTAAAAATTTGATTCGACTCGAGTTTGAATTTAGTTGGTATCTCACAGTAGGGGTATAAAAGAAGACTAGGATGGTCCAAGGAAATTTGATGGTTTAGTTGGTGGAGGAGTGGATGCATGTCACCGACCTAACTTCGGCGCCTTGTGATTATATATCTGCGTGAACAACTTGCCAACTTGGTTAGATATTTACTTTTTAATTATTTTATTTTGTTTATTTACGTAAATATTCCTTCGTCCTCTCTACGTTCTTTTTTATATAATGTCTAGAATTAATGTGCTTCAGCACATTCGAACTCATGTTCTCTTATACAGACAACAATATCGATGCCAACTGAGTTAAGATTGAATTGATCCTATGTTTTTAATTTACTGTGGATTATTATTATGCATATTCATATGCTCATTGTAACTCTCTACGTATACTATTATGAATATTTTTTATGTTATTTTTAATTTCTAATTTTTTAATATAATGATCCGACTGTCCTATAATTTCATTTTTTTTTACGAATATTGAAATTTTATCATTTTGGAGGATAAAACTCTTACTTACACCGCTGCAAAATAATAAACTCGAAAACTTTTTTTTAATTATCAATATATGTAAGAAACAAAATATGTTTAATTATGAACATTATAACATATCCATGGAATGAAAAAAAAAAATATGTAAAAAAAATATTTGTAGAAATTAAAGAAAAATAAATAAAATTTTAATTGAAATGATAAAGTTTGGATTAAATTTATTTATGTGAATATTTTTTTAGATTTATTTTAAGTTTAAATTGAGATTTTTATAAATTTTATATAAAAAGGAAAAAAGAACATCCTTGTAATAATATTGGTTATTTATAAAAAAAATATTGATTGTTAATAGTTTTCGACTTGGACTGGTATTCGATTAACTCATAAAACACCAACTTGAACTCTTAAATTGGAAAAAAAAAAAAAAAGTGTTTAAGCATATTTAAATCCATGTCCTTTAATAACAAATGTGCGGTTTCAACCTTAGTCACTTAAATTTACATAATAATATAATATAATATAATATAATATAATATAATATAATATTTATAAAGCATTTAAAATGCAAGCTTTAGATCCATAATAAGAGTAAATTAATTAACAACTAATGGACAATAATAATAGCCATTTAATGTCATTAGTAATGTAATTGGATGATAAAAAAATTGTTTAGTTTTTCGTAAAAATATCGTGAAAGTTCTTATATTGGAAGTGAGATTGTATTTTATGTTTTTAATAAAAAATATGTAAATTAATCCATATACGTTAGATCAAAGAGAAAATTGATTCTATTAAAAAATTCTATATATTTTCTATTATTAAAAACTGATCCCTATATGTTAGTATGAGATATACATGACACATTACGTATCACTGTCTGGTCCTTCGATAGTATTTTAACCTTGTGTTGTTAAATTCAATGTTGAGTTTCCCATACTTCCACGTTGATAGGATCATAGGAAGCTGGAGGCCTAATTCAAGCGTAGGTTAGTCTTATTCTGTTCTAAAATTTTATGATTGTTGATACAAAATTTTAAGTCTCAATGTACGCGCGAAGTCAAGATGAGGAAACATGTGACGTCAGTATGTATTCCTAAAGTAAACATTTGTGTTTTAGACTCCAAGCAGTGTTCTGTCTTCCAGTTGAACTCTGATTATTTCAGGTAGTCTTTTTAGCCCTTCAAATTTTAATTTATTTAAAGGGGTTATTGTATCCCTATTTTGAAAAGGCCAATTAAGATGTAGTCTCGGGGCTTTTCTGAGAGGGTTACAAGATGTAATCGCATATGAGTTTTGGTGAGAATTTTTGTGGTATCTGTAAAAAATATTTTGTACCCCTTTTGAGAACTATGAGAGTTATGGTTTTGTTTTCGAGTTCGTTTTATAAGAGTTAGGGCTTTGTTTTAGAGGTTTAGGTTTGTATATTTAATACATTTAGATTTATTTTCTTTATATTATACTCTCGTTTTGTTTACTCATTTAGTGAAAAGTTAATGCCTCTTTTGTCTGCGATTTCATATCCCCTTAACTGAGGATTTTTTACATAAAATTTATGTGTTCGATCTTCTTTATTTTTTTCTTTCATTATTTGTTCGAGTTCATCCCCAACAAAAATCCGAAAAAAAATTGAACATTTTTATAAAATATTAATTTTGAGTCATTAAATACTGTGAGTTGTAGTGACAGTAAACGTAACTTTCATAAATCATAAAAAGTGGTTAGGTGTGTGCATTGTAGCAGTCGTCGACACCAAGGAAGAAAAAGAGCAGTAAGTAGGCATGCGGAAAGTGCTTTATACTTACACGTATTAGATATTCCTTTATTACCTTTTCCAACTTTTTGATATTATCAACACAATATAAATATATGAATATATCTAAATTTATGCGACACAAATTATTTAATATAAAATATATTAGGCGATCGAAATTGAATTGTAATTTTTACGATGGTAAAAATATAATTTCTTCGTTTTAATATTTTATATTTTTATAATTTTAAAGGGATTAAATCAAATTTTTATCATTTTTAGGGAGGTAAAAGTGCAATTTTACCATTATTAACTTAAATTTTTAAAAATTTTAAAGGGTTTAAATGAAATTTTTTCCATTTTAGAGGGCGGGATCCCTGCCAACCCCCTAGTTACGCTCCTGAATATATGAAATATAATTGAGATGTGTAAATATAAATTTTAATCTGCTATTAGAAATTCTCTCGTTCATGTATATGTGTGAAAATTACGTATTTTGAACATGAATGTATGTTCAAAATAACATATACTAAATAACGAAATGTATGTTTTCAAACTAATTAGTAATAACAAATGAAATATGTCCGATATTAAAATGAAAAAAATAGAGTAAATTGTAAGTAAAACGAATTTTAAAAACATAAAGACATCAAATTAATAATACTAAATGAATACGTTAATCCTGGGCTGACATCGAGTTAATTTGTGACACAAAGACAATCAATAATATTATTAATTCATATAATTGATTAAGATAATAAAATACGCATAATAAAATTAAAAGGCGCAAAAAATTAAAATAAAGCTCTGGTTGAGTATTCAAAGTTCTATCAATGCATATTTTTTTAATAAAAAGACTATAATGCCATAGAATAACTTCACCTATTCTTAATACGAAAGGTTGTTTTTGTAATTTTCTTAATCGAATTAGTGTTTGATTAACTCGAGTTAATACCCGATCTAAGGTTGTGAGGTTGCCAAACTACCTTTGGATCCTTTATCTCTACATCAAATTATGCTTTTCTGACTTGTGTGTTCTTGGAAGGTATGTGTCTCCAAAAAAAATTGTCCTTCTTGCAGATGCAAGGAACCTACAAATCAAAGGACCACCAACACTGTTTTTCCAATTAGAAAGATCACAAAATTTGATTCTCTGACGTAATTGAATTAAAGATTTAGGTTTAGTTTCGACGTAGGGTGCGCGTTTATCTCTGGTGAAGTTAAAAATAGTAGTGGCGTTGAGATTAATTATTATAGCGATGAGATTGAATATTCTAGCAATGAGATTAAAAATCGTTGTGGGTTGTTTGCCTGGATTTAAACGCAGTTGTAACGGTGGAGTGAAAATAGAAAATGACTATTAAAGACATTAGATTACAAATAATATGTAATAAATAATAAATAAAAATATTGAAAATCTTTACATCGAAATATGAAAATAATTTAAATTTGTTAATTATAAAAAATTGAAATTTTTAAATAAAAAAAATCAGGCATAAAAGGATAAAAAAAGAGTAAAAAGCATGGACGAAATGGTACTTTCCATCTTTCAAATGGAGTTGCAAATTAGTCTTTGTATTTTAATTTGTAAGTAATTTAATTTTTTTTAATTATTAATGCATTGATGTTTGGATCGAGAATCAATCGAAGTATCGATTTGGAAAGTAACTTTGAACCGGTTAAATAGGGAATTGGAATAAACTAATTGAATTGACGCTTGAATAATTTTTTTTTAATTTGTAATAATTTTCTAATCGAATCAGTAAATCAACGACTTGATCAGCTTGACTACTAATAGTGAATTTTTTAATGATAAAATTAAAATTCAATACTTATTTAATAAATTAAGAGAGGAGTAAAATTAATTAATAATTAATAATCTTTTATTAAAAAATAAAAGTTTTATCATCTCTCTATCCTTTTCTTTAATCAAAGGTTAAAATTTAATAATAATGTTATTTTAAAAATAAAAATAAAAATTATATTTTAAAAATAAAAAAATAAAGATTATTTAATAGAACTTATTTCTAAAAAAATTGTTAATTATTATATTATTTATAATGTTTATGAAATATTATTTATTATTTATTATTTTATAAGTTAAGAAAACATTGAAGATAAACAACTTTATAGATTATGTAAATGCTATTTTTTCGGTTTTTTATATAAATAACCTAAAAAAGTTAATTAATTAATAAAATGACTTGGACCAAAAATTATTTAAGAAAATGACCCGTTTGTTATAGTGATATTCGATGCCGCCTGACTAACCGACGACACCATTCACATTTCTGGCCTAATCATTGTCCAATCGTCAGCTTTAAAAAAAAGGGTTTTTTTTTTTTTTTTTGCCTCCATTGTGTCAGGTATATGTATTTTTTGAAATATCCGTGAAAAATATGAGTGCTCACGATAGAGAATAAAAAAAGAAAACTATATATATTTTTAATGGGTGCCACCTGTGTGTCAAGCGGCAGTGGTAAATTTTTTTAGAAACAAAATTCCATCAATTTAAATAAAATGGGAAAAAATACAAAATATAATAATTTTTTAATGTGTGCCGCCTGATAGCCCGAAAACATCTATTAAAAAATTATTTTTTATTTTTTTATTTTTCCCAGTTTATTTTAATTGACAGAAATTAAAAAAATTATCGATGCCGCCTGACATACTGGCGACACCCATTAAAAAATTTTTTTCTCCATCGTGAGTACTCGTATTTTTTATGAGTATTTAAAAAAATACATATGGGTGACGCCTGACATAGTGACGATATCAAAAAAATCCTTTTTCTTTAAAAGCTGACATAGTGACATATGGATGACGCAGGTTGGTCAGATATCATTGGGTTTCACTATAGCATACAAGTCATTTTCTTAAATAATTTTTTATCTAGGTATTTTCTTAATTAATACTTTTAAGTTATTTATATAAAAAATCACTATTTTTAAATAAATAAATTATGTAAATACTTGAAAAAAGAGTTTTTGGTGTTATAACATAGACTTGTTCATAGGCCGAGTTACATGTCCAAGCTTGAACGCTTGCCCGAAATTTGGGAGGGTTTGGGCAAAAATATTAGGCCCGAAGAATGAGCTTGTGTAAAAGATTAGGCCCATTTAAAATATGAGTTGGGCTCGTGCTTGAACATTCAAGGCTTGACCCAACCCGTTTTAAGTTTATAATACTTTATATTATGTTATTTTTATATATTATGTAATTTAAAACACATTAAAAAAAACCTATACTAAATATATAATATTACTCTGATGTAAACATTAAATAATGTTAAGATGACTATATAAAAATTTTCAATAAATAAAAATGTATAAAATTATTAAATATCAAAATAAAAAATATAATTATTTTTAAAAAAATAAAAAAATGCAGGTTTGGACAAAATTGCAGGCCCAGGTTTCATATAGGGCCGAGCTTGGGCAAGCATAAAGTATTTTAATATCATGTTTAGACTTAGCCCGAATCCGACCTGACCCGACTTGACCCGACCCACAAGCATCTCTATTATAACATCACATATCATAAAATTAAAATATTGTTCATAAATTTGGTGTTGAATATAAACAAATGAAACATGTTAGGTGTTAATCTCTAATTTTCCACTGGTCTGGTTTCCTCCATTGCTGTGGTCAATTTTTTCTTCCCTTTTCTCAAATTTTCCTCTGCTTTCTCGCTGGTAACTTCAGAACCTGGATGATTGGTGTCTTATGTTAAACCTAGTTCAGTATGAGAGCTTGAGGATTGACGATGACACTGATTTTATAGGACAGAGAAAAGAATTTCTCAGCCTTTATTCATTTATGCCTACATTTCATGTAAGTTTCAAAAATGGTATTGGTACTTGAAAAAAACAAAAAAACAAATGGTATAGTTATACTTTCAAAATAAATTTTTATACTTGTTTTTACGGTGGTGGAGCCAGAAAATTTATTTTTGGGGGGGTCAAAATTAAATTTTATATTTTTACGATAGTAAAAATGTAATTTTATCATTTTAATAGTTATATCTTTATAATTTTTAAAGAGTTAAACCAAATTTTTATCATTTTTGGAAACTAAAGTGTAATTTTATCATTACTAATCTAAAACTTTATAAATTATAAAGGGCTTAAACTAAAATTTTACCATTTTAAGGATGGCCACTGGGTCATCACTATGTACTTCTATACTTATTCCACTATGTACTTGTATGTATACTTATTCAGCATTCAATTCCAAGTCACCAGTATGTACTTGTATACTTATTCAGCATTCAATTCCAAATTTAATGGGTAGAGATGGCTCGGATTCAGGCTGGGTTTAGGTAAAATTTTAAGTTTATTATCAGGTCGAACTTATCAATCAGGCTTAAAATTCTATTACGGTTTGACCTAGCTTGAACCTGCGTCCAGCTCGGTCTATGATTACCTTTAGTCCGGGTTTGATCTGGTTTGACCCGAAAAATGGACCTAAAATATTGATCCGGAGCTTGACCCGGCCTGCCCGTGTTAATTTTTTTAGATTAACTTTATATAAAAATAAATTTAAAAAAACATAATTCATCAAATGCACTAAAATATTAAAATAAATGTTTTCCAACAATTTAAAAAAAGTTAAATTACATAAATAACATTAAGACAATTGCAACTTAGCAACTAATGCCTTTAAAATAGTAGCAATATAATAGTGAAATGACAACAAAACAACAACGAAAAAGAAAGTTTAGACTGATTTGGGCTAGGTTGGGCTAAAAAATCCTACTCGAAGCTTGACCCATTTAAAAGATGGACTTTTTTTTATCCAAACCCATTTTTTAAGTCTATATTTTTGCTCAAACCCTCTCACTTTTTGGGTGTATCTTTAAGCCTAGACGGGTGACTTGCTTATGACCAGGACTAACTAGAACCCCATTGATGGTAGAACACCAACTTAATAAAGTGCTTTATAAATAAAATAGATATTTGAAATCAAATTTTCCAATATTAATTAGTCTACTCTCACTATTTGGGTGATAGAAATAAAAATAATATAAAAATATTTAAGTAATGTGTTCTTAATAAATAGAAATTATTGATAAAATAATAAAATGTAAAAAAAATTTGTTAAAATTATGATTGTAGGAGTAAAATTGAGGTTTCTTAAAAAATTAAAGTACATGCTCAAACTTTCAAAGGATTTTTGTAACACCTCTTACCCGAGACCGTTGCTGTAACATTCCGATTTTGGGCATAGTCAGAACAGTGGTTTCGGGACCACAAATCCGATGAGGAAAAATTTATTTTTACTATATTTTTATGGCCTACAATTTCACGGAATGATTTCGTGAAAATTTTGTTCAAAAATTTCGACGTTTGGGCACTCAATTTAGTCAAAAAGAATAAATTGCAAAAAAGTGCAAAAGTTGAGTTCTACATGTTAGAGGTGTCCAATTGTTATGAAATTTTAAATTGGAGGTCTTTATATGGTAATTAGACCATTGGTTAAGTTATGGACAAAAATGGGCATGAGATAAGTGAAATAGGAAATTTTTAAGTTAGGGGCATTTTGGTAATTTTGTAATTAAAATGAATTAAAAGGGAAAAAGATGGCAAATTGTGCTCATCTTCTTCAGTTGGACGAAATTAACAAGGGGGGAAGCCATAGTTAGGGTTTTCAAGCTTCCAAGCTCCATAGTAAGTGATCCCAAGCCCCGTTTTTAATGTTCTTTACGTTTTTGGAGTCCTGGTAACTTGATTTAGCTTATTCTAGCAATAATTTAACCTATGGTTTATATTTGGAAAAATACTCATAGGTGAAATGTGTTTATTTTGATGTTTTATGGTAGAATATGAAGCTTGAAATTATGTTAAACAAGTTTTCCTAAGTGATTTTAAGTGAAAACGAGTAAAAACACCTAATGTTCATAAGTAATTGTTAGAGTGGAAATTTGATGTTTCCATAGAAGGGAAAAATGTTCAGCATGTTATAAAATTTAAAAATATGGGATGAAGTTTAATTTCCGAGCTTTGGGGCAAAAGTATAAATATGCCAAAGTTTAGGGGCAAAACTATAATTTTGCCAAAATTGAGTCAAGGATTGTTTTGATAAATGTGAGTATTAAATAAGCTAAATTTTCTATTATAGATCAAGAAGAACGGAATCCGGAGCTAGACCGGGGAAAGAAAAAAATTGAAGACTAAAGTGTTAGATTTGATCACATTTTGTACCTATGTAAGTTTACAGAAAATAAATGCAATATTTCAATAATTATTATTAATGCTGTTATTTTTCAGCAATTATGTATTTATTTCATGAAAATATTTAATGTTGACTCAAGTATGAGATGACAGAGAATTAGTGATATAAGCCCCGTTGAAACATTAGGAATGTATTGGATACAAATGTCAAGACATTTGGGAAAAGAGATCCCATGTAAGACCATGTCTGGGACATGGCATTGGCATCATTGAGATCATGAGAGGTCCCATGTAAGACCATGTCTGGGACATGGCGTTGGCACCGAGATGAGAGGTCCCCCGTAAGACCATTTCTGGGACATGGCATGGGCACTGATACGAGAACTCCCATGTAATACCATAACTGGGATATGGCATTGACAGTACAAGAAACATCCCATGTAAGACCATGTCTGGGACATGGCTTTGGCATGTTATTATCAGATATGAAATCCAAGTATCCTTATTATTCCAATGTGGCTCAATAGGCTAGAAAACAGATGATGTTCTATGGAAGTTCAAGTAAAAGTATAATTAGCAACTTCAGGTGAGTTATAAGAGTTAAGAACATATTATGTTGTCAGTCAGAACCAATATTTCAACAAGAAAAGAGTAAGTTGTAATCTTAAGCTATCTAAGTAAATAAGTAAGTAAACAAGTAAATGAGAGTAAGTAAAGAGAAAACTTAAGAACATGATACTTGCATATCATTATTTATGTTAAATGATGTCATTTATTTACTTGTAAACTTACTAAGCTTATTGCTTACTCATTTTATTTCCTTTTCTTTCATATAGTATTATCAAGCATAGTCGGGATCTTGAAGACGTCAGAGAGTGTTCACACTATCAACCACCACAACTCGGTATTTTAAGACGATAAATGTTTTGAACTATGGCATGTATAGGGACTTGGTCATTTCGATTGTATATTCTTAAGATATGACCAAAAGATGATATGTAAATATTTGATGATGAATAGTTATTAAAATGGCTAAGTATGAAGGTGTTTGTTGTTATAAATGTCTAGGTGATAAATTATGCATAGAAATCATGAAAAAGTAAAAATTGGTAGTAAATCAGTTCAGGGACAGCAGCAGTGACGTGACTTTGAAAAATCACCAAGGATAGTATAAAATGAATTAGCTAGTGAATGTTATATATAATTAAAGCTTATCGAGTCTATTTTCATAGAAAAATAATGCTGCAGGCAAAGGAATTTTATATTCTGAGATATCTAAATTTTGGTTAGACAGGGTCAGAATAGTTTTTGGAGTCCCCTGTTTTGACTTTGGAAAATTATTAAAAATTGTACAAAAATAGTTATGAGTTTTAATTTATATGTATAGATTCCTTATTGAGTCTGTTTTCTGTGTAAACAAGTGAGAACACTATAAGAATCTGTACAATGAGATAACTGAATTTTAGTGACAAGAGGTCAGGAGAGTTGATTAGTGAAACAGGAGAGACTTTAACTAATAAACTGTACTAATTGGCTGAACCAAAAATTCTGAAAACTTTATGGTAAAAAGATATATGAGTCTAGTTTCAGGAAAATTTACGGATCTAAATTTTTAGTTTCGTAGCTCGAGTTATAATTAAATTAGTGACTGCTGCACAGGTGGACAGCCTTATTATGAACAGTGAAATAACTTTTAAAAGTAAATTTTTATGCCCCGAACTTTTAAGTTAAGTCAAGTAACGCCTCATGCTCGACTCCGGCAACGGTCTCGGGTAAGGGGTGTTACATTTTAGTGGTATTAGAGCAGGTTTAGTCAGTTCTCGGAATATTCAGTATGAATAAGAGTTTAGCTATACATGCCATACTTATATATTTTGATAGTGTGACGACTCCTGACGATTATGAAATGTTTTCTTTTATAGTTATGGATCTCGAACGAGCTAGTACAGATGAAGTAGAGAGTAATGCGCCTACTCCTACAGAAGGGACGGTGCCACCAAATGTTAATGTTAGTGAAAGGCCCATTTCAGTTAGTCAGGGAGGAGGGGCTCGAGAAGCCTTTTTCCAAGCTATGAATGATTGGTTTGTCGAGTTCGTTCGCACGAATCCGGCTGTTAGACCTCCACCTCCTCATGATTCTCAGGTTCCCCATGTAGTTTCTCCAGCTGCAGGTATAGTTATCAGGAAAAGACCATCAGTTGATAAGATCAGAAAACAAGGGGCTGAAGAATTTCGAGCTACTAAAGACGATGATGCAGAAAAAGCAAAATTTTGGCTCGAAAATACTATCAGAGTTTTTGATGAATTATCTTGTACACCTGAAGAATGCATGAAGTGTGTTGTCTCACTTTTTAGAGATTCGGCTTATCATTGGTGGAAGACTCTTGTGTTAGTCGTACCGAGTGAGAGAATTACTTGGAATTTCTTTCAGGAGGAGTTCCGTAAAAAGTCCATGTTTTAATAACTATGTAGAATTTCTTTCAGTTGTTATAAATTATGCATAGTTATTAAAACATGGACTTTTTACGAAACTCCTCCTGAAAGAAATTCCAAGTAATTCTCTCACTCGGTACCACTGACACAAGTGTCTTCCACTAATGATAAGCCGAATCTCTAAGAAGTGAGACAACACACTTCATGCATTCTTCAGGTGTACAAGATAATTTCATAAAAAACTCTGATAGTATTTTCGAGCCAAAATTCTGCTTTCTCTGCATCATCTTCTTTAGTAGCTCGAAATTCTTCAGCCTCTTGTTTTCTGATCTTATCAACTGGTGGTCTTTCTCTGATAACTATACCTGCGGCTGGAGAAGCTACATGGGGAACCTGAGAATCATGAGGGGGTGGAGGTCTAACAGCCTGATTCGTGCGAACGAACTCGGCAAACCAATCATTCATAGCTTAGAAAAAGGCTTCTCGAGCCCCTCCTCCCTGACTAATTGAAATGGGCCTTTCACTAACATTAACATCTGGTGGCACCGTCCCTTCTGCGGTAGCGGGCGCATTACTCTCTACTTCATTTGTACTAGCTTGTTCGGGATCCATAACTATAAAAGAAAACATTTCAAAATCGCCAGGAGTCGTCACACTATCAAAATATATAAGTATGGCATGTATAGCTAGACTCTTATTCATACTGAATATTTCGAGAACCGACTAAACCTGCTCTAATACCAATAAAATGTAACACCCCTTACCCGAGACCGTTGCCGGAGTCGAGCATGAGGCGTTACTTGACTTAACTTAAAAGTTCGGGGCATAAAAATTTACTTTTAAAAGTTATTTCACTGTTCATAATAAGGCTATCCACCTGCGCAGCAGTCACTAATTTAATTATAACTTGAGCTACAAAACTCAAAATTTAGATCTGTAAATTTTCCCTCAAACTAGACTCATATATATTTTTACCATAAATTTTTCAGAATTTTTGGTTTAGCCAATTAATACTGTTTATTAGTTAAAGTCTCCCCTGTTTCACTGATCGATTGTCCTGACCACTCGTCACTAAAATTCAATTATCTCATTGTACAAACTTCTTATAGCATTCTCACTTGTTTATATAAAAATAGACTCAATAAGGAATCTATACATATAAATTAAAACTCATAAATATTTTTGTACAATTTTTAATGATTTTTCAAAGTCAGAACAGGGGACTCCAAAAACTATTCTGACCCTGTCTAACCAAAATTCAGATATCTCATAATATAAAATTCCTTTGCCTACAACGTTATTTTTATATGAAAATAGACTCGATAGGATTTAATTATATATAACATTCACTAGCTAATTCATTTTATACTATCCTTGGTGATTTTTCAAAGTCACATCACTGCTGCTGTCCCTGAACTGATTTACTACCAATTTTTACTTTTTCATGATTTCTATGCATAATTTATCACCTAGACATTTATAACAACAAACACCTTCATACTTAGCCATTTTAATAACTATTCATCATCAAATATTTACATATCATCTTTTGGTCATATCTTAAGAATATACAATCGAAATGACCAAGTCCCTATACATGCCATAGTTCAAAACATTTATCGTCTTAAAATACCGAGTTGTGGTGGTTGATAGTGTGAACGCTCTCCGACGTCTTCAAGATCCCGACTATGCTTGATAATACTATATGAAAGAAAAAGAAATAAAATGAGTAAGCAATAAGCTTAGTAAGTTTACAAGTAAATAAATGACATCATTTAACATAAATAATGATATGCAAGTATCATGTTCTTAAGTTTTCTCTTTACTTACTCTCATTTACTTGTTTACTTACTTATTTACTTAGATAGCTTAAGATTACAACTTACTCTTTTCTTGCTGAAATATTGGTTCTCGCTGACAACATAATATGTTCTTAACTCTTATAACTCACCTAAAGTTACTAATTATACTTTTACTTGAACTTCCATAGAACATAATCTGTTTTCTAGCCCGTTGAGCCACATTGGAATAATAAGGATACTTGGGTTTCATATCTGATAATAACATGCCAAAGCCATGTCCCAGACATGGTCTTAACATGCCAAAGCCATGTCCCAAACATGGTCTTACATGGGATGTTTCTTGTATTGCCAATGCCATATCCCTGATATGGTATTACATGGGAGTTCTCATATCGGTGCCCATGCCATGTCCCAGACATGGTCTTACGAGGGACCTCTCATCTCGGTGCCAACGCCATGTCCCAGACATGGTCTTACATGGGACATCTCATGATCTCAATGATGCCAATGCCATGTCCCAGACATGGTCTTACATGGGATCTCTTTACCCAAATGTCATGACATTTGTATCCAATACATTCCTAATGTTTCAACGAGGCTTGTATCACTAATTTTCTGTCATCTCATACTTGAGTCAACATTAAATATTTTCATGAAATAAATACATAATTGCTGAAAAATAACAGCAGTAATAATAATTATGGCAATTTCCTCGTAAACTTACCTCGGTACAAAATGTGATCAAATCTAACACTTTAGTCCTCAATTTTTTTCTTTCCTTGGTCTAGCTCCAGATTCTGTTCTTCTTGATCTATAATAGCAAATTTAGCTTATTTAATACTCACATTCATCAAAACAGTCCTTGACTCAATTTTGGCAAAATTACAGTTTTACCCCTAAACTTTTGTATATTTACACTTTTTCCCCAAGGCTCAGAAATTAAACTTCATCCCATATTTTTATGTTTTATAACATGCTGGACATTTTTCCCTTCTATGGCAACATCAAATTTCCACTCTAACACTTACTTATGAACATTAGGTATTTTTACCGATTGTGTCGTTTTATTCGTTTTCACTTAAAATCACTTAGCAAAAGTTGTTTAACATAATTTCAAGTTTCATATTCTACCATAAAACATCAAAATAAACACATTTCACCTATGGGTATTTTTCCAAATATAAACCCTAGGTTAAATTATTGCTAGAATAAGCTAAATCAAGTTACCGGGACTCCAAAAACGTAAAGAACATTAAAAACGGGGCTTGGGATCACTTACTATGGAGCTTGGAAGCTTGAAAACCCTAACTATGGCTTCCCCCCTTGCTAATTTCGTCCAAATGAAGAAGATGAGCACAATTTGCCATCTTTTTCCCTTTTAATTCATTTTAATTACCGAATTACCAAAATGCCCCTAACTTAAAAATTTCCTATTTCACTTATCTCATGCCCATTTTTGTCCATAACTTAACAAATGGTCTAATTACCATATAAAGACCTCCAATTTAAAATTTCATAACAATTTGACACCTCTAACATGTAGAACTCAACTTTTGTACTTTTTACAATTTAGTCCTTTTGACTAAATTGAGTGCGCAAACGTCGAAATTTTCACAAAATCATTCCGTGAAATTGTAGGCCATAAAAATATAGTAAAAATAAATTTTTCCTAATCGAATTTGTGGTCGCGAAACCACTTTTCCGACTAGGCCCAAAATCGAGATGTTACAGTTTTCTAATCAAAATAATAAAAAATAATTATGAAAAGGATATAAAATGTAGGTTAAATACGAAAATGAATATTTTTAGTGTTATTGGGTGATGCTATTCTGTCAAGGGATATCACCTTAAATTTCACACTCTAATCTGTCAATCATTATTGAAGGGAAAAAATATTTTTTACGTGGTGCCGCCAACGTATCAAGTAACACTAAAAATATACGAGTATTTTCTCTAGATAAAAAATAAACATCATACGGAGAAAAATATTTTTTTAAAGTGATACCGCCAATATATCAAACAGTATCGCTTTAAATTACTATTGTAAAATTATGGAAGTAGCTTAAAAAAGTAATAAATAAGAAAGAGTTTATCCCTAACCCAATGTCTATTTCAGTTCATTTACATTGGGTTTTGGAAATTAAAGGTAGCTGTTTGTGTCTTTTAATGGCGATGATAGCTCAACATGATTTAATATCAATAAAATATATATTTTTTATAACAACAAGTTTCTTCAAGTAGCTACTCTGATTGTTCTTGACCCTTTAGGACCATTCCTTTCTACTACCCATATTACCAATAACTCAGCCACAACGAAACGTCGTGTTCTTCCACCTTAGGCTGCTCCATCCATCCTCCTAGTTTTGTCTTTTACATATAAACCTCCTACTCCATTCTAGTTTCATATCTCTTGCATGATTTCATGTTGGAATCCCATTATCCCACCAACTACCTGCTTGCATTAAATATCCATCCTGTAACTGAGCCGAGAAAAGTGTTGTTGAGTTTTTACATTTCAGAGTTCTCAAACAATGGTGCGATCAAACCAAAAGCCCCATCTTGTATTACTATCCGCCCCTGCTCATCTCCAACCTGTTATTGAGCTCGGGAAACGCCTTGTCACTTGCCAGGATGTTAAGGCAACAATTATAGTTGCTTCTTTTGTCCAATCAGCTCCAGCGGAATCGCGTATGGTCCAAGCTGCGTTGGCTACAAAACTCTTCGATGTCATCCACCTCCCACCAGTTGACATCTCCAACCTCGTTGAACCTGGTGATAAGGGAATCACATCACTTTCTGCTGCCATGCATGTCGTCAAGCATGATTTTCAGGCCGCTATATTGGGTTTGGAGACTCTGCCAACTGCTCTCGTCGTTCACGTGTTTGCGATCGAGTGTTTAGGAATTGCGGATGAGCTTAAGATCCCAAAATATGTTTTTGTTTCCACAAATGCATGGTTTCTTGCTACGATTGTATACACTCCGGTTCTAGACAAGGAAGTGGAAGGAGAGTATGCCGATAAGAAAGAACCATTTGCTCTTCCAGGTTGCTCGTCGATTCGAGCAGAAGATTTGCCAGATCCCATGTTGTTACGAACGAAAGCGAATTACCGTGAATACCTGAAAATAGGTATGGAGATTCCAAAGGCCGATGGGATTTTGGTGAACTCATGGGAAGAATTGCAGCCTAAAACACTAGCCTCTTTGAGAGATGGTAACCTCTTGGGTGGTGTTGTTAAGGCACCAATATTCCCAGTCGGCCCGATAAACTCCGAGGGGTCTTCGGCACTGAAGAACGAGTTATTTGACTGGCTGGACAAGCAACCTACTGACTCAGTTCTTTACATATCTTTTGGAAGTATGGGAGGGCTCTCACTTGAGCAAATGTTGGAATTAGCTTGGGGTTTAGAGTTGAGCCAGAAAAGGTTTATATGGGTAGTTCGTCCGCCTATAGAAAAATCAGGCAGCGGCTCCGGTCCCAAGTTTGGGAACATTGGTGACGATGTGTCGAGTTACTTGCCTGAAGGGTTCATCTCAAGGACCCGAGACAGGGGAGTGATTGTTTCACAATGGGCCCCACAGGCGGAAATCCTGAGTCATCCATCATGCGGAGGATTTTTCACGCATTGTGGTTGGAATTCAGCAATAGAATGCATCACCAATGGATTGCCAATGATCGCTTGGCCACTATACGCTGAGCAAAGGATGAATGCTACATTGCTGACGGAGGAAATGGGCATAGCTGTTCGATCTGAAACCTTACCATCAAAGGGTATTGTGGGGAGGGAAGAGATAGAGAAGATGGTGAGGAAGATTTTTGTGGATGAGGGTGGACGTCAAATGAGGGCCAGAGTGAAGGAACTGAAACTTAGTGCTGAGAAAGCTTGGAGCAATGGTGGTTCATCATATGATGCACTAGCTAAAATGGTGAAACACAGCCAGAAAAAGGCTATAGCAATCGATGTTTAACGGCAATGTCTTTCACGGTTAATGTGTTTGTGTGTCTTGGAAGGTATGTGTCTCCAAAATAAAATTGGTGGCAATTAAATAAAATTTGTGGCAATCATCATGCCCAAGAAATATCAAGGCTTTTTTTTTCCTAGTCTTTTACCCTTTTAATTATTTTTGGTTTACATTTATTTTACTTTTAAAATCGGATTAATTAGAAAAAAAAAAGTTAATTTTAAAGCTTAATTAGAATATTAGATCGTTTTTTTTCAAATTTAGAGAAATAGAAGACCATAAATCAAAACCACCTGGATCCAAGTATATATATAATTATATAAGAAAGATTATACCTTTATAGCTAATGAAATTCAATCAAACAACAAAAATAAAGAGATTATAACCATACAAGACATTGATGAGTGTCTGCACTAGAAGTATTACATTGTATATTGAATTGGAAATCAGTAAATATCAAAATTTGGAGATTTACAGCAATCATATTCTCCTCATCTGTGGGTAATTTTCAAGTAATTCTTCAACTGACAATGAATCAGTTTCATCTTGTGGGCTCCATAGCACCTCTACACCCTAAAGGAAAAATAAAAAGAGAATTCACTTACTGGTGACATCAATGGTGAATCCAAATAAAAGCTTGGATATCATGTGAAGATTCCGGGAACTTACCTTAATTTTGCTAGAGCTGATATCTGCCAAATATTGCAAGGCTTCCTTCACGTTGTCAGTAGTGTTTATAGTAGGCAGTTTGTGAGCACCTTGAGCTGCCACCAGAACTGTTACCTGTGAATGAAACATGTTTGAAGGTTGATGAGATTGATACGGGATCGAAAAATCCAAATGAAATAGCAGAAAGAACGCTAAACCCGAACTCGTACCACTATCCGGTCCTTGTCACCTTTGTCACCATTCGGGACAACTGCTCTTTGCCTTTTAACGTTGTTGACGTTTACCAGTGTCTCTACATCAAATTTAAGGCGTTCTTCCTTGGAAAGCCGTTGAAATTGCTGTTCAGCACTTCCAACAGTCCAATGATGAGTTACCTATAAGGTAAAATCAGTCACAATGAACTAGTTAATGTCTAGTTTTGATGGGTCTAATTATGAATTTCACCCCTATACTAAAATTGACTAGTGCTATCCCCTTTTACTTTAATTTGTCAGACATTGTACTTCGCCAAAACTGAAAAGTTAGTCCAGTTGGATAACATTGTTAAACTTTGCTGTTAAATCACTGACTTGGAAATCAGCAGTTTCACAATTTATATCCAAGTAATTAGCAAAAATCAATAATTCAACAATTTATATGCGACACAGAAGCAAAAATCAGCAGTTCAAGTTCATGTGATTATCAACACCTGGACTAACTTCTAGGTTTTAGTGAAGTATCAGATTTTGATAAATTAAAGTAGAGGGACTAACTTATCAATTTTCGAGAAGTAAAGAGAAATTCAAAATCAGATCAGTTTTGATGTCCCAATAGGCTCATTAATCGCACATTTTTCTAATACACAGGAACTGAGAACTGCAACTTTGGGACAATCTACTGGTTGGAACAAGAACAGTAAAGTTTTTAAGCTGATTAAAGCCTGCAACAAATCATGATGATATGAAGAACGAGGCAGCATTAAGTATGCAAGTTGGACTTACAGATGAATAGCCATGAAGATAGCAATGTGGATGGTGAAGCAATGATGATACAGTTTCTGAATCCAAAAACAAAAGATGAAAAAAACACAAAAATTAGATAAAATTCTAGCAACATCGCGCTTCCAATAACTCCTGTAGAATTGAATTAGCATTTCAGTGCTTGTCAAGTACATCTTGATTCTCAAGGACATTGTAGAGTTTTATCATGTTTCATGTCATGAGGATCATTTTGTTGTTTACAAAAACCAAGGCTAATGAGACCTTGACTGAAATAGCAAAGACCGAGACCCTGAGACATTTAGCACCCAGGTTCGAGTCTCACTTGTGCAAGTTGTGTATAGGTCAGTTAGTTATTCGATTCAGTGCTTGTAAGTTGTAACTTCAAGGGGAAAAAAAAGGAAAACCTTCCAATATGATGTTCCAGCCCTTTGCAGTAGAAGTGTCTGTTGTGGAGGCAATTTCGGTGAGTTCCTTTTGCAACGAACGGGCTTTCGCAGACAAGCCAACCTGAAGAAAAAAGGAAAGAAGCATTTGGTGTACTTCCTATAAGAAGATTGCATAGTATATAAACAAGCAAATTAAAAAAATAAAGGAATCCCACTCCTTTTGCCTTTAGAATTTTTCTCAAGCACCAACTGGCAAATACAAAATGGAAATCAATTTCATCAAGAAAAACAGCAACAATTAAATAAATGAGGGCAGTTCCATTGTTTTGGACCCAAAGCTAACATGAGATCAACCTATTGGGACAGCCTTGACTGATATAATGGAAGGGTTTCTCATTATAAGAAAATTTTCAAAAGCAAGTATTTTCAGCCTTTCAAGTCTATAGTAGATGCTCAATTATATGCAATTGTATACATGGAATTTTGATTTTAATTCAATTTTTGCAAACCATTAAAGCTTGTTACCGACATATAGCACCATTTTAAGTTACTTGATAAAATACAAATAATCATACTAACCCAAGGCATCTGTTTTAATCAAAATCAGAGTTTAATGCATATACAATTAAATTAAAAATTAAAATTTCATTTATATAGTTGCACTAAATCGAAGTTCAATTATCACATTACAGATTGGATCTATATTAATCTCTAAATCAGTTGAGGGTATGTTCATCTTTTAGTTAAATGATAATGATAACAATAAAATTTGTCGATTAAGAATAGTAAAGCAAGAAATTTGAGCATTACCTGAACTTGAAGAATACTTGTTCGATTTTGCACGGTGCTACTGTATACAATAACTGAAGCTACTCCCATGAAAATGGTTAAAATTAAATAAGAAACAGCCGCCGACGTAGGACCACTCTCTTGATCGGCGCTCCTGGGGAAACCAGGCTGGGAATGATGATAATGATGATGGTGACGGTGATGAAGATCATGATGATCGTAATGATGATAATCATCATCATTACGGTGTGATGGCGGGCTCTCTGAAGAGAAAGAAGAGCCACCCATCCGACCACCGGTAGCAGCGGAGACTTCATATAGGTGGTGGGATAATAGTAAGGTAAAAACAACAGCAAGAATGGAGAGCTTTGGGAAACTCTTGAAAGCCATTATTTTGGGGAAGATGAAATCTCGAGTTTTTCTTTGTATTTTGAAAGCTTAATGGAGTGGGTTTTGGAATCTCGATTTTAGGGTTATATTATATGTATATATATATTATTATATACAATTGAAGTACGCGTTTTCACATGCGAATTTCCTTAATTTTCTGGGAAAAACTTTGCTTCGAATAGAGGTGTTCATGGTTGGGCGGAGGTGAAGGGTTCCTCGAAAAAGAAGAGATTTTAGATAAAAATATAGCATTAAAAATAAGTTTATAAATAAAAATGGAAGGATTTCTTAAATGGGTCGAGTTTCGAGTAAGTTTTATTGGTTCAAATTTAATAGGTCGCTTCGAATCAGTTGTATTTATTTTAGTATTATAAATTTAAATTTTTAGTGCGTTTAATTTATTTTTATATAAAAAATTAATAGAAAAGAATTTAATACAGACTAAATAAATTAGGTTTGAATTTTAATATTTTTATTTAAACCGAATTTAAAAAAAATTTAGACAGAATAAATAAATAAATTCTCACACAGAATTTATTGGAAAAATATTAGGATGGGTTTCCTCCAAAATTGATGTAATTAAAAACAAATTATAGACTCAAGATTTTAGTACTTAAATTTTAAATCTATTTATCAATCTGGTAGCTCTTTCTAACCATGTTAAAATCTGACATTAGTTTCTGATGATATGACATTATGATCGATAATAACGTGACAGGTGACAATTTTATTTTATAACATTAGTATCAGTAACAGTAACATGGTTAATAACAATCAGGTTAAAAATTAAAAATGGTTCAGATTATAACTCACAGATGCGAAATTCCGCGCATTAAGACCAAAAGATGAGCACATAAAACCCGATATCGATATCAATATCACCGAGGCTTCATTGGTACTAAACATTGTTTTTCAAACCTAATAAAATATAATATAATATAGGATAAACTATACAATTAGTTACTCAATTAACAGAAAATAGTTATGCTTTGGTCACTAACATATTTGAGTTTTTTTTTTTTTTTGCCACTTGATTGTTAAGTGGCTAACGGTGACACCTTTTTTAGTTGGTATAATAATAATTTTAATCCTCATCTTTTATACTTTTTATCAATTTGATCCTGATTTTATATAAAAATAATAAAAAACTTGAATTCTAAAACTTTTCTAAAAATACATAGAAAATTTAAAATTTCAATAAAAATTCATAAAAATTTCAAAAGTAGATAAGGTGGGAGAAAATGAGGAAAAAATTAAAATTTCCTGCAATATATATTTTTAAAAAATACTATCTAAATTTGAACATGTTGTCAAAGTCATATATATAAATTAATACAGAATTGTAACACAAATTTGTATTTAAAAATAATATATAATATTTCACCAAAAAAATAACATATTATAAATAATGAAATGTATTAATAATACATGAAATATGTACCATATTAAAATAAATAAATTAGACTAAATTGTTAGTAAAGCGAAATTTAAACACATGAATACATCAAATTAAGATTATTAAATGAATATATACAATTATTTATCATTATGTTGTCATCAGTCCTAAGTTGGTGTCAAGCTAATTTGTGATACCATCTCAATCAGCAATATCATTAATATTCTATCACATGTGCGTGCGAGTGGAAACCTCTATTTAGAACACAGTTGCTTGTTTAAAAATAACATATGATAAATAATGAAATATATGGTTTGAAACTGATTAATAATAAATGAAATATGTATAATATTAAAACAAAAAATTAAATTAAATTGCAAGTAAAATGAAATATGCCCAACTGACTTGTGACACCAACTCAGTGAGTGGCTTAAATAATAGTAAGTATATACATACACAAAAAAAAATTGATGGAGGTAATAAAATGTGCATATTAAAATAAAAGTGTATACAAAATATCAAAATAAAGTTTTAGTTGAGTGGTAAATTTAAGGTTTTACTGATCTAGTTGATAAGAGTTCAGATCTTGATTTATGCATATTTTTATTGGTTTTTAAAATAAAAAAAATCTCTCGAGTAATATAGCTTATTTTAATTACGAGAAAATATTTTCATAAAATCTTTAACTAAATTGGTGCTTGGTTGACTTGTGACACTAACTCAGTGACGTGCTTAAATAATAATAAATATAGATATATAAATCTATTAAGACGAGCACATTGACAATCCATTTCCTGCAGTTTTGGTGCCATGTCCCGACCCTGTAACCGGCTTTCACTAGAAGGCGAAGGGTACAACATAACGATGCCAGTCATCCCTGCGTTCGGTACCCTGAAGTACGCGCTGTCTTATTATCCTTGCGCTCCTTGGGTAACCTCAGGGAGCCACCATACCACACATGGCATCCTTCTTCCATGAACCTCCTCGATTGGTTGGGACTATTCTTTGGTTTCCAACACGATAACGTAAAGAACCAAAGGGAACACCTTGTTCTCCACTTGGCTAATGCCCATATGCGCCTCTCTATGCCACCGGTTGACAACAATGGAACCTTCCAAGCCATAGTCCTCCGCGAGTTCCGGCGTAAGCTACTCGAAAACTACTATAACTGGTGTTCTTACCTGGGGAAGGCATCCACGTTGACAACTTGGAGTCTGATACTAGTAGAGAGTTTCTTTAGGTTGGACTGTATTTATTGATATGGGGAGAATCCGCGAATTTGAGGTTCATGCCCGAATGCATCTGCTACATTTTTCATCACATGGCCATGGAACTGAACAAAATCCTAGAAGATTACATTGATGAAGACACGGGACGGCCATGGATACCATCGATATCTGGGGAAAACGCGTTTCTAAACCGCGTTGTAAAGCCAATATATGATACGATCAAGGCCGAGGTGGCGAAAAGCAAAAATGGAACCGCCCCGCATGATACGTGGAGGAACTATGATGATTTCAACGAGTACTTTTGGAGCAAGAGTTGTTTTCATACTCTCAACTGGCCACTTGATTTCAACAGTAAGTTTACAAGCGAAAGGAAAACTGGGTTTGTTGAACGAAGGACGTTTTGGAACGTTTTCAGAAGCTTCGACAGGCTATGGGTGATGCTGTTTCTTTTCCTTCACGTAATGGTAATCTTGGCCTGGGAGGAGAAGAAGTATCCATGGCTGGCTTTGGATAACAAGGATGTTAAGGTTCGAGTTTTATCATTGTTCATCACTTGGAGTGGGATGAGGCTTTTCCATGCTTTACTTGAACCAGCTATGGAGTTTAGCCGTGTTTCGAGACAGACGTCGCGACTGGTCCTTAGGATGGTGCTACGGATTTTGGTTGCTGCAGCCTGGACTGGAGCATTTGTGTTTTGTTACACAAGGATTTGGGTGCAAAGGAACCACGACAAGCATTGGTCTAATTGAAAATGGTTCAGATTATAACTCACAGATGCGAAATTCCACGCATTAAGACTAAAAGATGAGCACATAAAACTCGATATCGATATCAATATCACCGAGGCTTCATTGGTACTAAACATTGTTTTTCAAACCTAATAAAATATAATATAATATAAGAAAAACTATACAATTAGTTACTCAATTATGAGTAAATTTTTCGTTTTGATCGCTTAACAAAAAATAGTTATGCTTTGGTCACTAACATATTTGAGTTTTTTTTTTTTTTGCCACTTGATCGTTAAGTGGCTAACAGTGACTTTTTTTAGTTGGTATAATAATAATTTTAATCCTCATCTTTTATACTTTTTATCAATTTGATCCTGATTTTATATAAAAATAATAAAAAAAACTTGAATTCTAAAACTTTTCTAAAAATACATAGAAAATTTAAAATTTAAATAAAAATTCATAAAAATTTCAAAAGTAGATAAGGTGAGAGAAAATGAGGAAAAAATTAAAATTTCCTGCAATATATATTTTTTAAAAAAATACTATCTAAATTTCAACATGTCGTGAAAGTCATATATATAAATTAATACAGAATTGTAACACAAATTTGTATTTAAAATAATATATAATATTTCACCAAAAAATAACATATTATAAATAATGAAATGTATTAATAATACATGAAATATGTACCATATTAAAATAAATAAATTAGACTAAATTGTTAGTAAAGCGAAATTTAAACACATAAATATATCAAATTAAGATTATTAAATGAATACAATTATTTATCATTATGTTATCATCAGTTCTAAGTTGGTGTCAAGCTAATTTGTGATATATACCATCTCAATCAGCAATATCATTAATATTCTATCACATGCGCGTGCGTGTGGAAACCTTTATTTAGAACACAGTTGCTTGTTTAAAAATAACATATGATAAATAATGAAATGTATAGTTTGAAACTGGTTAATAATAAATGAAATATGTATAATATTAAAATAAAAAATTAAATTAAATTACAAGTAAAATGAAATATGCCTAACTGACTCGTGATACCAACTCAGTGAGTGGCTTAAATAATAGTAAGTGTATATATATACATACGCACAAAAAAAATTGATGGATGTAATAAAATGTGCATATTAAAATAAAAGTGTATACAAAATATCAAAATAAAATTTTAGTTGAGTGGTAAATTTAAGATTTTACTGATCTAATTGATAAGAGTTCAGATATTGATTTATGCATATTTTTGTTAGTTTTTAAAATAAAAAAATAACTCGAGTAATATAACTTGTTGTAATTACGAGAAGATATTTTCATAAAATCTCTAATTAAATTGGTGCTTGGTTGACTTGTGATATTAACTCAGTGAGGTGCTTAAATAATAGTAAATATAGATATAAATATATATAATTGATGCAGGTAATTTTCTTAACTAAGTTGGTGACGTGATTGAAGACGACACAAACTCAATAAAAAACTTAAAATAGATAGTATATAGTTAAAAAGTCAGAACTCTAGAAACATACTGTACCAGTTACCTTCATTGGAAATTTAAAGCTAGATGAGTTCTGAATGAAAAATTTACAACCACTTGAACTAAAACAATTAGGACTTTCGAATGTTAAATGTAATTAATATGTATTACACAAATTATTAATTTAAGATCACTTGTGATCAAACAATTTATTAAGACGAACACATTGACAATCCTACTCAACTTCTTCGTATCATAAAAGTGTATACAAAATATTAAAATAAAGTTTTAGTTGAGTGATAAATTTAAGATTTTACTGATCTAATTGACAAGAGTTCAGATATTGATTTATGTATATTTTTAATTAGTTTTTAAAATAAAAAAATAACTCGAGTAATACAACTTGTTGTAATTACGAGAAGATATTTTCATAAAATCTCTAATTAAATTGGTGCTTGGTTGACTTGTGATATTAACTCAGTGAGGCGCTTAAATAATAGTAAATATAGATATAAATATAAATAATCGATGCAAGTAATTTTCTTAACTAAGTTGGTGACGTGATTGAAGACGACACAAACACAATAAAAAACTTAAAATATGTAACACCCCTTAACCCCAAACCGTCACCGAAACAGGGTCATGGAGTATTAATGGACATATCGAATAACTTATAACTAGTTTACAAATAAATAACCGACATAGCATACTTTAATCATTATCATTTCATATTTGTATAAAATATATCATTTTAGTTTCATTTCATACTTATAACCAACTTAAACATCATTCTATAACCGTAATTACAAAACTCTTATACTTAACCTATACATCACCTAGGTACATGCCACATTATCAAAAAAAAGTACATCACTAAAATTTCTCTGAGGTCGGGATTGCTCTGGATGCTGGACCGAACACTGGCTTTCGACTAACTTGCGCACGAAAACAACCGTACACTGAGTATAGGTATACTCAGTGGTATTACCATAATTCAAATTAATAATATTAATCAATAAATTATATACATTTAATTTATGTCTACAATTATTCATTAATTATCTCATACTTTAAATCAACTTGATCATTAATAACAATAAGTAATATTTCAATCTTATATTTCATTGTATTCATACCTTATTTCACTATCTAAATTTTATTGAATTTTTCAACATCTCATTCTAATAACTCATTCCAATTCATACAAATTCAATCAATTTATCAATTTCATTATCATTTCTATTTATATTCAATTTATACTTTAAATCTTTTAATAATCAAATTAAACATTTAAACCAATATGTTTCAATAATCAATTTAACATCTTATTTCGATTCATATTCAAGATCATTCAATAAAATTTATATTATCAAAATTATTCATTTACCCCTATTAAATTGACTCGGACCTTAACGGATACACGGATCCAACCAAACACACCAGAATGGCACCCAGTGCCTCATCGGATAGTTCGAAGCAATAAAGTGACACCCAGTGTCTCATCGGCCTAGCCGAAGTAAGTTTGTACCCAGTACCTCATCGAATCTATCCGAAGTAACAGTATGACACCCAGTGTCTCATTGACTCAAGGTCGAAGTATCCCTGAACACTTCCAATCCTATGGCATGCCAACTATATCCGACTCAGCCCGACTAGTTAATAGGGTATTCAAATCATTTTTCTATTTCAAATTCACTTTCAATTCAATTACAATTCAATTCAGATTCACTTCCCACTTTCAAATCAATATACAATTCAATAACAATACATATTTCAGATGTTCACATATAATCATACTTCGATTCAATTCAAACCACTTTTCAATTAATACACAATTCACATATTCACATATCTTCAAAACTCATATCTCGATTTCCAATTCATATATCAATTCACAATTCACATATTCACACATAACCATAATTTAATTCACTTTTATTCAATTCATATTTTATTTCAACTTTCCAACCAAATTCAAATCACTAATTATTTTTCATTCAATATACATTTCAATACCACATTAATTCTTTTAATTCAAATCATATCACTAGAAATTTCCATTCAATTCACATACAATTCAATATCGATATTCACCTTATTTTTATTTACTAAACATATTATTCAAAATTCAACAATTGCTATTAATAAATTCAATACCAATACGTATTTATCATTTAATTCAATCGTGATACTTACCTCAATTTCCTTATCATGTATATTAATTTAAAATTTAACAATTAATAATTAAATTCGAATTATGGTAATACTAACCGAAATTTCTCTCGAGTCATTCCTTGTTCACCTTCTCCTTTCCTTTCTCGGACAATGACTCTTGCACGACATTAGCTACGTAATTAAACAATTAAAAATCATTAATACACAATTTCATTAAAATATTTCCATTTATACCTAAACTTTACATAAATTCTAATTCAATCCCTTATTAATACTAATTTTATTTTCCCAGTCTAACTCCATATTCTCTCTTAATTCTTACTATAAACTCATTTTAACTCTTCATTTTCACCATAAATTCCTAATTTCGAAATTCTCTCTATTTAGTCCCTATTAATTCAAAGCCTATAATTTATTTTACAAATCAATCTTTTACTTACTTCTAACTTGAAATTCAATCAATTTAACCCCTAATTCTTTCATTTGTTCAACATATTCAATGTCTAGAAATATAATAACTTCCCAAATTTCAACATAAATCCAATAATACTTTGCTCTAGGATGCTAAAAACTCAAAAATTATAAGAAGATAACTTAATTTAACTTAATTTAACTTACCAATTGAGTTTGAAACCTCAAAACCTCAAGTTTTCCTTTTCTTTCTTTCCTTCTTTCCTTCTCTGTTTCGTTTGCCTATTTTGTTTCTATTCCCTTTTTCTATCTTTTATTTAATTAGTTTAATATAATAACAATAAAATAATAATATAATATTACTTACTTAAATAATAAGTAAATATATAATAATTACTAATATATATGTATTTCATTTTTCCACATGTCATCATATAAACCATGCATTTGTTAACAATTTTGTTTATTTGAAATATAATAATATAATATAATTAATATAATTTACAATATAATAAAATAATAATATACTTTAAAAAAAAATCTCAGATTTTTATCATGCATATGCCGCCTCATTTATGGGACTTGGCATATTTACCTATTTAGTCCTTTTAACTTTTCTTTAATCTATAATTAAACTTTTATCTCTATTGCAATTTAATCCTTTTTCATAATTAACCTCAATTTAGACAAAATCACTTAATTAAAACCTAATTAACTGCACAACTAACTTCGTAAATATTTATAATAAATATTTACGAATCTGATTTACCGAAACGGAGTCTCGGGAATATTTTTTTTAATTTTGTCCTTTTTAATCAATTAACCATCGAAACGTTAAAATTTCTTAACGAAACTTTAATACTACCCCAATGACACTCCGTAAATATTTATAAAAATATTTACGGCTCATTTTATAATATCGAGGTCTCGATGCCTCGTTTTTGACCTAATTTACCTAATAATTTCTTTTAAATCACAAAATTCACTCGTTCAAAAATATTTCTAAAATCACGCTCAACTTATAATTATTAATTAATAAAATTTTAAAACTTTTTTATTGAATTTAGTGATCTCAAATCATTATTTTGAAACTACTGAAAATTGGACTGTTACAAAATAGATAGTATATAGTTAAAAAGTCAGAACTCTAGAAACATACTGTATCAAATTTAGTAGGAAGTTACCTTCATTTGGAAATTTAAAGCTAGATGAGTTCTGAATGAATAATTTACAACCACTTGAGCTAAAACATTTAGGACTTTCAAATGTTAAATGTAATTAATATGTATTACACAAATTATTAATTTAAGATCACTTGTGATCAAACAATTTATTAAGACGAACTCAACTTCCTCGTATCATAAAAGTGTATACAAAATATCAAAATAAAGTTTTAGTTAAGTGGTAAATTTAAGGTTTTACTGATCTAATTGACAAGAGTTCAGATATTGATTTATGCATATTTTTATTGGTTTTTAAAATAAAAAAATAACTCGAGTAATACAACTTGTTGTAATTACGAGAAGATATTTTCATAAAATCTCTAATTAAATTGGTGCTTGGTTGACTTGTGATATTAATTCAGTGAGGCGCTTAAATAATAGTAAATATAGATATAAATATAAATAATTGATACAAATAATTTTCTTAACTAAGTTGGTGACGTGATTGAAGACGACACAAACTCAATAAAAAACTTAAAATAGATAGTATATAGTTAAAAAGTCAGAACTCTAAAAACATACCATGCCAAATTCAGTAGTAAGTTACCTTCATTTGGAAATTTAAAGCTAGATGAGTTCTGAACGAATAATTTACAACCACTTGAGCTAAAACAATTAGGACTTTCAAATGTTAAATGTAATTAATATGTATTACACAAATTATTAATTTAAGACCACTTGTGATCAAACAATTTTACTCGTATCATATATATTTGCATTTCCTGCAGTTTTGGTGTCATGTCCCGACCCTGTAACCGGCTTTCACTAGAAGGCGAAGGGTACAACATAATCCCTGTCCACAATCTCGATGCCAGTCATCCCTGCGTTCGGTACCCTGAAGTACGCGCTGTCTTATTATCCTTGCGCGCCTTGGGTAACCTCAGGGAGCCACCATACCACACATGGCATCCTTCTTCCATGGACCTCCTCGATTGGTTGGGACTATTCTTCGGTTTCCAACACGATAACGTAAAGAACCAAAGGGAACACCTTGTTCTCCACTTGGCTCATGCCCATATGCGCCTCTCTGACACCGGTTGACAACAATGGAACCTTCCAAGCCATAGTCCTCCGCGAGTTCCGGCGTAAGCTACTCGAAAACTACACTAACTGGTGTTCTTACCTGGGGAAGGCATCCAACGTTGACAACTTGGAGTCTGATACTCGTAGAGAGTTGCTTTATGTTGGACTATATTTATTGATATGGGGAGAATCCGCGAATTTGAGGTTCATGCCTGAATGCATCGGCTACATTTTTCATCACATGGCCATGGAACAGAACTAAATCCAAGAAGATTACATTGATGAAGACACGGGACGACCATGGATACCATCGATATCTGGGGAAAACGCGTTTCTAAACCGCGTTGTAAAGCCAATATATGATACGATCAAGGCCGAGGTGGCGAAAAGCAAAAATGGAACCGCCCCGCATGATACGTGGAGGAACTATGATGATTTCAACGAGTACTTTTGGAGCAAGAGTTGTTTTCATACTCTCAACTGGCCACTTGATTTCAACAGTAAGTTTACAAGCGAAAGGAAAACTGGGTTTGTTGAACGAAGGACGTTTTGGAACGTTTTCAGAAGCTTCGACAGGCTATGGGTGATGCTGTTTCTTTTCCTTCACGTAATGGTAATCTTGGCCTGGGAGGAGAAGAAGTATCCATGGCTGGCTTTGGATAACAAGGATGTTAAGGTTCGAGTTTTATCATTGTTCATCACTTGGAGTGGGATGAGGCTTTTCCATGCTTTACTTGAACCAGCTATGGAGTTTAGCCGTGTTTCGAGACGGACGTTGCGACTGGTCCTTAGGATGGTGCTACGGATTTTGGTTGCTGCAGCCTGGACTGGCGCATTTGTGTTTTTTTACACAAGGATTTGGGTGCAAAGGAACCACGACAAGCATTGGTCTAATGAGGCTAACCAAAGGGTAACTTTTTTTCTAAGGCTTGCATTTCTTTATGGGTTACCTGAACTGGTGGAATTGGTGTTGTTTTTCCTTCCTTGTATTTGGCTGAATTCGAAAGTATTTGACCTGCTATCATGGTGGTTCTATGGTGACTGTTACATCGGTCAAGGATTGAGGGAAGGTCTGGTTGATAGAATCAAGTATGTCCTATTCTGGGTTTTGGTGTTAGGTACAAAATTTACCATCAGTTACTTCTTCCAGATCAAGCCCATGATTAGCACAACAAAACAATTGTTGGATTCAACAATTGCAGACTATGAGTGGGACTGGCAAGCCATATTTAGTGTCAGCAACAAGTTCACTATTGGGTTGTTGTGGTTGCCTGTGATGTTGATTTACTTGGCTAATACAATTCTTACCACCAGGGACTCCATGCATACCATTCCTGTTAATAACGAGGCAAGGCGTCGACTCGCTTTCTTTAGTAACTCACTCTTTATGAAAATGCCTCGAGCTCCTCAAGTGAAGAAGATGATAGCTTTCAGTGTCCTTACCCCTTTAAACGATGAAGATGTGTTGTACAGCGAAGGAACACTCAAAACAGCATCACCCGTAGCCTGTCGAAGCTTCTGAAAACGTTCCAAAACGTCCTTCGTTCAACGAACCCAGTTTTCCTTTCGCTTGTAAACTTACTGTTGAAATCAAGTGGCCAGTTGAGAGTATGAAAACAACTCTTACTCCAAAAATACTCGTTGAAATCATCATAGTTCCTCCACGTATCATGCGGGGCGGTTCCATTTTTGCTTTTCGCCACCTCGGCCTTGATCGTATCATATATTGGCTTTACAACGCGGTTTAGAAACGCGTTTTCCCCAGATATCGATGGTATCCATGGTCGTCCCGTGTCTTCATCAATGTAATCTTCTAGGATTTTGTTCAGTTCCATGACCATGTGATGAAAAATGTAGCAGATGCATTCAGGCATGAACCTCAAATTCGCGGATTCTCCCCATATCAATAAATACAGTCCAACGTAAAGCAACTCTCTACGAGTATCAGACTCCAAGTTGTCAACGTTGGATGCCTTTCCCAGGTAAGAACACCAATTAGTGTAGTTTTTGAGTAGCTTACGCCGGAACTCGCGGAGGACTATGGCTTGGAAGGTTCCATTGTTGTCAACCGATATCAGAGAGAGGCGCATATGGGCATTAGCCAAGTGGAGAACAAGGTGCTCCCTTTGGTTCTTTACGTTATCGTGTTGGAAACCGAAGAATAGTCCCAACCAATCGAGGAGGTCCATGGAAGAAGGATGCCATGTGTGGTATGGTGGCTCCCTGAGGTTACCCAAGGCGCGCAAGGATAATAAGACAGCGCGTACTTCAGGGTACCGAACGCAGGGATGACTGGCATCGAGACTGTGGACAGGGATTATGTTGTACCCTTCGCCTTCAGTGAAAGCCGGTTACAGGGTCGGGACATGGCACCAAAACTGCAGGAAATGCAAATATGATACGAGTAAGTTGAGTAGGATTGTCAATGTGTTCGTCTTAATAAATTGTTTGATCACAAGTGGTCTTAAATTATTTTGTGTTATACATATTAATTACATTTAACATTTGAAAGTCCTAATTGTTTTAGCTCAAGTGGTTGTAAATTATTCATTCAGAACTCATCTAGCTTTATTCGAATATCAAAGTAACTAAATTTGTAGAAATTATGCTTTAGGTATTGTGGCACCCCAAAATCAGCTGGGATGGACCAACCTAAATTTGGAATGTCACATTAGCCACTTATGTGGCTCTTCATGCAAAACACCAGTCACGCCATGCAAATACATACATAACAGACAATCATCAAGTAAAAATAGGCATATATGTCTTGGAATAATTTTTTTTACACTAGATTATACATTAACATACTCTGGCATTCAATCCGATTATCTATGCTAACATGCATTTCTAAAGTCCCAATTTAATCTACTCAACATGTCAAATTTCAATATAAGGCAAATTTTATGTGTATAATAGGTCCATACCTTACCATTTAGTCATTTTGCATTTTTCCGAGCATTCAACAAGTCATTTAAGCATCTATAACGGCAAATCACTACGACACATGCACGCTAATCAACATATAACTTAACCATTCATCTAGCATCATTCATGCAACAATCCAAACAATAAAAGCACCCAGAAACCAGTTATAAAAGTCCTTAATCGGTCCATGGAATATCCATTTACAAACTAAACTAAAACTAAATTCCCTCAAAATGATTCCACATTGCCATCCTTTATTTTCAAGAAAACCATCTCACATACACAATTAAATTGTTTTGCGTTGAGATCACAAACTTGCTCACTTCATCACTCCACACAAGCTATTTCTCTACAAAAAAAAAAAAAAAAAAAAAAACACAAGAGAGTGTGAAATTAAACAAGCTCAGTGAGTGCTCAAGATACTACAATAAACCACAATATCAAGGGTTAAGAGCTAGACTAGATAGCACATAACACTTATCACCATTAATCATTTAATCATTGATACATTGGCATCTTGTCATTATGGAATATATGTATAACAATACAACACTTCGGATACTTGGATCTCCATTACACCAATTACTCATAGAGTCTAACATGTTCCAAGTAAGTGTGGCATTAAGCTATCACTCTCTAACATACCAAACATGTCCAAATGAATGGAGCTTAGCTCTACATTCTCTTTTTCCTCCAACATGTCCCAATATCAAAACGCATATATGAATACTCAAATCCTATGATATGCTAAATAGATCCAATCATTTCAAGAGATCCCAAAGCCAATATATCCACATTACACATTCATTTTCTGGTTTATGCACACTTACACTTATCACATATTCATGTAATGCACTTTCAAGTTTAATCACTTTGTTCATTGAGCCACATACTGTAACACCCCTTACCCATATTCGACACTGGAATAAAGTACGAGGCATTACCAGGATACATGCACTTGTAAACGTATTGAACCGAGTTATAAAATTCCATTAATTATTAAAACTTTCAAATTAATAACATGCTTTTATAATTCTTCATAATATAAATAATACAACATTTCTCTTTTTGTTACTTTATTTCCTTATTTTACTATACCAAGGATAATATTTTACTGTAGAAAATTTTAAAATATTACATTTGTGGTCCCGAAACCACTATTTTGACTAGGCCCAAATTCGGGCTATTACACATACACTTTCATATCAATAAGCATATTTTGACATATTCACATCCATTTCTTTAACATATCACATGGACATCTTATCACAATTCATCATCATTTGCAAAATATTATAGCTCAAGGAAGAATCACTTAACTTTTAATTTTTTTTTAATTTACCCAAGATTCTAACTCCATGTAATAAAAAATAGGGAAAAAATTATACATGAATTTTGGTCGAATGTGCAATTTGATACATGAACTTTAATTTGGTGCGATTATACACATGAAACTTGAATTGTGGTTCATATATGTACATAAAGCTTTGATTTTAATTCAATTGTACACATTTAAAGAAATAATACATTTATTTATTTTCATATTGAATTAATATAATTTTTTTTATACAATATATCAACATAAAATATTGCTAATTTGATAACATTGTTAGTGGTTTGTGAAAATTGAATGAAATAATATTTTTTTGTATAAAATCGCACAAAATCATATTTTATATATGAAATTACACATTAAATTAAAATTCATGTATAATTTTGATAATTAACCCATATCAATCGATAAGTGGGACTTCTTTTTAACAAGTTAGAAGTATAAAAATGGTATGATAATGGAAATTTTCTTAAAAAGTAAACAAAAAGTACGTCGAAAGATCAAGTTTCAACCCCATTGAAAGACAGAACTAAACACATTGAAGACTCCATTAACTACCCAACACCACCTTCGCTGCCATGTCTCAACCCTGTTACCAGTCATTTCCATCGGAAGACGAAACATACAACATAATCTCTGTAAACAATCTCCAATCCCCATATGCACGTGTCGTCATGTCGTCCATACGTGCTGTCAGTGACCTCCGAAAGCCGCCATGCCACCGATGCCTTGCTTCCATGGACCTCCTCGATTGGTTGGGACTGTTCTTTGGTTTCCAATGTGATAACGTAAAGAACCAATGGGAACACCTTGTTCTCTACTCAGCCAACGGCCATATACGTCTCTCTTTGCCACCAGTCGACAACATTGGAACCTTTCAAGCTGTAGTCCTCCATGAATTCCACCATAAGCTACTCGAAAACTACACTAGCTGGTGTCTTACCTCGGCAGGGCATCCAACGTTGACAGATTCGATTATGATACTCGTAGAGAGTATGATGCTTTTTAACTTATCAATTTATTACCATCAACATTCAATTAAAATAGAATCTTAAAAAAACTCATAAGATTTCAACCTTTAAAAATATGTTGCTCCACAAGATTAATCTTCAAATATAGATCGTATACGTCCATAATATCATTTAAGTCTTGGCTCGACTATTTTGATTTCAAAATATTGCCTACTCCACAAATGCAAGTTACGAATTCTAAACAATGCCAAGTGTCGTCGTAATTGTTCGTGCCATTACTCTCATAACAATTTCATTACAATTAGCTCTTTCAAGGTTGAACAAGATTTTCATATTTAGAGCACAAATCTAGTTTCACAAAGCAACATTTAATTCATGAGGATCTAAATCTCATCAAATCAATTACTCTTAATATAAGAACACAAAGGATTAAGACAAACCCATATTTTCTTGGATATATCAGTATGCAAGGTAAGTAGACCACATTAGGATCATTGAAAAGAAAATCTTGTTTGATCCAATCTCATTTCCAATTATAATTATATGATTGATTGCACAAAATTCTAAAAATATATAGGTAAAAAATCCAACTTTTCAAATTTTAAAATTTCTGTCCTAACTCAAACCATAATTGTTAAATCTTGTTCGTTAAATTATGCTGCTAATATTGTATTATGCATAAAGTTGATGATTTTGTCCGTGTTCTCCAATTGGATTATTCTAGTATTTTAATCTATCAAATTTTAAAATTTCAGTATTGATGCAAACTAACTATTAAATCCATTAGTTGACTTTTTTGTGAGTAACATGCGGAAATAATAGCCTCACGTGGATTATACATTTGGAAATATGTTTATCGCGTCAAATTTTGAAAATAATATAACTTAATAAATTTAATAGTTATAATTTGATAAGTATTACAATTTTAAAATTTAAAAAGTACAAGGATTAAAAATTACTAAATTACAGTATAAGTAATAAATGCATAATTTAGGCATAATAAAAGACTAAGAGTAGAATCTAATTTACTATTTTTATTTTTATAAACTTACCAAAACAAAACAAATGAAGGGCAATTAATTGTTTTTATTTTGTAAGAAAAGACTCTTACCAGTATAAATGTAATGTAAGCACAAGTAATATATAATTATATGTATATGTTTAAGTAATTAATATAATATAATATAATATAGGGTAAATTATACAATTAGTCACTTAATTATAGGTAAGTTTTTATTTTGGTTACTTTCTATCAATTTGATATTGATTCTATATAAAAATTATAAAAAAAAATGAAGTTCTAAAAATATATAGAAATTTAAAAAATTAAATAAAAATAAATAAAGTGAGAGAAAATGAAGGGAAAATTGTTTTTCGTTATAATAAAAGAAAAAGATTTGGAATATAATTTGTTTTTACGATTTGAGTTTTGAAAAATAATTTAAATGAATTGAAATTTTGAATTGAGTTTGGCAAAGAAAACTTTATGGTATAATTTAAATGAATTTAAACGATGGTATCATAGTCAATTTCACAAGTCTCTGTAATATTTGTTCTGAAAGAAGTTCTTTAACAAATTGAAACTCGACTTGAAGATATTACTAATTTGGTTCTATTCTATTGAACGATGATTTTCATTCTTATATCTCAATATTGCACAATCTTGAGCTTTATTGCAATAGAACCTTGACTTCTTTTATATAAACATTAATTTTTAATCATATTTAAGCTTTATACTAAATGAGTATTATGTTAAGAGATTGAAATTGATCTTTTTTTTATTCATTTTCATGATTTTATACAATGTTGAAGATTTATTGTTGTAATAATTTGAAATTTTTATATAGAATTTTTTAATTTTTTAAAATAATTTTTATATAGAAATAGAGCTAAATTGACAATAAATATATATAAGTAGAAAGTTAAAATTGTTATTATACGAACTAAAATAGTGCCACCATTACTTACCAATCGAGTAACTGAAAATATAATTTTAAAAACATTATTGATGAAATTATTACTTTTCTTTAATTAAGTGATGGAAATTTACTTGTAATTAAATATAAAATATAAAGTATTATATAAATATTTTAAAATAATTTATGCAATTTGATACGTAGATATGTTTATGGGTTGGGTTATTCATCTAGGTTCGAAGGCTTGCCCGAAATTTGGGACGGTTTGGACAAAAATATTAGCTAGTCTCGAAAAATGGGTTTGGGAAAAATAAATTAGGCCCGTTTAAAATTTGGGTCGGGCTTAGCTAGTTTGAACATTTAAGGCCTAAACCCGGCCCGACTCGTTTTTAAGTTTATAATACTTTATATTATGTTATTTTTATATATTATGTGATTTAGAACACATTAAAAAAAATAAACCTATACTAAATATATAATATTACTCCAATGTAAACTTTAAAATAATTATATAAAAAATTTCAATAAATAAAAAAATTGTAAAATTATAAATTATTAAAATAAAATAAAATATATTTTTAAAATTAAAAAATAATCTTTTTGCAAATATGGGCAGGTTTAGACAAAAATTTTTGTTCATATTTCAGGTCGGGTCAGGTTTAACAAACATAAAATATGTTAATATCATGCTTAAGCCTAATCTGAACCCAACCCGGCCCTACCCTACCTATAAACACCTCTATAATATATTACACATTTATCAAAAAAAATAAAATAATTGATATATAATTGTAATAGGATGAAATAAATAAATTAGACTACCAACTACATATCAAATTCCTCTCATTGACTTCCCATATCAAGTTTGGTAATATCAAGTCTTTGTTTTTTCTTTCTAAGAAAATTCCTGACAATATTATTTTCTTTTTAATAATAGCTAAATTTCAATATAAATTAATATAGAATTATAATATTTAAATATGATATATAATAATAGTGAAATGTATAAATAATAAATAATAAAATATTTACAATATTAAAATAAATAAATTAGATTAAATTGTAATTAAAACGAAATTTAAATATATTAATACGTCAAATTTGTAAAAGCCCAAATTGTCCGGCCCACTCAAAACAGGCCCAATTAACAGCCCAAAATCCTAATTACCCTAGCCCAATACAAACCCTAGCCCAAAATACAAAACAAGCCTGCAGAAACCCTAGTGCAGCAAGTAGCGCCGCAGCAATCCCCCGCCTCCAGCAGACTCCCCATGCGCCGCACGTCTCGGGGCCAACCTCTTCTCCACTCGCGCCGTTTGCTCTACGAACACCTGCAAACACGGACTCAAGGAGTCCGAAGGAGAAGGAACAGCAAAGAAAACAATTATATTTGTTTTATTTTTTCTTTTTTTTTCGGGCTATATAAAGCCATATTCTGTAAAGAGAAGGGGGGAGGAAAAAACATTGAATAAAATACCAAAGAACAATCAGAAAAGCAACTTTTGGAAGGTTTTTTTTTCTTTTTACTTCAAGTTTTCTTTTTTCTCTTCATTTTCATCTTTATTTCATATTTTGAAATAATAATAATAAGAGAAGAGGGAAGGGGGTCACCTCCGTTTTGAAATCGCTCAAAAGCAATTAAAGGACCAACGCGTCGCATCTTCGATCACCATTCTCGGTGAAGTCACGCCGGAGGAGTGTTGTGGCGGCGGCGCCAAAATGGGTTCATAACCCTAGCAGAACAATCGTTCTGTTTTGTTTTTTAAATGTGTGGGTTGCTTCTTTTTTTTAAGAAATTTTTGATTTAACTGGCATTTGCAAAACGGCGTCGTTTTGGGGGAAGAGGATCCGCGTGTTGACCCGATCCGACCCGAGGGATCCGCGCGTTCTGGTTAAAGGGAAATTTGCGCAATTGGTCCCTTCTTTTTTGCAACGCGCTTCAATTAAACCTGTTTTGCTTCTTTTTTAAATTGGGCCGCATATTTTATCTTTATTTCAATTTGGCCCATGCTGCTGCGCAACGTTCTGAGAGAATGGGTTAATTTCTATTTGGGTCCTCCTTTTATTGTACGCGTTTTGATTTGGTCCCTTTGCGTGTTTTCTAACTTTAAATTCGGCTCTTAAACTCCTTTTATTTTATTTTTAATCCTTCATTTGTCATTTTAGTTTTTTTAATCTTGTTAATATTATCATTGTATCCTTATTATTATATTATTCATTATTTTTATATCATTATTATTTTTATACACTTACACGCATTTTTTTATATATAATATATATACATATACTTTCTATAAACACATGCGCATTTTACATATATGTATACATTATTATTTTATTTTTCATATTTTTTTAATATATTATACTTATTTTTATTTATATTTTATAAGTACATGTACATATTTTATTATTATTATTTTCTTTTCATAATTTTTGTATACATGTACATATATATTAACGCTTTACGATACATATATAGGTATAATTTAAATTAAAGTATTGGTTTCATGTGGCACATTAGCATTTTACTATACTTTTTAAAGAAAATGTATTTTGGTTGCGCCAAAGCATTAAAATCATCATATTTTATGAATTTTCAAAATATTTGACATTCATAATTCTCGAGAAAGATCGTGTCCTAACTTACTGGATTGCGATTATTTTTCGATGAGTTTAGAAAGCCAAGTATTCATTTCGCAATAAATTCACAAATTTCAAATAAAAGCTTATTCTCGGGAATTCAAAATGTCGGGTCCTAACTTACTGGTCATGACATTTTATTATCTCGAAATAAGAATTTCAAAAGCAAAAGGCAATATTCAGTATGTAACACCCCTTACCCGAGACCGTCGCCGGAATCGAGTACGAGATGTTATGCAATTTAACTTCCAATTCGGAGCATAAAAATGTGCTTTTAAAATTAAATTTACTGTTCACAGCAAAGCTATCCATCTGCGCAACTGTCACTAATTTAATAATATCTCGAGTTACGAAACTCAAAATTTAAATCCGTAAATTTTCCCTGAAAATAGACTCATATACCTTCTTACCATAAAATTTTCAGAATTTTTGGTTTAGCCAATTAGTACAGTTTATTCATTGAAGTCTACCCTGTTTCACTACTTAACAGTTCTGACCCCTGGACACTAAAAATCAATTATCTCATTGTACAGAATTCATATAAGGTTACCGTTTGTTTCTTTTGAAAATAGACTCATTAAGGAATCTAGAAATATAAATTATGGCTTATAATTCTTTCTGTACAATTTACAATGATTTTCTAAATTCAGAATAGGGGACTTCAAAAACCATTCTGACCCTGTCTCACTAAAATTTAAATATATTAAAATATAAAATTCCTTTGCCTACACCGTTTCTTTCATGTAAAAATAGACTTGATAAGCTTTAATTCTATATATCATTCACTCTATAATTCCATCTCTACTTTTTATGGTGATTTTTCACATTCACGTCACTGCTGCTGTCAAAGAAACTGCTTCTTTGAATTAGTTACCCTTTAAACATACATAACACCAAAACATAGTTTTTACTAACTATTTCAATATCTATTCTTAGTCATATCATTTGAACATGCTCAAAATGATTAAGACTCTATACATGCCATAGTTTAAACATTTTGAAAAGCACATAATACCGAGATGATTATGATAGTGTGATACGAGCTCCGACGATCCCCGATTCGACCAAGTTCAAATCACTATAAAATAAAGGAAAAAAAGAAAGGTGTAAGCTATAAATAGCTTAGTAAGTTACATGTAAACAATATGTATTCATTTAATAATTAACACTTTTAATATATAACTAATCAAAACATTTCTTAGCAATTTCAATCACTTACACATGCACAATCTTACCAATTCACTTGCATATACATTTTCACACTTAACATTTATCACATATGCTCATTCATTCATTTGTACCTGCATACACACCTCATTTCATATTCACTTTAACTCATTATTAATCCCGTTGAACACTCGGAATATCCACAGATACGTAGAGATTTAGCACATAAGTGCAACACTGAAATGTAGCCGAAGCTACCACTGTTATGTAGCCGAAGCTACCACTGTTATGTAGTCGAAGCTACCACTGAAACGTAGCCGAAGCTACCACTGATCAATAACACTGGAAATGTCCACGGGCCTGCTCACACAAGCTGTCAGGTGTCTGCAACACATGCTAGATCACCTAGCACCCGGGACTCACTGTAACACTGTAACACTGGTCTCTAGTGACATGTCACTTGTATCCACTTCTATTCCTAAGTTCAATCGGGAATTTACACTTAACACTTTAATTTCAACACTTTATCACTTGAATAATTCATGAACAATTTTCATTCCACATTCAATACTGATTCACATATCAATATAATTCACAATTTATAAAAATATAACTATTATTTACACGTAACTTACCTCGGATGCAAAACGGCTATTTTTGTAATTTAGTCGATAACTTTCTCTTTTCCCCGATCACTTCCACTATTTCTTCTTTCTTGATCTATATTAACACAATTTAATACATTTTATCAACATTTCATTCAAATACAATTCATACACAACATTTTGGCAAATTTACATTTTTTCCTAAAACTTTTCAAAAATTCCACTTTTGTCCCTAGGCTCGTAAAAATAAAATTCACTAAATTTTTAAATTTCAAACTTCACTAAATCATATTTCATGCTCATAACAGCCCTCAATTTCACAAAATCACAACTTTATGCACACTTTACCATCTTTCACAATTTAGCCCTTTTTCAACATTTTCATCAAAATTCATCTAATAAAACTTGTAATTAACACTTTAAACATTCATTATCTAACATCACTAATCAATTTACAATTATATCATGAATGGGTCAATTTTTAAACTTTAATTTCATTTAAATTAAATAGTAGAAACATGAAATTCAAGCATCAATAAGCATAAAAATACGAAAATAATTAAAAACGGGACAAGAAATCACTTACAATTGAGCTTAGGAAGATCATGAACCCTAACTATGGTGACATGAATTTTTTGGCAGCAAACGTCTGATTTTTGAAGAAGATGGACACTTATTTTCTCTTTATTTTGTCTTTTATTCAATTTGGACAAAAATGCCCTTGACCCATTACTTAGATATTTTTCTAGAATTACCTTTTTGTGTCCATATCACTAACTTATGGTCTAATTGCCACATAAACACTTCCAATTTCATGCAATAATTCAATTAAGTCATTTAATCACTAATTAGACACACTTTGCATTTTTCTCAATTTAGTCCTTAAAATTCAATTAGGCACTAAATCATTAAAATTTCCTATCCATATTTTCACACAATATTTCAATCAATCAGTAACTAATAAAAATTTATAAAATAAAGCTATTTCACTTCGGATTTGTGGTTACGAAACCACTATTCCGATTAGGCCCTATTTCGGGCTATCACAATTCTCCCCCCTTAGGGATTTTCGTCCCCGAAAGTCTTACCAGTGAATAAGTTGGGATATTGTTTCCTCATAGCCTCCTCAGTTTCCCATGTTGCCTCTTCCACTCCATGTCGTTGCCATAACACTTTCACTAAAGCAATTTCTTTGTTTCTCAATTGTTTTACTTCTCGTGCCAAGATTCGAATCGGCTCTTTTTCATATGTCATATCCGATCGAATTTCCACTTCAGTCGGTGAAATCACATTCGATGGGTCTTATCGATATCGCCTCAACATAGAAACATGAAACACATTATGAATTCTCTCCAATTCCGGTGGTAAAGACAATCGATAAGCCACTGGACCAACTCTTTCTATCACTTCATACGGACCAATAAATCTTGGACTTAGTTTACCTTTACGGCCAAATCTCAAAATTTTCTTCCATGGAGACACTTTCAAAAATACTTTATCACCCACTTGAAACTCAATCTCTTTTCTTTTCAAATCCGCATACGACTTCTGTCGATTCGATGCAGCTTTCAAACAATCACGGATTATCTTCACTTTTTCTTCAGTTTCTTTTACCAAATCAACTCCATGTAACTGATTTTCATTAAGTTCAGTCCAATATAATGGAGTCCGACACTTTCGTCTATACAACGCTTCATAAGGTAACATTTTTATGCTCGATTGATAACTATTATTATAAGCAAATTCCACCAAAGGTAAATATCTCTCCCAATTACCTTCAAATTCCAATACACAACATCTCAACATGTCTTCGAGTATTTGAATTACTCTTTCAGACTGTCCATCAGTTTGGGGATGGAATGCTGTACTAAAATTCAATTTAGTACCCAATGCATCTTGTAATTTCTTCCAAAACCTTGAAGTAAACCGTGGATCTCTATCAGATATAATAGACATAGGCACACCATGTAATCGGACTATCTCAGCAATATACAATTCAGCTAACTTGTCAAGTGAAAAACTCATTCGCACAGGAATGAAATGAGCTGACTTAGTCAATCGATCAACTATCACCCAAATTGAGTCTTTCTTTTTCGGTGACAATGGCAATCCGGAAACAAAATCCATAGTAATTCTATCCCACTTCCACTCGGGCACCATAATAGGCTGAAGTAACCCTGAAGGTACTTGGTGTTCAGCTTTTACTTGTTGGCACACTGAACACTTTGTCACATACTCGGAGATATCTCGTTTCATACCCGGCCACCAATATAATTTCTTCAAATCATTGTACATTTTTACACTACCGGGGTGAACTGCCAAACGACTATCATGTGCTTCTTGCAAAATTTTCTGAATTAAATCAACATTTTTCGGAACACATATTCTGTCACGAAACATTAAACATCCATCTGAATCAATCCGAAAATCAGAATTATCATCCATTGCACACTGAGTCTTTCTTCTTTGCAATTCATTATCCACTTTTTGAGCCTCACAAATTTCTTGAAGAAACAATTGTCTAGCTTTTAACTCTGTAAACAATGATCCATCTTCAGTCAATGTTAATCTCGTATTCAAAGCTCTCAAAGCAAAGAGAGACTTTCTGCTCAAAGCATCAGCAACTATATTGGCCTTTCCCAGATGATAATCTATCTCAAGTTCATAATCTTTCAACAATTCCAACCATCTTCGTTGCCGCAAATTCAGATCTTTTTGTGTCATAACATATTTCAAACTTTTATGATCTGTAAAAACACGACATTTCTCACCATATAAATAATGACGCCAAATCTTCAAAGCAAAGACAATAGCAGCCAACTCTAAATCATGGGTAGGATAATTTCGTTCATGCGGTTTCAACTGTCGAGAAGCATACGCTATTACTTTTCCTTATTGCATCAATATACATCCGAGCCCATTTAATGACGCGTCACTATAAACAATAAATTCTTTTCCTGACTCGGGTTGCACTAACACTGGTGCCTCAGTTAAACACTTCTTTAATTTCTCAAAACTTTGTTGACACTCCTCGGTCCATTCGAACTTAACATCTTTTTGCAACAATTTTGTCATTGGTGAAGCTATCATCGAAAAACCTTCTACAAATCGACGGTAATATCCCGCTAAGCCCAGAAAACTCCTAACTTCAGATACATTTCTTGGAGGCTTCCATTCAACTATTGCCGATATCTTATTCGGATCCACTCGAATGCCATCTCCCGAGACAATATGCCCCAAAAATCCAACTTCACTGAGCCAAAATTCACTTTTGCTAAATTTAGCAAACAATTTCTTTTCTCGCAGAGTTTGTAGCACAATTCTTAAATGTTCAGCATGCTCGGCTTCATTTCGGGAATAAATAAGAATATCATCTATAAACACCACAACAAATTTATCCAAATAGGGCCGAAAAATTCGATTCATCAAATCCATAAAAATAGCTGGAGCATTAGTCAGACCAAAAGGCATTACAAGAAACTCATAGTGACCATACCGGGTTTTGAAAGCAGTCTTTGGCACATCTGACTCTTTAACCCTCAATTGGTAATATCCAGATCTCAAATCAATTTTGGAAAATACTATGGCATCCTTTAACTGATCAAACAAGTCATCTATTCGGGGCAATGGATATTTATTCTTCACTGTCACTTTGTTAAGTTGACGATAATCGATACACAATCTCAATGTCCCATCCTTTTTCTTCACAAATAGCACAGGAGCACCCCACGGAGAGTAACTTGGTCTTACAAATCCTTTATCTGTCAACTCTTGTAATTGCACTTTTAATTCTTTTAATTCAGTTGGTGCCATTCTATAGGGAGCAATCGATATTGGAGCTGTACCTGGCATTACTTCAATACCAAACTCTACTTCTCTAATCGGAGGCAAACCTGGCAACTCTTCTGGGAACACATCTAAATATTCACATACCACCGGCACTGATTCGATCTTTGTTTCAGACATTTTTGTATTCAACACATAAGCAAGATATGCTTCACAACCATTTTTCAAACATTTCTGAGCAGACATGGCAGAAATCACAATTGGCATCACATTTGACTTATCTGTTTCAACTCGAAGAACTGTACCACTACTACACTTCAACTTAAGAATTTTCTGACTGCAATCTATCTTGGCCTCATGCAATGTCAACCAATCCATTCCCAAAATAACATCAAATTCATCAAATGGCAACAACATTAAGTTGGCAGGGAAACACTGACCTTGTATCATCAAAGGACAATTTTTGCATATTTTATCAACTATCACATGCTTGCCTAAAGGATTCGACACTTTAACCACATACTCAGTCAATTCAACACACAAATTCTTATCAAACACTAAATTTATGCAAACATACGAGTGAGTAGAACCAGGATCAATCAATGCAAGAACATTAGTGTCGTAAAGAGAAAATATACCAGTGATCACATCAGGGGAAGATGCTTCCTCTCTAGCTCGGATGGCATAAGCTCTTGCTGGAGCTCCCACTTCAGATCTTACAATCGTGTCTTTTGTTATACCTTTACCACTAGTTCCAGTCCCAATATTTCTCGGTGGTCTTCCTCTAGTAGTCACACTGCTTGATCTCACATTCTGAAACTTTTCTATTTCTTCTCTTTCCGGACAATCTTTCACAAAATGATCTTGAGATCCACATTTAAAACATGCTCGACTGATTAAATAACATTCCCCCAAATGTCGTTTTCCACAATGTTGACATTCCGGTTTAGTAGGTTTAACACTACCTACACTTGCCATAGAAGTCGCCTGAGCTTTAGAACCTGAATATTGTCTTCCTCGATCTCTTTGAAAATTCATACTAGAAACATTCGATCGAGTATTCATTTCTCTAGACTTCTTCTCTTGAAATTGAAATGACTTGCCCATTGGTCTTTTTCTTGCATCTCTTGCTTCACTTTCCACCTTTCTTTTCTCTTTGCTTAATTCTTCAGCCTTGATAGCTCTTTCAACTAGTACCACTAACTCTTTAATTTCAAGAATTCCCACTAGCAATCGGATATCCTCGTTTAATCCATCTTCAAACCTTTTGCACAATGTAGCTTCATTAGATACACACTCTTGGGCATACTTGCTTAATTTGACAAATTCTCGTTCATATTCGGCTACCGTCATGCGCCCTTGTTTCAATTCAAGAAACTCTTTTATCTTTTGATCAATGAAACGTTGACTCACATACTTCTTCCGGAATTCTTCTTGAAAGAAATCCCATGTAACTTTCTCTTTAGGCACCACTGACACTAAAGTTTTCCACCAATTATAAGCCGAATCCCTCAACAATGAGATAGCACATTTGAGACTTTCTTCTGGAGTACAAGATAATTCATCCAACACTCTGATGGTATTATCAAGCCAAAACTCTGCTCTTTCAGGATCATCATTCACATTAGCTCGGAACTCTTCAGCTCCATACTTTCGAATTTTGTCCACTGGAGGCTTTGACAATCTTAACACTTCAGTTTGTTGAGGAGCTATGGGAACAGCTTGAGGAATAGGAGGGTGCGGAGGAGGTTGAGCATTAGGATTAGTTCTAACAAACTCAGTGTACCAATTACTCATCATATGGAGAAAAGCTTCTCGAGCCTCATCTCCTTGACCCTGAGTTCCGGATCGACTTTCAACAGGCACATTACTTTGAGCATCATCAGCTGTATCTCGATTAGAATCCATTACTATAAAAAAAACATTTTAAGATGTCAGGAGTCGTCACACTATCATTATTCAATTATGGCATGTATAGATAGTCTATTACACTCGCTACGTTAGTCCGAGAATCGACTAAACCATAGCTCTGATACCACTAAATGTAACGCCCCTTACCCGAGACCGTCGCCGGAATCGAGTACGAGATGTTATGCAATTTAACTTCCAATTCGGAGCATAAAAATGTGCTTTTAAAATTAAATTTACTGTTCACAGCGAAGCTGTCCATCTGCGCAACTGTCACTAATTTAATAATATCTCGAGTTACGAAACTTGAAATTTAAATCTGTAAATTTTTCCTGAAACTAGACTCATATACCTTCTTACCATAAAATTTTCAGAATTTTTGGTTTAGCCAATTAGTACAGTTTATTCATTGAAGTCTCCCCTGTTTCACAACTTAACAGTTCTGACCTCTTGACACTAAAAATCAATTATCTCATTGTACAGAATTCATATAAGGTTACTGTTTGTTTCTTTTGAAAATAGACTTATTAAGGAATCTATAAATATAAATTATGGCTTATAATTCTTTCTGTACAATTTATAATTATTTTCTAAATTCAGAACAGGGGACTTCAAAAACCATTCTGACCCTGTCTCACTAAAATTTAAATATATTAAAATATAAAATTCCTTTCCCTACATCGTTTCTTTCATGTAAAAATAGACTTGATAAGCTTTAATTCTATATATCATTCACTCTATAATTCCATCTCTACTATTTATGGTGATTTTTCACATTCACGTCACTGCTGCTGTCAAAAAAACTGCTTCTTTGAATTAGTTACCCTTTAAACATACATAACACCAAAACATAGTTTTTACTAACTATTTCAATATCTATTCTTAGTCATATCATTTGAACATGCTCAAAATGATTAAGACTCTATACATGCCATAGTTTAAACATTTTGAAAAGCACATAATACCGAGATGATTATGATAGTGTGATACGAGCTCCGACGATCCCCGATTCGACCAAGTTCAAATCACTATAAAACAAAGGAAAGAAAGAAAGGTGTAAGCTATAAATAGCTTAGTAAGTTACATGTAAACAATATGTATTCATTTAATAATTAACACTTTTAATATATAACTAATCAAAACATTTCTTAGCAATTTCAATCACTTACACATGCACAATCTTACCAATTCACTTGCATATACATTTTCACACTTAACATTTATCACATATGCTCATTCATTCATTTGTACCTGCATACACACCTCATTTCATATTCACTTTAACTCATTATTAATCCCGTTGAACACTCGGAATATCCACAGATACGTAGAGATTTAGCACATAAGTGCAACACTGAAATGTAGCCGAAGCTACCACTGTTATGTAGCCGAAGCTACCACTGTTATGTAGCTGAAGCTACCACTGAAACGTAGCCGAAGCTACCACTGAAACGTAGCCGAAGCTACCACTGATCAATAACACTGGAAATGTCCACGGGCCTGCTCACACAAGCTGTCAGGTGTCTGCAACACATGCTAGATCACCTAGCACCCGGGACTCACTGTAACACTGTAACACTGGTCTCTAGTGACATGTCACTTGTATCCACTTCTATTCCTAAGTTCAACCGGGAATTTACACTTAACACTTTAATTTCAACACTTTATCACTTGAATAATTCATGAACAATTTTCATTCCACATTCAATACTGATTCACATATCAATATAATTCACAATTTATAAAATATAACTATTATTTACACGTAACTTACCTCGGATGCAAAACGGCTATTTTTGTAATTTAGTCGATAACTTTCTCTTTTCCCCGATCACTTCCACTATTTCTTCTTTCTTGATCTATATTAACACAATTTAATACATTTTATCAACATTTCATTCAAATACAATTCATACACAACATTTTGACAAATTTACATTTTTCCCTAAAACTTTTCAAAAATTCCACTTTTGTCCCTAGGCTCGTAAAAATAAAATTCACTAAAATTTTAAATTTCAAACTTCACTAAATCATATTTCATGCTCATAACAGCCCTCAATTTCACAAAATCACAACTTTATGCACACTTTACCATCTTTCACAATTTAGCCCTTTTTCAACATTTTCATCAAAATTCATCTAATAAAACTTGTAATTAACACTTTAAACATTCATTATCTAACATCACTAATCAATTTACAATTATATCATGAATGGGTCAATTTTTAAACTTTAATTTCATTTAAATTAAATAGTAGAAACATGAAATTCAAGCATCAATAAGCATAAAAATACGAAAATAATTAAAAACGGGACAAGAAATCACTTACAATTGAGCTTAGGAAGATCAAGAACCCTAACTATGGTGACATGAATTTTTTGGCAGCAAACGTCTGATTTTTGAAGAAGATGGACACTTATTTTCTCTTTATTTTGTCTTTTATTCAATTTGGACAAAAATGCCCTTGACCCATTACTTAGATATTTTTCTAGAATTACCCTTTTGTGTCCATATCACTAACTTATGGTCTAATTCCACATAAACACTTCCAATTTCATGCAATAATTCAATTAAGTCATTTAATCACTAATTAGACACACTTTGGATTTTTCTCAATTTAGTCCTTAAAATTCAATTAGGCACTAAATCATTAAAATTTCCTATCCATATTTTCACACAATATTTCAATCAACCAGTAACTAATAAAAATTTGTAAAATAAAGCTATTTCACTTCGGATTTGTGGTTACGAAACCACTATTCCGATTAGGCCCTATTTCGGGCTATCACACAGTATTTTGAGGATTTAAAAACATTGTGCCCTAACTCACTGGGTGTGGTGTTTTATTTCTTTGGAATAAGAATGTCTTACTATTTTGATTCATTCAATATAAAAAGTTTTCTTTTAAAATCTTTTCAAATTTTCGACACCAAGATATTAAATAATCAATTTGGTACCGATTTTGGGCGTTACGAGGGTGCTAACCCTTCCTCGTGCGTAACTGACTCCCGAACCTATTTTCTCAAATTTTGCAGACCAAAATTGTTTTTAAGGTGAGCCGATCACACCTCAATCAAGGATCGGTGGCGACTCCCAGTTTTATTTTTAAGTTGAAACTAAAATTTTTGTTTTCAAAAAAAAGGTTTCGACAAAATTAATATTACTAAATGAATACAATTATTTATCATGATGTTGTCATCAATCTTAAGTTGGTGTTGAGTTAATTTGTGATACTATCTCGATCGAAGGTCACACCTGGGGCGGTGAACACCTTTGACCATTAGGCCAATACATGGGGTTCTCAATCGACAACATTATTAGTATTCTATCACATGTGTATGCGTATGGAAACCACTATTTAGAACACAGATGCATGTTTAAAAATAACATATAATATATAATGAAATGTATGGTTGGGAACTAATTAATAATAAATGAAATATGTACAATATTAAAATAAAGAAATTAGATCACATTGTAAGTAAAATGAAATTTGTTCGGTTGACTCGTGATACCAACTCAATTAGGGGCGTAAATAATAGCAAGGATATATATTTCTACACACACAACTGAAGGAGGTAATAAAATGTGCATATTAAAATAAAAATGTATAAAAATATCAAAATAGAGTTTTACTAACCTATTTGGCGAGGGTGCAAATTTTGATTTATGAATATTTTTATTGGTTTTTAAATAAAAAAATTAAAATGCCCTCGAATAATATAATTTATTTTAATGACGAAATGACATTTTTGTAAATTCTCTAACTGAATTGGTGCTCGGTTGACTCGTGACACCAACTTAATCAGGTGCTTAAATAATAGTAAGTATAGATATAGATATGTACAATTGATGGATGTAATAAAGTGTGATAATAAAATTAAAATGTATAAAAATATTAATAAATTTTTTTGAGCTGAGTGGTAAATTAAAAGTTTTACTAATGCAATTACTTTGGGTTTAAATCTCACAATATGCGTCATTGTTTTAGCTCGATTGGTATGAGTATTGTTGCCAATGCAAAAGGACGTGAGTCCATTGCGCTGAAGTACATTATCCTCCTATTTATGGATTGGGGAGAGATTATGGGTAGTTATAGGTATTGTATTAAAAAAAGATATAATCAGAATTTATAATGAGATTATTCAAAATAAAAATTCACAATATGCATTTTTGTATAAAGGTTAAAATGTGTTGTTAGTCCCTATAGTTGTACAAAATTATGGAAGGGCATTTTTATAATTTTCTAATTAAATATAAATTTCTAATTAAATTGGTGACCCGATTGAAGGTGACACGAACTTAGTAAAACACTTAAATAGATAGTATAGATACTAATGGTTAAATAATAGTAATATAATATTTATATAAAGGTTAAAATGTGTTGTTAGTCCTTGTAGTTGTATAAAATTTGAGATTTAGTCCTTGTATTTTGAAAGTTAAAAATTCAATTATCTACTTTTTAAATTTAAAAATCCTAACTTAATTATTATCTTCATTGGTAGTTTTGTCAAAATCCATCAACCTAACATGTTTATTTTCTGCCAAGTATGTCATGTGATATAAAGATAATTTAATTAAAATTTTAAGTTAACAAAATTTGACAGAAAATATTTACAATTTTCATGACAGAACCGAGATTTTTAAATCAATAAAATAGAAAAACTTAAAATTTAATTTACCTAACAAAATATTTTTATTTTATATAAACTTATAAAATTAGTTTTTTTATAATTTCACACAAAATATTTACAATTTTCATGTGATATAAATACCCTTTTGTATAATTTAAGACTTGTGATAAAATACCCTTTTGTATTCACTCATAAGACCACTTGTGTTAGAACAATTGTAATTAATATATATTACAAAATGAATAATTTAAGACTTGTGATAAAATAATATATATATATGTTACAAAATACCCTTTTGTATTCACTCATAAGACCACTTGTGTTAGAACAATTGTAATAAATATATATTACAAAATGAATAATTTAAGACTTGTGATAAAATAATATATATATATATATATATATATATATATTACAAAATACCCTTTTGTATTCACTCATAAGACCACTTGTGTTAGAACAATTGTAATTAATATATATTACAAAATGAATAATTTAAGACTTGTGATAAAATAATATATATATATATATATATATATATATATATATATATGTTACAAAATACCCTTTTGTATTCACTTATAAGACCACTTGTGTTAGAACAATTGTAATAAATATATATTACAAAATGAATAATTTAAGACTTGTGATAAAATAATATATATATATGTTACAAAATACCCTTTTGTATTCACTCATAAGACCACTTGTGTTAGAACAATTGTAATTAATATATATTACAAAATGAATAATTTAAGACTTGTGATAAAATAATATATATATATATTACAAAATACCCTTTTGTATTCACCTATAAGACCACTTGTGTTAGAACAATTGTAATAAATATATATTACAAAATGAATAATTTAAGACTTGTGATAAAATAATTTATAATTTAGGGGTTAATTTGATAAGCTAAAAAAGAAGACAAAACTGACAACCGAACACATTGACAATCCAACTCAAGTTCCTGGTATCCTGTTTGCATTTCCTACAGTTTTGGTGCCATGTCCCGACCCTGTAACCGGCTTTCACTAGAAGGCGAAGGGTACAACATAATCCCTGTTCACAATCTCGATGCCAATCATCCCTGCGTTCGGTACCCTGAAGTACGCGCTGTCTTATTATCCCTACGCGCCTTGGGTAACCTCAGGGAGCCACCATACCACACACGGACTTCCATGGACCTACTCGATTGGTTGGGACTATTCTTTGGTTTCCAACACGATAACGTAAAGAACCAAAGGGAACACCTTGTTCTCCACTTGGCTAATGCCCATATGCGCCTCTCTCTGCCACCGGTTGACAATAATGGAACCTTCCAAGCCATAGTCCTCCGCGAATTCCGGCGTAAGCTACTCGAAAACTACACTAACTGGTGTTCTTACCTGGGGAAGGCATCCAACGTTGACAACTTGGAGTCTGATACTCGTAGAGAGTTGCTTTATGTTGGACTGTATTTATTGATATGGGGAGAATCCGCGAATTTGAGGTTCATGCCCGAATGCATCTGCTACATTTTTCATCACATGGCCATGGAACTGAACAAAATCCTAGAAGATTACATTGATGAAGACACGGGACGGCCATGGATACCATCGATATATGGAGAAAACGCGTTTCTAAACCGCGTTGTAAAGCCAATATATGATACGATCAAGGCCGAGGTGGCGAAAAGCAAAAATGGAACCGCCCCGCATGATACGTGGAGGAACTATGATGATTTCAACGAGTACTTTTGGAGCAAGAGTTGTTTTCATACTCTCAACTGGCCACTTGATTTCAACAGTAAGTTTACAAGCAAAAGGAAAACTGGGTTTGTTGAACGAAGGACGTTTTGGAACGTTTACAGAAGCTTCGACAGGCTATGGGTGATGCTGTTTCTTTTCCTTCACGTAATGGTAATCTTGGCCTGGGAGGAGAATAAGTATCCATGGCTGGCTTTGGATAACAAGGATGTTAAGGTTCGAGCTTTATCATTGCTCATCACTTGGAGTGGGATGAGGCTTTTCCATGCTTTACTTGAACCAGCTATGGAGTTTAGCCGTATTTCGAGACAGACATCGCGACTGGTCCTTAGGATGGTGCTACGGATTTTGGTTGCTGCAGCATGGACTGGCGCATTTGTGTTTTGTTACACAAGGATTTGGGTGCAAAGGAATCACGACAAGCATTGGTCTAATGAGGCTAACCAAAGGGTAACTTTTTTTCTAAGGCTTGCATTTCTTTATGTGTTACCTGAACTGGTGGAATTGGTGTTGTTTTTCCTTCCTTGTATTTGCCTGAATTCGAAAGTATTTGACCTGCTATCATGGTGGTTCTATGGTGACTGTTACATCGGTCAAGGATTGAGGGAAGGTCTGGTTGATAGAATCAAGTATGTCCTATTCTGGGTTTTGGTGTTAGGTACAAAATTTACCGTCAGTTACTTCTTCCAGATCAAGCCCATGATTAGCACAACAAAACAATTGTTGGATTCAACAATTGCAGACTATGAGTGGGACTGGCAAGCCATATTTAGTGTCAGCAACAAGTTCACTATTGGGTTGTTGTGGTTGCCTGTGGTGTTGATTTACTTGGCTGATACTCAGGTTTGGTACTCATTCTATTCTCCCTTTGTGGGGGCTGCCATGGGGTTGCTGCAACTGTTGGGTGAAATTCGAAACATCGAGCAGCTGAGATGGAGGTTTCGGTTCTTTGCTACTGCCATTCAAGTCAATTTGCTGCCACAAGAGGAAGAAATGATCACTGGAGGTTCTTTAAGGGAAAAACTGTGTGAAGCCATTCGTCAGGTGAAGGTGAGATGTGGGCTGCAGCGGCCTTTCAAAATGGTCGAACTCGAATCGAACCAGATTAAGGCTAACGAGTTTGCTTTAATATGGAATGAAATAGTTACCACTTTTAGGGAAGAAGATATCATTTCTGATGAAGAGGTTGGGCTACTACAGTTGCCTCCGAATTCATGGGAGATCAGGGTCATTCGTTGGCCATGTTTTCTTTTGGGGAATGAGTTGCTACGTGCTCTTAATCTGGCAATGGACTTCTACGATGAGCCGGATAACTGGCTCTGGTTTAAAATATGCAAGAATGAGTATAGGCGTTGTGCTGTGATTGAAACATATGATTGTGTCAAGTACTTGATGCTTCATAAACTAATCAAAAGCAGTACCGAGGAGCATTCCATTCTCAAAGCCTTGTTTCAGGAAATCGATCATTCTATCGAGATTGAAAAGTTCACTAAGACATTTAGAATGATTGCACTGCTTCAAATCCATTCCAGGTTGATAAAACTTGTTGAGCTGCTACTTGAACCAAACAAGAATGTGAATGAGATTGCTAATGCAATGCAGTCACTTTATGAAATTGTTGTTCCTTACCTTTTCAAAGAAAAGAGGACTATGGACCAATTGAGGGAAGATGGATTGGCTCCCAAGAATCGAATCACCATGGCAGGATCGCTATTCGAGAACGCAGTTGAGTCGCAGGATCCTAGTAATAAGGACTTCTATATGCAGGTTAAGCGCTTGCATACAATTCTTACCACCAGGGACTCCATGCATACCATTCCAGTTAATAACGAGGCAAGGCGTCGACTTGCTTTCTTTAGTAACTCACTCTTTATGAAAATGCCTCGAGCTCCTCGAGTGGAGGAGATGATAGCTTTCAGTGTCCTTACCCCTTTCAACGATGAAGCTGTGTTGTACAGCAAAAAAACACTCCAAACTAAGAACGAGGATGGGATTTCTATCCTGTATTATTTGCAGACCATTTATGATGATGAGTGGAAGAACTTCATCGAAAGAATGCGTAGAGAGGGAATGGTGACAGCAGATGAAATATGGACAACCAAGTTAAGAGATTTAAGGCTTTGGGCATCTTATAGAGGCCAGACATTTGCACGCACGGTCAGAGGCATGATGTACTCTTATCGAGCTCTACAGCTGCTAGCTTTTCTCGATTCTTCATCTGAGAAGGATATTACCGTAACAAAAGAGGAAGAAGGTATTGCTTTGATGAAGTATACCTATGTTGTTTCATGTCAGAAGTATTGGGAACATAAGGCCATAGGAGACCCTCGTGCTGAGGAAATCATTGATCTTTTGAAACACAATGAAGCCCTTCGGATGGCCTACGTTGATCAGGTTTCAACAGAGAGCGACGAGAAGGAATATTACTCAGTTCTCGTTAAGTACGACCGGCAATTACAACGGGAGGTGGAGATATATCGAATCAAGTTGCCTGGTCCAATGAACATTGGAGAAGGCAAACCAGAGAATCAAAACCATGGCATTGTCTTCACTCGTGGTGATGCAGTTCAAACTATTGATATGAACCAAGACAACTATTTCGAGGAAGCACTAAAAATCCGTAACCTGTTGGAAGAATTCAAGCACCATCATGGAATCCATAGACCAACTATCTTGGGAGTTAGAGAACATATTTTCAGTGGCTCTGTTTCATCAGTTGCTTGGTTTATGTCAGCACAGGAAACGAGTTTTGTTACCTTATTTCAACGTCTCTTTGCTAATCAGCTGAAAATCCGAATGCATTACGGCCATCCCGATGTGTTAGATAGGCTTTGGTTCATGACTCGTGGTGGCCTTAGTAAAGCCTCCAAAGTGATTAATATCAGTGAGGACATTTTTGCCGGCTTCAACTGTACTTTGAGAGGGGGCAGTGTCACACACCATGAATACATTCAAGTGGGCAAAGGTCGAGACCTTGGGTTGAATCAAATATCAACCTTTGAAGCCAAGATAGCTTGTGGGAGTGGGGAACAATTCCTCAGCAGAGATGTTTACAGGTTGGGTCAAAGACTTGATTTTTTCAGGATGTTATCATTCTTTCACACGACAATTGGATATTTTTTCAATACAACAGTGATCGTCCTTTCTGTCTATGGATTCCTATGGGGTCAAATTTATCTGGCTCTCAGTGGTGTCGAGAATTCTGTTCTAGGGAACGATACCAACAGCAAGAAAGCACTGAGCGCTGTTATCAATCAAGAACTCATCATCCAGTTTGGTCTCTTTATGACACTTCCAGCAATACTCGAGAGCTCAGTCGAGAGTGGTTTCCTTGAAGCCATTTGGGAATTCTTGGTAATGCAGCTCCAGCTTTCAACTGTTTTCTACACATTCTCAATGGGAACGCGTTTACATTTTTTTGGTCGGACTGTCCTTCACGGAGGTGCAAAGTATCGACAAACCGGGCGTAATTTCGTCGTGCAACACACAAGTTTCGCAGAGAATTACAGATTGTACGCACGCAGCCATTTCATAAAGGCCATTGAGTTCGGATTGATTCTCATGGTTTATGCAACATACACCCCATCAGCCAAGGTCACATTTTTTTACATAGACATGTCACTCACATGTTGGCTGCTAGTTGTCTCATGGATATTTGCTCCCTTCCTATTCAATCCTTCGGGTTTGGATTGGCTAAAGACCGTAGACGACTTCGATGATTTCATGAACTGGATTTGGTACCGCGGCAGCATATTTGCAAAGGCTACAGAAAGCTGGGAAAGTTGGTGGTACGAGGAGCAGCACCATTTACTCACAACCAGCCTATGGGGAAAGCTAGTGGCAATCATTTTGAACCTACGTTTCTTCTTTTTCCAATATGGAATTGTATACCATCTGGGAATTTCAGGCCAAAGTGGGAGTGTTTTCGTTTACTTGTGGTCTTGGATCTTCATATTCGCAGCATTCGGAATCTATCTAACGATGTCGTATGTTCGGGACAACTACGGGGCAAAAAAGCATATATATGTTCGGCTGGCTAAATTCCTTTTGATGATACTTGGAATACTTCTTGTTATTGCTCTGAGACAGTTCACAGCCTTCAAATATGTTGATGTTTTCACCAACCTGTTGGCTCTTGTTCCCACTGGTTGGGGACTTATATCCATAGCTCAAGTATTTCAACCCCTTCTTCGGCAAACCAGACTGTGGGACTCTGTGGTTTCCTTGGCTCGATACTATGAGATGATGTTTGGAGTCATAGTGATGGCTCCAGTGGCAGTTTTATCATGGATGCCTGGATTCCAATCAATGCAAACAAGGATTCTATTTAATGATGCATTTAGCAAAGGCCTGCAAATGTTCAAGATTATTACAGAGAAAGTACATCAAAAGGATGTCTAAGCTCCACTTACTATTGTACCTCATTTTTTATCATCATTTAATGGCATTACTTGTAATTGTTATCATAATAATTTCAATTAAAGGCATGTTTATTATAAATATTTATAGTTTTTATTTTTATTTTTAGGTGATTACATTTCAAAAATCAAATTAAAAAATGTTGTCAATTTTCGAGATTAATATGATAAAAAATTAATTAAGGACTCAATTTAAAAAATTACCAAATAAAGGGAGTAAATCTTTCTTTAATTTTTTAAATTTATTTTTGAAATCAATATGCCACCATAGTGAGCCATTGATTTTTTTTTTTTTTGATATTTTTCATGTCCGTTTTATGGTTCATATTTAGAGTTCGTGGTTGCACCTCTAATAATGTTATCTCCAAAGTTTTAACCCGTGTCTCTCTCTGAGAGTATAGCGTGCTTTACCATTGTACCCAACACTTGTTTAATAATTAATAATTTTATTGTTTAATAAAAATAAAAATAAAAAATAGTTACTGTTAATATTATATGTAAATTTTAAATTAATTTTCAAATTTTCAAATATTTTATTTAATTTTTTGAACCATTAATATTATATGAACCAGATTCTATCATTGTTCTAACAATATTTTAGGTATTAAATGTTAACTTTGATATGAAATAAGGACATTTAAAATCATCTTCTATCTTAACCAACGTTTTTTGATATATTTTTTAAACTACTTATAAAATATTCACTTGTTTATCATTTGGAGTGGGACGAGTCTTTTCAATATTTTACTTGAAGCAGCCATGAACATCTACACAAAAAAAAGAAGAAGAAGAAGCGAGATTGATAGATCTTTTTTCGATAACTAAATTGAGCTTCATAATCTATTTGACACTTATTAAGTATTTTTCACTGTCCCTCTAAGATAGTGGTGTTTATATATTTATATGATATAAGTACTGTTCATTAATATGACATATTAGATAGGTTTTGTGCATACAGATACGTATCCTACTCTAGACTTGATACGTGTTTATCTAGTCCTATGCACATGTATCTTCGCAGGAGAGCAAGCTCTATCCACGGGTTCAATAGAATTCGGCCCAAACCCATTTAAGTTTTTGGGCCAATAATGATAATTATCCTAATAAGATTGTTTTATTAATCAAATGGTCTAGACTATTTATAAAACAAACAAGTATGGTAAGCGTGAATCGCCCTATCTACTACCCTTTAAATGATAGGTAAGAATTATTTAGAAAAGTCTATTTAGCTCATCAATGTGCTTCTTTAAGATGGTCTCATGCTTAGAATTACTTGAATGAATCATTGTTATCTTCATCTCTCAAAAGGAAAAATGTTGTCGTTTCACTGTCTCATTCCGTAATGGGGTGCTGTGGTATGCTTCATATTGTATGGATGCTCATTTCTACTGACACCGCAGCGCTAGCTATACTTGATATTAGAGAGTACGAGAGAGTTGTAACGAAAGATCAACCTGTGCACGAGGTTCTTGAAGGGTTTATTCGGATTGTGGCTGCCTGCTTGCTTGCCTCTACCGGCTCCAATGTGGAAATCAAGTGACATAAACCTGATTGCTTTGTGATATAGGCCCATGAGAGATGTTATAGGAGGTTGTGGTAATTTTATATCAGGTGGATCAAATTCGTAATTTGGATAAATTTACGATCCTGTTTCCGCACTCATCTCTATCATTTAGTATCATAAAATAAACAAAAAATAGCTTATTTTTGTAGCACATAGATGGGGACAAGTCGAAAAGGATGAGCAATGCTCAAAGCTGAGAATTAGCAAGTGACTGATATTAATGGATAAATCACAAACTCAATTACTAATCTAGATTATCATTGTAATGAAAGTGGAAGGAATATTCCTTATTTTTTAATATTAATATAATTATTTTTATTTAATTAAATTTTAATGAGAGGTGACATGACTATTTTTTTTAACTGAGTAAAAATAAAATTATATTTAGACCTTTTGAAAATTTTAAAATTTTAAAATTTTAAAATAGTAAAAATAAAATTATGCTTTTGACTCCTAAAAATAATAAAAATTTGATTTAATCCTTTAAAAATTATAAAGATAGAAGTTATTAATATTATAAAATTATATTTTTATTATCGTAAAATTACAATTTAATTTCGAACCTTTAAAAAAAAATTTTAACTTCGCCACTGTATAATAGTAAGGGTAACATCATTACAGTGATAAAGTTAAGTAACTAATTTGACCAAAAAAATTTAGACATCTAACTAAAAGAAAGTATCTTAAATTACAAACTCTTACCATGCTTTATAGGAAGTAAACTCTAGAGAAAAAAAAGGCATAATAAATCTTTTGGCCCTTCAACTTTGTAGAAAAAGTTATTTTAGCTCTTTATTTAATTAATTTTTTAAAATTTTAAAATATTAAAAAATATTTTTTATATATTAACGTGTCATCTACGTTATAATCTATGTATACGTCACATCAATAAAGTTAAAAATTATTAATTTTTATCTATTTTTAGGTGATTTAATAAAAAAATACAAAATTAAAGGATAAAAGAGTGGAGGACTAAAATAAATTTTTTTTTTTTTTTAAGGTTAGAAGGTAAATGAGTCATTATGCCAAAGAAAAAAAGGGAAGAAAAGGGTTTTGTCAAACGGTAAAAACAACAACAGACCACCTGGGTCAAACAGTTCAACAGTAACGTGTAATGAGAATCGTTACGTAAGCAAACGGAAATCGTGGGCCCTATCTGACGTTTTCATCAAACGATGTCGTATCATCATGGCCTGACTTCTTGTCACAGCGAGATTTGGACGGAGATAAAATGCTGACGAGGTTAATTAAATTAATCAACAACCAGAAAAAAAGGAAAAAAGAAAGCGTAAAATAAAAAAAATAAAAAAAAGGCAAAAGCCAAACAGTAGTAATATAATTATATTAATTAATTAAATCCAAAGCAGCTTTGGATTTGTTTTTTTTTTTAATTTTATATAATCCAAAGGCGAAGTATATATATATTTCTCTCTGTCTCCCTGTCCCCTTTGTTCTTTTTCTCTAATTTTCTCCTCTCGTTTTCTTCGCCGGAAAATCGCGTCAGTTATCACCGGCGAATTCCGATAAAAGGAACTGTGTTTTAGTCTACAGCGAGGTATCATCACTTTTCGCCTGAGAAATTATCTTGTTTGGAAACTTAAACTATTTTTTAAAAGAATTTTTTTTTTCAGTCTGGTTTTCACTTTCTTTTTTCTTGGAAATTTTCACCGCAGATCTGGTGGAAGAAAGAGATTTAGGTTTTATTCTTGTGTTTTTAACGGATTTTGTTTTGAATTTGTGATGAATTTGAGGAAAAGGATAGGAATTTAAGGTCCTTTTTTGTTTGGTTGGTTTTTGATGGAAGAGCGATTGAGATCTGGTGAGCATTCGGGGGTTGTGGTGAAGAATAGGAGCCAATCGGGTTGTTTGATTGTCAGGAAGAAAGGGGATGGTTCGGGTGGAGCCGGGTCCACAGGGGCCCGTAAGATTTTCGAGCCTAAAACAGATAAGAAGAGGTCTAGGATGATTATGAGTGACTCGGGTTCTAGCGATGAGCTAGTAATGCCACCTCGGAGGAGGGTTGGGCCGGAAACAATTCAAGTTTGTAATGGTTTAGCTATTTATGAAGAGAGTGAAATTGGTAGGAAGAGGAATAGGGAGGAGAGGATAAGGCCAAGTGAGGAAGGTTTCATTGGTTGGAATGAGGAGGATTTGAGTGAGAGTAAGAGGAATAAGTTAGATGTGTTTGACTTTAATGAGTATGATGGACTTGATGAGGACGTGATTATGAGAAGGAACAGATTTGATTATGGTGGAGAAGAGGTTGGTGGGAGGAGACTGTTGGGATCAATGCCTGCAGTTGCTCGGATGAGAATTAAGAGAGAGTATGAGAGTGGTCCAAGCAGGCATGCTTTTCTTGAGAAAAAGAAGAAAAAATTGTACTTTGATCAAAGTGATGGGATAAGTCGGGATCATGATGATAGAAACAGGTTTAGGAAGGATAGGGATGACAGTCGGATGCATTATCCCTTGTTGAGGGAGAGGTACATGGCTGATTCAGATGGACCCATCAGGGTTCAGGGCAAAAATGGTGTTTTGAAGGTAATGGTGAACAAGAAAAAGAAGGTTGGTGAACCTTTGAAAAATTTTGATCACTTGGAAGTTGAGGAAGGCCGGAGTGGTTCAAGGATTGATGATATAGTTAGGAGGAACTTGCATGTTCTTCCGTCATTGTACTCTGAGACAGAAGTTCAGGAGAAACCTGTTTCTTTTGGTAGGAAAGAGAAAAAGAAAGCAAATTTGCTAAGGACGCCAACAACTAAGAAGAATAAGGTCTCTGACTGTGATTCAGAAGACAGTGATACATCTCTGAAGCTACGACCAAAGGATACAGAAGCTTCTAACCCAACGAAGAGGGTAGGTAGCAAAGGGCAGAAAACTCAAGTTGAGCAGCTTCAGCCTACCAGAATCAAAGAAGGAAACGTTAGGCGTGGATGTGGCACAGAAAAACAGAAATTACGGGAACGAATAAGGGGGATGCTTCAGGAAGCAGGCTGGACCATAGATTATAGACCAAGGAGGAACAGGGACTACTTGGATGCAGTGTACATCAACCCTGCTGGAACTGCGTACTGGTCCATCATCAAGGCATATGATGCACTTCTAAAGCAGCTGGATGAGGAGGATGAGGGCAAACCCTACGGGGATGGTCCTGCATTTACCCCATTATCAGATGAAGTACTCAGCCAATTAACAAGGAAAACAGGAAAGAAGATGAAAAAGGAGATGAAAAAGAAGCGAAAAGATGAAAGTGACAGTGAGAATGCTCAAGAAGCTGTTGCTAGGAAATCTTCAAGTACCAGGCATGAGGATGAGAGTATGGATAGCTTGAGTCATGAAGAGAAACTAAGTTCCTTCATGAAGGGTAAGTCATTCAAATATCGAATGAATGACAACAATGGAAATGCAAAAGGTCAAAGTTCTCTCCATGTGCATGATAGCTATGCAAAACCATCCTCTATATCCAGTTCTCATATTCTTCATGGAAGAAAAAGTAGAAAACTTGGGAGATGTACCTTGTTGGTTCGTGGTTCTAATGTGGGTTTGAGTTCAGAGGGTGATGACTTTGTTCCATATTCTGGGAGAAGAACACTGCTTGCCTGGCTGATTGATTCTGGTGCTGTGCAGTTGAGCGAAAAGGTGCAGTATATGAATCGTAGGAGAACAAAAGTGATGCTAGAGGGCTGGATCACAAGGGATGGAATCCACTGTGGTTGTTGTAGTAAAATCCTCACTGTTTCAAAATTTGAGATACATGCTGGAAGCAAATTACGCCAACCATTTCAGAATATATGTTTGGATTCTGGTGTTTCTCTCCTTCAGTGCCAAATTGATGCATGGAACAGACAAGTGGAGTCTGAGCAGATTGGTTTTCATTCTGTAGACGTAAATGGTGATGACCCCAATGATGATACTTGTGGCATTTGTGGAGACGGTGGGGATCTGATATGTTGTGACAGTTGTCCCTCAACATTTCATCAGAGCTGCCTCAATATAGAGGTACTTCTGCATAATTTTTGCACCAGCTATCTAGTGTTTTATATTTATAATGGTGTTGAGTCTCTTGTTTGCTTTCTTTTTCTATAAGTGTTCCTTGTAGACTTCTGGATCGGTTATAGAGATTAATGCAGGTTTGTAGTTGAAGAGATTGCTCTTAGTGGTAGAGAATTTAGGGGATACTTGAAGCGTGACTACTCCAATTCATGGATCTTGGGTTCTTTAGTTTACATAGATCATTTATTTATTTATTTCTCTCCCCCTCCCCCTCCCTGGCCCGATTCCAACAATCTTCTTGCTTCCTCTTGAGAAATAGCGGTTGTGTTAATTTAATGGAGCTAATGACCAATTTGATCTACAAATGTTGTTTAGTAATACAATTTCTTTCTTTAAGTCGATAGTTCTGTTCTTTTGAAGGTCTTAACTATTGAGCTTATGGTTAGGGATCCCTAAATATGTTTAGAGCCAAACAGAATTTAAGGGAATTCTGAATAGTCCTTGGATTAGCAGTTGGACATGTAATTTACGCGGCATATATCTCTTTTCTTTCTATGACTTCTGGAAGACGTACCTTTTCCTGAATGTTTTCTCCTAGCTGACTGTTCTTAGTACCTCCTCCCTCAGTCGTTATGAGCAATGTTTTTTATTTTAATGTAAGAAATATTTTTCAGTCGCTTAATGATGCTTCCATAGAAAAATTTTCAACTATGACCAATAAATATATTAATTGCTTTCCGTCTTACATTTTGATGCCCTGAAAACTATTGGCTTTTAATTGCCTTCCAAAAGATAAAGCGAAAAAAGTTTATCCTTCTTACAGTATCTGCTGTTTTAAAAAATGAAAAAATACTTTGAATTTGTTCTCCTGGTTGAAAGTTTGCTTTTTTTGACCTTTGGTGCTTGTTGACTTATACTGATTAGTAGTTCTACATAACTTGGCTCTTGCTCGTTAACAATGCCGCTTAGCTTCGCTTAGCTTTTATTTATGCACTTTCACAGTTCCTACCAGCGGGTGATTGGCACTGTCCAAATTGTATATGCAAATTTTGTAGTATTGGCAGTGGCATTGCTCAAGAGGATGAGTTAACTGATTGCGCCCTTCTCACTTGCAGCCTGTGCGAGAAAAGATGTACTGGTTCTCTTCCTATTAGTGTTCTCAATTCTTTGAAGTTTGAAGTTGCTGTGTAGTTTCCTTGATTTCTTTTTCAATAATATTCTGATCCTTTCCACTTTTGCAGACCACAAATCATGCATCGAAGTGAAAGATGAGATTCATATTGATTCGAACAGTTTAGTCCTTCCTTTTTGTGGGCAGACATGTAGAGAGGTAATATGTTTTTCTTCTGTTGGAATGCTGAATATTTTGATTAGATGTAAACCAAGAAAATGGGGAAAAAACTATCCTAGAAGCAATCATACCCTCTATATGTCATCTTTAATTGATGTTAAACCTATCTTACATCACATTGCCAAGAAGAGAGTAATGTATGTCATAAAGTAACTCAGGTTTATTCATGACATGAAGGTATTGGCATTTGTTACTATAGTTATGGGTAACTAAAATTGCTATTTGACCTTGATCCTCTGTTAAATATGAACAGTTCATCAAGGTTTGTATATGTGTTTTCTGCTAGATTGTATATCATGCCATTTGTCTTGGGATTTTGTTTCTCTATTATTCAATTTATGCATATCAAAGTTCCGTTTTTTTATCTCTTTAATTGGGAATCATAATTTTTCTTTAAAATTTTATAAGTGAGCAACACAACTTTTTGCTGTTGCTGTGGGTGAAACTGTTATCATGAAGTGTAGCAATAAAGTTTGTATTTGCTGCGGTGTTTGCTTTTTTATTTTTTTTATAAATGTTTAAACAGAAATGTTGGTTTGTAGGTATGTGATATATTGTTGTCTTAAATTTTAGTTGTATCTTATCTCATCATTTGATTCAGGAATTTGTTCTTTTAGGTTCTTCCCTAATTGAGTTGATGCATAATGAAAGTATAGATTCTCACTTTCTTTATTTTCCCCGAATAAAAGTTGGTATATTTTTTGCTGTTTTCTAGCGCCTTGATCTGGTTCCTGGCTTAACTGCTTTTATATCATTCTATGAAGGCACTATGTTTAAAAATATGAAGTCACATATTAAGAAATATTTTTGTTGTTTCTACAGCTCTTTGAGCATTTACAGAAGTATCTAGGGGTCAAACATGAACTCGAAGCAGGATTTTCATGGTCTCTTATTCGAAGAACAGGTGCAGATTTGGATATAATTGCCAAAGGGCTTACGCAAAGGGTGGAATGCAATTCTAAACTAGCTGTTGCACTGACTGTGATGGATGAATGCTTTTTGCCCATCGTTGACAGGAGAAGTGGGATCAACATAGTCAATAATGTCCTTTACAATTGTGGGTAAGCATTTTGGTTGCTGAATTTTATTAGGATGTTGGTCATATTAGTTTCTCCATGATAGTGCTTGTCTAGCACATCACACTTATTTTTTGTTTCTTGATGTTAATTATTAGTCTCATTCTAACTTGTGAATAGGGTTTTTGTTTATTTTATCCTGTGGTAGTTGAATTTTCCTGCTATGTTTATTAGATTATGTTTGATATATTAGCATGAACAGTTACTTCCAGGTTTGGATGAGCACAATGTATCAGTATGCACATTATGATTTCTTATTGCATTTCTTGTCATTTATAGATTTACTTTCAGAGAACTGTCCAATAATGATTGTATGTAGTATTATAGGTATTATAACAGTTTTCCAAATAATCCGAGGGATAAATTTCATATTTATGTGCTGTCTGATATATTTTATTCAACAGCTTATGTTATGATTTTGGCTAATGTTATTTATCCATTTGCTGTTTTCTGGTTGGCAGTCTATTGTACTAGTTATAGTTACTGTGGTCGTAATGTTCTTTTTTGAACATCAAATATCTAACTGTTTTCAATTTGCTTTTGCTGCTTTTATCTTTCAAGATCGAATTTCAACCGGCTGAATTATAGTGGCTTCTACACTGCTATTCTGGAGAGAGGCGATGAAATAATTTCTGCAGCATCAATCAGGTAAATAACATTTTAGCATCTGTAGCGCTGCACTTCCCCCCCTTGGACCCATAAAAATGTCAAACAAACATGGTGAAGACCGGAATCAGTTATCAAAGCACACTCACCTGACTTCTTGTTGGATGGGTGCATTACATGCATCTGGACTATTACTCAAATGAATGCTTACCGATTTGGTATCTTATTGCCGTATGTAGGTTCCATGGAACTGAGCTAGCAGAGATGCCGTTCATTGGCACACGTCACATCTACAGGCATCAGGGAATGTTCCGACGGCTTTTCTGTGCTATTGAGTCGGTAAGCCGTGAGGATGGAGATGTTGAAGTGTCTTTGTATATATATATGTCATGTTAGCCTTATGCTTAACTTTGTTGTTCCTTGCATCATTGATTTTATTTGTTCTTTTGTTTTCCGAAGGCTCTCTGTTCTCTCAAGGTTCACAAACTAGTCATCCCTGCAATTGCTGAACTTACACATACATGGACTGCTGTTTTCGGTTTCACCGCACTAGAAGAATCAGTTAAGCAAGAAATGAGGTCCGTGAATATGTTGGTCTTTCCTGGTATAGATATGCTGCAGAAGGTTCTATTGAAGCTGGAAAACATGGAGGCGACTGCTGTGACAGGTAATGCAAATATTCCAATTGTTTCCCATTTATGTTTTATTTACTGTTCTTAACTTCCTCAATGATTTGCCCCTCTAGGTGCTAAGTGTACTGAACCGACACCTGAGGTGGCTAACGGATCTAAACCTGGTTCATCATCTGGGAATGATACTCAAGAATGTGATGATGGTGGTTTGAATCATTCTAGTCGGATAAATGGTGAAACTGAAGGTGCTGATTCAGATTCCCGATGTCCAAATGTTTCTACGAATGATAGTTGTGGAACCAGTAGTTCCTCAGATGCATCCCCAGATGGTAAATACAATGCTAACCCTAGCTCAAGCCATGATGCACTTGAGCTACAGAATAAGGCAGGACTTGATGATCCCGCCGAAGATAATCAGTCCGATGATGAGACTGATTCACAGTCTGGGAACAAGGAAACCGAATCTGCTTCGGACAGTGAAAATTTTGCTACCTCTATGGACTATAATGCGGTAGACAAGGGAAATAAAATGGTGGTATCGGATTCTGCTATCGAGAAAAATACTGAATCCCGTGAAGATGGTGATATAGATATGGATGCTGTAGATGCAGTCGACAATGTTGAAGAAACTCCATCAGGGGACAAGCTAGCTGAATCATCTGTCGGAGAATCTGATGAACATAACAGTCAGAGTGATACGACGAGTAAGGGTGTTAATCAAGTTGATAACGTAGCTGTTTCCGACAAACTTGGAGTTCGAGTCTCAGTTAAGGAAAACACACTTGCCGGTTCCGAGTCTGGGGAGAAGTTAGCAATGTCGGCTTCCCCCGTGAAGGCTTTAATCTCTGGTACACGTACAAATTGTGATGCAATAGAGATGGAAACTATATCAACGTTGGATCTTCGCAAAGATCTTTCTGGTTATTGTGAGGAGCATAATGTGTGTGATCAAGTGTCGAATTTACAGTGAAATGCTTACTTTTTGGGTTGTATTATGTAATTACCACAAGTTTTAGAAAAGAAAAAGATTTAATTTTTTCCTCTCCCACTGAAATTTTAAATTAGTATCTCATTTCAATTTTTTATTTCGAGTTTTGTTCAAATTACATAATTAGTTTGCTTTTTTCTTTTTTTTAAAAAAAATGCATATTAAAAAATTTATGGTATAAAGAATGGGTTGAAACAGTAAATTGTTTCCTGTCAATTTATAAGAATAAATTATGATTAGTGCTATTACTTTCAAATCTAATATATATATTTTTAAATAAGTGGTTGAATTGGTTAACTTGTGAATCGGTTTTTTAAACAATTTTTTAAAATAATTTATTAAATTAAATCGATTAAATAGATAGGATCAATCAAACTGATTGGATTAGGTACTAGTGGTTTAGTCGGTTCAATCATCGATTTAATCTTGAAAATTTTAATTTAAACCCTTATAGAATTGTTGTCAACACGGCATTAATTTGGTTGAAAAAATGAATAAAACACTATTTTATAAGTAAAATAAGTTATATTATTACGTAAATATCTTTGTTTTTTTTATATTTTAATAATAAAATCAATTAAAAACTCATAATGAAATTTAAATTTATTATGAAACCATAATTTTATCGATTCAATCAAGTTTTACTTTAATTTGTTATAAATTTTAATTTTAATTTTAATTATGTTTTCACTTTTATCAATATATATATTTAATTAACTTTAATTTCTTAATTAAATGGGTGTTATAGATTAATAAGATATAACCCGGTTGGAGAAATAATTAAAATATAATTTACTTGAGAAAATAATTTATAAAGTGTTTCATTATTTATTGAATGCCATTTTCATATCGCATTCCTATTTGTGGTCTCAACACATATACACATGAAAAAAATTACAAATATTTTTTTAAGTTTTTATTGTTTTACATTCACAAATACATGTTTGAACAACGAATCAACTCAGCCCATGATTCGGTTACGACTCAATTGATGTCAGCATTTAACACCGTTAGTGTCAGGTATCAAATTGATAGACGAAATAAAAAATTCAGGTACCAAAATGAATAAATTAAAAGTACAGGGACTGTGAAAGTAAGGGGTCAAACTTACTATTATCCCTATATGATATATGTAGACAAAGAATAGGAAAGAATTAATTCAGACAAAAGTATGCGCACCGACGGCGTAAGGTAGAGATAAGCATTACACGTGGCCTGTTCTGAAAGATCCACGCTAGCATCTGCTTAAGCTTTTTGACTTCCTTTGTTGCTCCGTTGCTAGGGTTTCTAATTTCTAATTTCTTCTGTCCTTTGGTTTCAGCGAACTGAGTCAGTCACCCGGACGAGTTAACGAACGAAAGAAAGTTCACCATGGGGTCGGTCCCCAATCCGGGTGAGTTAACCGAGTTAACTCAGCCTAGTTTCGATGAGTTCCAGCATCAAACATCTCTTATGACGGGCTGCACTCTTATGTGGAAAGAACTCTCCGATCACATAAGTTCACTTGAGGCAAATCTGATGAGACAATCGGAGGCCTTGAAACGGAAAATCGAAGCACTAGACTCGGAGACCAAGACCTCACTCGACTCACTCAAGAAGCGAGAACTCAGCATCGACGACAGCGTCAAGATTGCAGTCAACCGAGTCGAGCTTCTAAAAAAAGATGCTTTGAAAACCTTAAACGACGACAATCCCGACGGAGAAGTTGACAACGGAGACGGCCTTTTGCAAATCCTGAAATCAACGTGTTTGAGAATGGAAGCTAAAGAGTTCTGGAACTTTGTCTCCGGCCGTAAGAAAGATATCGAATTATTAAGAGAGAAAATTCCAGAAGCTTTATCGGAATGCATCGATCCAGCGAAGTTCGTTATGGAGGCCATATCGGAGGTATTTCCGGTGGATAAAAGAGGGAATGAGAGAGGAAATGATTTAGGATGGGCTTGTGTTTTGGTTCTAGAAAGCTTGATTCCGGCGGTGGTTGATCCAGTGATCGGAAAATCGAGGATGCTGATTACGCGGAGTGTGAAACAGAAGGCGAAAGAAATCGCGGAGACATGGAAAAGAAGCCTCGAAGAGAGAGGAGGGATTGACAATGTGAAGACTCCTGATGTTCATACTTTTTTTCAACACTTGATTACGTTTGGGATTGTTAACGAAGAGGAGTTGGGCCTTTATAGGAAGCTTGTTATTGGCTCTGCTTGGAGGAAACAAATGCCTAAGCTTGCAGTTTCGCTTGGCCTCGGTGATAAAATGCCTGGTATGGGGATTTTCTTCTCGTGATTGAATTACAGTATTTTCAAAACTTCTTATGAATTATGATTTAGTTTCTGTTAGTGAGAATATGATTAAGAGTTTCAAAAATGGTGCAGCTTATTAGAGGAGCTTGTGTTCTAGAAATTGGGTTTTTAACTTAAGCACTGGGAATGGGGATATTAATCTTCACTGTGATAGTGTAGCAAAAGTGCAGAATTAACTTAATTGTTGTAAAGATAAGTTTTTAGGGCATTTCATGAGCAGTATTGCTTGCATTTAGGAGTCTTAGATGCAATGAGTATGATATATATCTTCTTTTTATCCTTGGATGGTTGGCTGGAATCAAAATTCATTGGGCATGTTGGTTGAATTTTGGCTGGCCATGGGTACTTCTTCAAAATGAAGAATCCAAGCCGTAGTTGAGAGACGTAATTAAGTGACTCGTAATGAAAGATGTTACTTAGCTACTACTAATCTAACATGTTGGTAAAGCATTTGTCTTTTCTTTTGTAAGATTACATACTTTAGAGATGATTCATGCTTGTGTATAAGCTCGCATGTGATTTGACTGGTCCTTATATATAAAAATGTGTGTGTGTATGAAGGTATTTGTACACATGGTCTTCTCATTATGTTGGTTGATGTTTTTGGAAGATAGTTTCTCTTCAGAGGACCATTTACTTTTATCATTTTGGGACTTCGGTGCTGTGTCTTGTGAAGAGTTTACTAGCTAGTTGTTGTGGTTCAAATAGAATTAAGAACAAAGAACTTCATGTTGAGATAGGTAAAGCTAGATATTCATGGGGTTGGATTACTAAGAAAAATCTGACTTCAAAGGTGTTAGTAGTGGAGCCTAATGGATGTAACATGCATGACTCAAATAAGATTGAATGTCTAATTTTTATATCGATCTACGTTTAGGATAATTAATTTGTATGTTATTTTAACACTGTTAAATCCTTAACATGGTCAATATTTCATTGAAAATATAGCTTTTGTTGATCCTTTCTATGACTATTTACCATAGTTAATTGGAACCTGACTCATTAAATTACAATTACAAGATTGAGTTTGTAATGCCTTTTAAGTTCTTTTCTGCAGACATGATTGAAGAATTGATCAGTAAAGGACAACAGCTTGATGCAGTTCATTTCACTTATGAAGTCGGGCTCGTTGACAGGTTCCCCCCTGTGCCCCTGCTAAAAGCTTTCTTGAAGGATGCAAAGAAGGCAGCTTCATCTATTTTGGAAGATCCCAATAATGCCGGCCGGGCTGCGGTATGCCATTCTTTAGTTGTACTGATAATTGGTTTTATTCTTTACCATTAGTGATATTCAATTATCCTTTTCTTTGCGTAAGCAGAGTGTTCTGTTCTCTTGTTTGATTGCTGTCATATATTCTTTGTGGCGGTTAATGGTATTGAGGCTCACTTTTTATTGTGAGGATTAGGGATGTGGGATTTTCTCTAGATTTTATCTAAGAAATATTCATAAAAGCTCTTTGCATACCTTTTTATCTCCTAATTAATGCCAAAAACCATGAAGCCGGTGGTATTGACTATTGACAAATAGGTGGGAGAGATTGATTGGTCATGGTCGTCTATACCTTAAAGTATTCTTCATTTCTAGCAGTTATGTTTCTACTAATAAGTAGTAGTTCTTCATTTATACAGCAACTTGCTGCACGCAAAGAGCAATCAGCACTTCGGGCAGTCATGAAGTGCATCGAAGAGTACAAACTCGAGGCAGAGCTTCCCCCAGAAAACCTCAAGAAACGCCTTGAGCAGCTAGAGAAGACCAAGACTGAGAAGAGAAAGCCAGCTGCAGTTCCTGCTAACAAGCGAACACGGGCCAGTAATGGCGGTCCAATGCCTCCAGCTAAAGCTGGCCGTTCAACGAATGCATACGTCTCATCTTTTGCAGCACCACCGTCAATTGTCAGGTCTCCCTCACACCCTCAGTACCCTGCTGCAGTCCCAGCATACCCAACCCCCCCACCTGCCATGTACGGAACCCAAACCCCACCCACCTGTCCGTATATGTACTCACCAGAAGCATCCCCTCAGCTAGCTGGTTCTTACCCTGGAGCTCCCATGAACTATCCTGCATATGGAGGGTATGGTAATGGTATAGCACCAGCATATCAGCAGGCTTACTACTGATAGACGATGACTACACTGGAGATTGTAACTACTGAGATGACGACTACCAACCGAGCTAAGTTTCTTTCTAAATGGTTTTTTTGCTTGTAATGACCAACCATTTTAATGGTAGCAATGCCTGTGTGTTAATTATTATAATTGTTGTGTGCTTCTTGCATTTGACATGGTGAGAAGCTGTATTTCTAATGTTGAGTGGAACTTATAGTAGTTGTAGGTGATTGTGAAGTAATGAACCATGTCTTGGAACTCAAAAGACAAAACCATCTAGGGTTAGTTGTAGAAATATGTTCTGTTTATCTGAGACTTTACATCCTCTTCTTTTGGTTGCTTTCAAAATTTCAACAGAACAAAATGCCATTTGGAAAGGCTTTTTGGCAGTTTGATATTAAAAAAAAAAAAAAAAAAGTTCAATGATTTCCGGATGGTGTTTGATGAGAATTTTATTTAAATTTTGTTATTTTTTTCCTCCAAAATATTGTTGTTTTGGGATTACTTTCTTTCCTTTTAAGCATTATGTTTACATTTTTTTTTATCAATTTGATTATTATTATTTAGTTAAATTTGATTATTAAACTTAAAAAATAGATAAACTAGTCCCTGTTAAAAATTTATCTCTGTTTGTCAGTTTTTAATAGAAATTTTTAAACAAAAAGATCAATTTGTTTTTTGTCTAATATACAAGGATTAATTTACTCATTTTTTAAGTAAATAAGATAAAATATAATCTGACTTTTAATATACGAGTCTCCATGATACTTTAAGGCGTTTTGAGCTCACGTCTTCCTACATTAACAACAATGCCAATGTCAATTGAACTAAGACTCAATCAGCAAAATGTGTTAATTATTTAGTGCTTAATTTGAATTTTAAAGTTGATATAATTAAAATTAATAATTTTAATAATTAATTTTAATTAAATCAAAATTTAGCTTCGATTATTAAAATATAAAACTTTTATCAAATAATTGAAAACTTAAGGCTAGCTTAGGTTAAAATATGTGGTTAATCCTTGTACTTTGATAAAATTTGATATTTAGCTGATACACTTAAAAGGTTAAAATTTACGTATCATATTTTTCTAATTTAAAATTCTTAGTCAAATAATTAACTTTGTTAAATTTTTTGTCAAATTTCGTCAACTTGGCATATGAATTAAGCTATCCTCGTATGACGTTGCCTATAAATGATAAAAAATAAATATGTTAAATTGACAAATCTTGATAGAAACTACAAAAGAGGGTAATGATTAGGCTATAATTTTGAAATTGAAAAAGTAAGAGGATTGGATTTTTAAATTTTAAAGTACAGGACTAAATCTCAAACTATATAGAAATACAGGGATTAATAGCATCTTTTAACCGCTGGCTTTTGCATCCTACTTATAATCACGGCCCCAAAAATACAGTTCATTTCTCAGTCTTTTCTTGGCTTTTCTTGTTTTCTCCAGTTGTGTGCACTCATAGACTCCATAATTTTAGGAGCTTAAGAGATTGTTTCCTGATCTAAAACTACGCTTTATTCATTGGAAAAAAAGCACCTCCAACCTTAAAATTCATAACCTGATGGTCTTAGAAGAAGCAAATCTTTGTAGGCCTACCAACTGTTCGATGATTTGCCACTGAAAGCTTCTTCATTCTTGCCAATTTCGGTCCTCTTCTGCCAACAGCGACAAACCCCATATTCTAAATGGCGTTGCATTTGCTTAGAAAGACCGTTGCATACCCATCGATTAGGAATTCTGGGTTCCTTACAAGGCTGCGTAGTTTCAGCTCAGTGTTCCCTCCAGTTATCAATAAGGAAGATACCAAGCCGACCAACTACTCTAGTAAGATTCATCTTTCTCCTTTGTTCAATGATTGCTCTTTTAAATTGGGTTCTAATGGTATTGAGCTCGTGGATGATGAAACCTGGAGAGTCTCGTCGGGTTTAGCTCATGCTTACAAAGGGTTTGATGGGGAAATGGAAACACTACCCTCTATGGAAGCAGTTGATCAAAGGGTAGATAATGGTTCTCCTATAAGTGAAGATGATCAAGACTTTGATGACATAGATAATATGAGAATCCGGGGTAATCTTTTTTATAAAATCGATCGTGGTTCCAAAGAGTTCGAGGAGTATGCTTATGACTTCCATGGGAAGAAAGGTCCCAAGAACAAGGATGATCGCAAAGAAAGTAAAAATAAGGAGTCTTTGCATAAGAAAGATGATCCAAAAGAAAGCAAAAGGCTCGAGAAGTCAAATGTTAAACTACTTAAAGATGTTAAAAATGGAAGTGTTAGAAATATTCCTGACAAAGTGGAGGTTTGTTCGGCTGAGAAGAAGGTGAGAACTCCCACTTTTAATCAACTAACTGGTCCTTATCATGAACCATTTTGCCTCGACATTTACATATCGAAAGCATCGGTTCGCGCCTGCATCATTCATCGGGCCACTAGCAAGGTTGTTGCTGTAGCTCATTCCATTTCTAAGGATATGAAATTTGATTTAGGTTCCACTAGAAATGCTTCTGCTTGTGCTGCTGTGGGTTTGATTTTGGCTCAGAGAGCATTGGATGATGATATACATGATGTTATTTACACACCAAGGAAAGGGGACAGGTTAGAGGGGAAACTTCAGATAGTTCTTCAATCTATTATCGATAATGGAGTAAATGTGAAGGTTAAGCTTAAACAAAGAAGACCCAAGAAAGCAGTGCAGGTATCTACCACTTAAGTGCATTTATCTGGCTGTCCTGATGATATATTGGCTACGTTTTCGGTTTGCATTCTAAAGTTCTCGAATTTGTTAAATGAAATCACTGTCCTAACGATGCAATATTAGTTTATAGCAAGTAGATGCTTGTTCTTTCTGTTTCATGGTAGAAAGTATCAGTAGTTCTATAGATTTTCTGCCGTAGTAAATGTACATATGCTCGCTTTGTAAATGTTTGATTATTTGCGGGTTAATTGATGAAGCAGCTTCTTCTTTTTTGTTTCTTAAAGTATTTATGTCTGTATTTGACATATATTTAGATGTGGAAATGGATGATAACATTGATTCCTTGAAATATTAAAAAGAAGACTAATATAAGGCCTCTAGGAAGTGAATGCTAGAAACCAAGCATAACGAAATAGAATGTATTTGTATTTAGGCTTCCTTTGATTTGGCTTTGCATGCTAGTGAGGTGCAGTTGGGGGGAAAATATGGTACCAACCTCACTGGTCAGCCCTTTGGTTCAGCATGTTAGTCCAGTGAGAAGCCATCTTCACCACGCTGGTCAGCCCCAAATCAGCTGGAGATTTCAGCACCAATTGAAATTAACTGAGCTGTTGGTATTTTTAATAGACAAAAATACCCCTACTTTTATTTATTATTTTACCATTTTATTCTTGAAAGTTAAACTAATTTCTTTCCCATTCTTATTTTTCTTCAGATTTGGCAGCCAAATTCTGCTGAAAACTTCATCCGCTCTTCAACTCCTGCTTTCCTACTCTCCTCTTTTCCCACTTCTCCCGGAAAAAACACACCACCAAGAACAAGCAGACTCAAAGGAACTCTGTTTTTCGACTCATCCTATCAATCTTGTTCTCAACTTTGATCACTTGGTAAGTCAAAACCCTTCTTTTTCCACTATATATGTGTTTGAATTGTATCAAAGTAGTTTCTGTTTTTCCTTCTCATCTTGTTCTTAGCTAAGAAAATAATAACTATCTGTGCTCATTTGTTTGTGCGTGAGGATACTAGAAACTGTATGTAAACTCTTTGTGACCACATATACTAAGACCAATCTCGAATAACTCCTTCGCTACTCCAAAATCACTTGCCTTGTAGAAAGCTTCTATTAACATCCTGAAGGTAGAAATATTAGGATTTATACCCATTTGCAGCATGTCATCCAAGATAGAAGTAGTGTCCTGGATTTTCCCATTTTTGCAAAGACTGAATAATGTTATTGTGTATGCAAACATTAGGAGTAATCCCTCTTTCTCTCATCTCATCGGCAAGTCCATAAATTTCAAATATTTGATTTTTAGTTCCTAAGCTAAGTATCAGTGAATTATAAGTCTGTACGCTCTTATTACATCCTTTTTTCTCCATGTCCTTGAGAACTCGAAATGCAGATGAAATCTTTACTTCTTTACAAAAAATATGGATGAAAGTATCAAAAATAACCGCATCGGGTTGCAAGTTTTTACCCATCATCTCTCTGAATTTCTTTTTAGCTTCATCTATCTTTCCTGTTTTGCATAGAGCACTAATTATGATAAAATATGTAACTATCAGGAATACATTTCATGCTACGGCTAACATCATCAACTAGGCCAATAAATGAGTTCCCAAGGTTACCTAGAGCAGCACTTCCATGTGTCCACATCTCATGTGCAATTTCCATAGCTTTGTCCAGTTTCCCACTTTTACACAAACCATTAATTACAATATTGCATGTCACAGTATCCACACCATAGCCTTTTTCATTCATCTTTTGCAATAACTCTTCTGCCTCCAATATTTTACCCTCTTGCTATAGGCTATGCAGCAAAATATTACAAGTATAAGGCTTAGTTTGGATGGGTGGTGTGTTTACCTCTGGTGTGGTTAAAAACGGCAGTGGTGGTGAGATTAGTTACTGTAGCAGTGAGATTAGATACCGTAGCAGTGAGATTAGAAACATGATGAAGTGTGTGTTTGGATTCAAACGCAACTGTAGCGGTGAGGTGAGAATAAAAAATTACTATTAAGGACATCAGATTAGAATTGATATATAATAGAAGTTTTTTAAATTATTTTACTTTTTTAAAATTATTAAAATATGTTAATTTATAAATTCATTTAATAAAATATTAAAATGTATCTTCCAATATTTTAATAAATTATATAATTAATTTAAATTATTTATTAGATAAAATGATAATTTTTTTAATTTTTTATAGTTAAATATTTTTTATAACAATGATAAATATTATTTTCACAAATAGTAACATTATACTTGGATCAAATTTTGAAGTATCTAAACGGATAATTTTTAATTAAAAAAATATAGTAACATAATACGTAACAAGTTTCATTATTACTAGAAATTAGGTTATGATACAAAATGTTTTTACAAATATGGATTCGTTAAACTAGTTGCAATAGTTTCCCTTAACATCGTGATTTCAAGGTCACTTTCTCTGTTAGAAGAACTCGATTCACCTCTGTCAAACTGGCTTGAAGAAACTGGCATGTCGGGTATATTCTCAAATTCTCAAAAATTCACATCATTTGACCAAGCATGTCTTCGAATGTAATTATGCAAAACTATTGTTGCAATAACTATTAGAACTTGCTTGTTGAATGAATAACTTGGAATATCTCTTAATATTGGCTATTTTTTTTCACACTCCAAATGTTCGTTCAATCACAGAGCATAACGAAGAATAGGCATGATTAAAGATTTTTTTTTTCCAGATACTTGATGATTACCTCGACGAAAATCAGGTAAATGATATCGTTCCCCTTATATGGACTTAGAAAACCTACCATTTGTGGATATCCTGAATCCACAAGATAATATTTTCCTACAAAAAAGTAAAACATAATATCAAGTTTAAAAATAAATTAAAAATTTTAACATTTTTATGTAAAAAGTAATTAAAAAAATTAAAGTTCAACCTGGTGGAGGGTGTGAAAACTTTAACTATTGTTTTCTAAGTGCTTGCAAAAAAAAATCTACTATCATGTGCTGTTCCTTCCCAACCAGGAAATGTAAAAATAAAGCACACGTTGAAGTCACAAACTGCCATAATATTTTGAGTTGGTTCACATTTCCATCCGATATAAGGTATTTGACAAGAAGGCAAAATGCATGCTTTTATGTGTGTTCCATCTATGGTCCCAATACAATCCTTTAAAATAAATACAAGTAATGAGATCAAAGTTAGAAATAATTTATATTTTAAAAATATAAAGATTGTGTAAATTTTACCTTAAAGTGAGGCCAATATCTTGTATCATGTCGAATATGGTTTGGTACTTCCTCGAATTGACCTTCAGTGGGTTTAATCGTATTTATTCCCATTCGAGCAAATATATGTAACATATCAGTAAAAATTCGACTAACAGTTTTCCCAGATCGTTAAAATCGCTCTGTTGCATTTGAATTTGATTCTATATTTTTAAGAACGTACAATGATAATGTTAACTTCTCCATCGCCGATACTTTCCCATTCATTAAGCCATAATTTGTTTGCAAATCATGCAACAAGCTGTGAAATATATTTTTTGGCATCCTAAAACTATTCATGCAATGATCATTGTGCCCATTTAATACTTCGTCCACCCACATTTGACCTGTATAATTTGAATCCATACGTGGTTGCATAGTGAAATAAGTTTCATGGTATAATAATACACTGCTTAACACATATTCTTTCTATCTATGATAATTGTTGTGCTCAACTTGGGTAACAATTGTGACTATTCTTCGTTGAGCTTCTTCACTTAATTCAGGGGTATCATAATTCATATCAAAACTATTATACATATTGTTAAATTCATCCATAGCCTGAAAAAGTAATCAAATGAAAATAAATTAATATTTCGTGACATTCTATACAACATAGAAACTTGATTAAAAGCATAGCATAAAAATACCAAACATAAAAATATCATACATTAGTTTTACATATAAAAAAGTAGTATAGTTATATTACAATAATAATTCTAAGGAGCTTATGGTGGAGGTAGTTGATGGTATGGTTGGAAGGGAAATGAAGATGTTGCTACCAAGGATGAAAATGATGCAATTGGATTTTGTTCAGCATACTCACGTCGAAGCCACCAAACCCTATCATTTGGATCTAAGTTCAAAAACACTTCTCGTTTCACTGGTATTTGGAACATTTTGGTGACAAAATAGTACAGTTCATCTTTTTTTGGAATTTCATCTCCCAAAGTACGCAAAGCATACATTGCATTTGAAATAGTATATTGAGAGTGAGGAAAAATAATTTCATTCACTGACTTCCTTGGACTAGCCATACTCACACAATTTCTCAATCTGAGTAATTAATGTATTTCTTGATGATTTTCTACTTGAACTTGATTTTTTTCCTTTATCGTGTACAGCCCCAAGTGTTTACTTTCTTTGATTAGGAATTTTATGAGAAGGGTTTGATGGTACCTCATTAGGAGGAATACCTTCATTGTCGATACTATGTTTATCAGAAACACCAAATCCCTCATTAGGTGCATCATCTCCCATAGGAACCCTACTTGAAAGAACACCAGACGAAAGTGCACATGCGTTCTCTCTAGTGGCTACAATGCCACCAAACATTTGCCACATTAACTCATTCAATCGTGGTTCAATTTCTTTCTTCTTAGTATAACATTTAACATTTAACATGTTATGTAGGAAAATCCTGATTTTGAAGGATTTAAGAAGAAAAGAATTGAACCACGATTGAATGACTTAATGTGGCAAATGTTTGGTGGCATTGTAGCCACTGGAGAGAACGCATGGGCACCTTCGTCTGGTGTTCTTCCAAGTGGGGTTCCTATGGGAGATGATGCACTTAATGAGGGATTTGGTGATTCAGATGAACATAATAACGAGAATGAAGGTATTCCTCCTGATGAGGTACTATTAAACCCTTCTCATGAAATTCCTAATCGAAGAAACCAAACACTTGAGGCTATACACGGTAAAGGAAAAAAATCAAGTTCAAGTAGAAAATCATCAATAAATACATTAATTACTCAGATTGAGAAATTGTGTGAGTATGGCTAATCCAAGGAAGTCAGTGAATGAAATTATTTTTCCTCACTTTCAATATACTATTTCAAATGCAATGGATGCTTTGCGTGCTTTGGGAGATGAAATTCTAAAAAAAGATGAACTGTACTATTTTGTCACCAAAATGTTCCAAATACCAGTGAAACGAGAAGTGTTTTTGAACTTAGATCCAGATGATAGGGTTTGGTGGCTTCGACGTAAGTATGCTGAACAAAATCTAATTGCATCATTTTCATCCTTGGTAGCAACATCCTCATTTTCCTTCCAACCATACCATCAACCACCTCCACTATAAGCTCATTAGAATTATTATTGTAATATAACTATACTACTTTTTTATATGTAAAACTAATGTACGATACTTTTTATGTTTGGTATTTTTATACTATGCTTTTAATCAAGTTTCTATGTATAAAATGTCACGAAATATTAATTTATTTTCATTTGATTACTTTTTCAGGTTATGGATGAATTTAACAATATGTATAATAGTTTTGATATGAATTATGATACCCCTGAATTAAGTGAAGAAGCTCAACGAAGAATAGTCACAATTGTTACCCAAGTTGAGCAGAACAATTATCATGAAGAGGAAGAATATGTGTTAAGCAGTGTATTGGTACACCATGAAACTTATTTTACTATGCAACCGCGTATAGATTCAAATTATACAGGTCAAATGTGGGTGGACGAAGTATTAAATGGGCACGATGATCGTTGCATGAATAGTTTTAGGATGCCAAAAAATATATTTCATAGCTTGTTGCATGATTTGCAAACAAATTATGGCTTAAAGAATAGGAAAGTATCGACGATGGAGAAGTTAGCATTATTATCGTACATTCTTGTAAATAGAGAATCAAATTCAAATGCAACAGAGCGATTTCAACGATTTGGGGAAACTGTTAGTCGAATTTTTATTGATATGTTGCATATATTTGTCGAATGGGAATAAACACGATTAAACTCACTGAAGGTCAATTCGAGGAAGTACCGAACCATATTCGACATGATACAAGATATTGGCCTCACTTTAAGGTAAAATTTACACAATCTTTATATTTTTAAAATATAAATTATTTCTGACTTTTATCTCATTACTTGTATTTATTTTAAAGAATTGTATTGGGGCCATAGATGGAACACACATAAAAGCATGCATTTCGCCTTCTTGTCAAATACCTTATATCAGACGGAAAGGTAAACCAACTCAAAATATTATGACAGTTTGTGACTTCAACATGTGCTTTATCTTTGCATTTCCTGGTTGGGAAGGAACAGTACATGATAGTAGAATTTTTTTGCAAGCACTTAGAAAACAAAAGTTAAAGTTTCCACACCCTCCACCAGGTTGAACTTTAATTTTTTAATTTCTTTTTACATAAAAAAATATTAAAATTTTTAATTTATTTTTAAATTTAATATTATGCTTTACTTTTTTGTAGGAAAATATTATCTTGTGGATTCAGGATATCCACAAATGGCAGGTTTTCTAGGTCCATATAGGGGGAACGATATTATTTACCTGATTTTCGTCGAGGTAATCATCAAGTATCTGGAAAAAAGAAATCTTTAATCATTCCCATTCTTCGTTACGCTCTATGATTGAACGAACATTTGGAGTGTGGAAAAAAGTGGCCAATATTAAGATATATTCCAATTTATTCATTCAACAAGCAAGTTTTAACAGTTATTGCAACAATGGTTTTGCATAATTATATTCGAAGACATGCTTGGTCAAATGATGAGAATTTTTTAGAATTTGAGAATATACCCGACATGCCAGTCTCTTCAAGCCAGTTTGACAGAGGTGAATCGAGTTCTTCTAACAGAGAAAGTGACCTTGAAATCACGATGTTTAGGGAAACCATTGCAACTAGTTTAATGAATCCATATTTGTAAAAACATTTTGTATCATAACCTAATTTCTAGTAATAATGAAACTTGTTATGTTTTACGTTACTATATTTTTTTTTATTAAAAATCATCCGTTTAGATACCTCAAAATTTGATCCAAGTATAATGTTGCTATTTGTGAAAATAATATTTATCATTGTTATAAAAAAATATTTAACTATAAAAAATTAAAAATAATTATCATTTTATCTAATAAATAATTTAAATTAATTATATAATTCATTAAAATATTAGAAGATACATTTTAATATTTTATTAAATGAATTTATAAATTCACATGTTTTAATAATTTTAAAAAAGTAAAATAATTAAAAAACTTCTATTATATATCAATTCTAATCTGATGTCCTTAATAGTTATTTTCTATTCTCACATCACCGCTACAGCTACGTTTGAATCCAAACACACACTCCACCATTGTTTCTAATCTCACCGCTACAGTAACTAATCTCACCGCGGTGTATTTGGATGGGCGGTGTGTTTAGCTCTGGTGAGGTTAAAAACAGCGGTGGCGGTGAGATTAGTTACTGTAGCGGTGAGATTGGATACTGTAGCGGTGAGATTAGAAACAATGGTGGAGTGTGTATTTGGATTCAAACGCAGCTGTAGCGGTGAGGTGAGAATAGAAAATGACTTTTAAGGACATTAGATTAAAAATGATATATAATAGAAGTTTTTAAAATTATTTAACAATTACAAAATTAATAAATGATTAAAAATTATTACAATTATATTTATTTTTAATAATAAATAATTAAAAATGAATTAAAACTAGAGAAAATTTCAAAAATTTATTTTATTTAATATTTCAAAATTAATCATATATTTAATTATAGGGGCTCAATTCATTATTGAAAGATTATTGAAATTATTGAGCCTTTAGAAAAATAAAACATTATTGAAAGATAAAATAATAAAGCAACTCCAGAATAAGGGTCTTAATGCATGTTATTTCAAATGTTTGTCATCTGTAACTCAATGCAAGACATTGCTAGCACCAAATAACTTTAAAACTAAAACCAACCGTTGGCTAGTAACTGAAATAGCCTATGGCCACCATGTAGAACGTGCAATGTCGAGCCTTGAGCTGGTCATCAATGCTAAAGGGAAGAGTTAAGAATCACATATGTTGGGGTTTTGACAGCAGAGGAAAAAAACAGAAGCAAGTAACCCGGATGATGTAAAGGTTAACTTCATTACTTGAATAAGCAATATGCCATATACATAAGTAGTCTGGATTACATGTGTTGGTTTTTTTAACAGAAAACTAAGGAGGCAAAGAAAAACGAATGCAAAGAAAAATTGAATTTGATTTCCAAAAATCAGATCTTTTTCATTGACTTGAGAAGCATTTATGTTACAATGAAATATGGCAGTTAACTAATGTATAACTGCTCCCACTAATACATGACTAAAGCCTAGATAGAATTACAAACAAAATGTAGCTGACATACCAGCTATAACATCAAACATAAATCAACAACTACTCCTACTAACTTTAAGTATAAATTACATTGCAACTAAATCAAGTTACAAATGAACAAAATAAACAAAATGCTACTGCTTATCTGGTTCAGCTTGGATGCTGGTCTGCATGCTGGTTTGCTGCTGGTTTCCTGTTGCATTGCAGGCCAAAGTTCAACAACATCCTGTACTTTGCTTACTGACAAAGTAGTGCATATTGCAGGCCAAAGTCAATACAACTATGAACTTACAATGAAAAATATAACACCATTTTTCAGAGTAAATTTGTTGGAACAATGGCAGCAACAAAATAACAGAACAGAGAGCATAACAATGAAGCAAGATGCAAGAAGTATTTTTACTTGCTCACAAATGTGCAGCAAGGGAACTTATGGCTGATAGCCTATTCAGCTCATTCATTCAACTAGAAAAACAACATATTTATAGCCAAATAGTCAACTAACCCCACTAATCAGCATTGGGACTATTAAAACATTGCTTGTACACATAAGCAAGCCACCTAAACTAGTCATTCAACACCTAATGCATCAAGTTGTCATCAACTTGTTCATTTTCAACTAGTTTAATTAGGATGAAACTAAAGAGAAACCTTGCTGTTATGGCAAGTATACGTGCTGTAGCATGTCATCAAGCTGTATGCACTTCAACCAAAACATGTAACAGCAGCATGGTTGGCCAATTTCAACACTCCTCCTTGGACTCCATGCTGCAAATACCAGTCATTCATCAAGTTTTTGAACTTGCCAGCCCTTAGATGCTTTGTTTCAAGCTGACCAATTCATTTTCAACCTTGGCCTCATTCACAAACAAATCTGACTTACACACTTGACTATCCCAGTCTTTTGTGCCAAAGATTTGTTCACCAAATGGAGTCTTCTCCTCCTTCACAGCCTTGGTTGACAACTCATCTTACCTTGTTTCTTTGTTCACTACAATCCTGCTTCTTCTTGCACAAACAGTTCGTGAGTATAGTTTGCTTGCCTTCATTCTGCCATTTTGGCTTGCAATTCGACAGGCTCACACTTTGCTTACTGTCTTCAATAGGCTTGCAACTATACAACACGCATTGAGCTTCCACATGTTGCTGAGCTTACACCTTTGACAGATTCACATCTTTGCATATTGTCTTCAACAGGTGCCTTCAACAGGCTCGCACTTTGCTAAGCTTGCAGCTTTGACATCTTGCTAAGCTTGCACATTTGGAAAGCTCACACCTTTCCTTGAAACTCCTCCTCCAGCTTATTCAAGCTTGTTTGGGGGTCTCATAAGTTTGAGCCGATTCTATCTTCTCTACAAGCAATCCTTAATGACTTGCTTGTGCTTTGACAGCTTCTTTCTTTTTAACAAGCAACGGAAGCAAAATCAATGGCCCCGTAAGACTTAGGCTCTTGATACCATTTGTTGGAACATTGGTAGCATGCAAAAGAAGAGAACAATACAAAGAGCAAAGGAGGAAGAAACAAAGAACAATTTACTTGCTCACAAATGTGCAGCAAGGGAGCTTATGGCTGATAGCCTATTCAGCTCATTCATTCAACTAGAAAAACAACATATTTATAGTCAAATACATCACCAAATAGTCAACTAACCCCACTAATCAGCATTGGGACTATTAAAACATTGCTTGTCCACATAAACAAGCCACCTAAACTAGTCATTCAACACCTAATGCATCAAGTTGTCATCAACTTGTTCATTTTCAACTAGTTTAATTAGGATGAAACTAAAGAGAAACCTTACTGTTACAGCAAGTATACGTGCTGCAGCATGTCATCAAGCTGCATGCACTTCAACCAAAACATGTAACAGCAGCATGGTTGGCCAATTTCAACAAAATTTATGCCAAATGCTAATTGTTTATTGAATGTTGACACCATTTTTTTTGATAAAACGGAGTCGACTTGGATTTTAAAAAAATAAGAACGAAAATGGGAGTCGTCACCAATCCTTTTTTATGATGTGTGATCGGGTCACCTCGTAAAACGATTGTTTTTAATAAATGATTTAGATTTTATTAAAACAACGATTTTGGTCCACGAAATTCAGAAAATAGGTTCGGGAGTCGATTACGCACGAGAAAGGGTTAGCACCCTCGATACGCCCAAAATTGATACCTAGTCGATTACTCAATGTCTTAGTGTCGAAAATTAAAAACTCGAAAAGAATTTAAAAATACAATCCCTCTTTATTGTGTTATTTTAAAATTACTCGAATAAATAAAAATAGAAAATGCTTCCTTATTTCGAAGTAACAGGATGTCACATCCAGTAAGTTAGGACCCGACATCTCGTATTTTGAGAATAAGCTTGCCTTTTATTTTTTTATTTGAACCTCAATTATTTCAATTTTAAAAGGATATTCAGTTATTTAGGATCAACGCGAGAAAAATCGAAGCTCAGTAAGTTAGGGCAGGATTTTCTCGAGTTTTCTAAATACAAAATATTGCCTTATTTTGAAAGTTTAAAAAGGATATTTGGCTATTTTGGTTGAACGAGAAATCGAAACCCAGCACGTTAGGGCACATTTTCTCGATTTTCCAAACGCAAAACATAGCCTTATTTAGAAAAAATTTTCTTTTTGATGTATGGTGTTAATATGCATAGCAAAACAATAATGAATATGATGGCATAAAAACAACACGAGCAATAGCAACGAAAATAAAATTATTAAATATAAATAATAATGAAATGAAAATAAATAAATAAATAAATAACGAATAGATGTAAAAAACGTATATACATGAATGTACACAAAATTATGAAAATATGAAAAATCTATGTACGTATACATATTGTGAGATTATTAAATATAAAAATATATGTAAGTATGTATATACATAGGTATATGAATTGAAATATGTAAATATATAAGTATATATATGTGTGTAGAAAATATGAAATATGAGATATAAAAAATATATATTTATAACAAATAAAAAATATGTACATATATATATATAAATTATAAGATATAATAAAAAATGTATATAAGTATATATATATATATATATATATATATATATATATTATAGAAAAAATATGTACGTGTATATATGTATTATAAAAAAACGCACGTATGTATATATAATGACTTAAATCAAATAATACAAATAATAAGAAAAACATTAGTTAAATAATATATATATATATATTATATATATATATGACTTAAAATAAATAATAAAGGAACTCTCTTTCTCTTTTAAAAAATAAATAAATAAATGAATTAAAGGATGAAATTAAAATCAAATCAAAATCTGGGGGGTCCAAACTGTAAATAAATAAAAAAGGATTGCCAGTGACCGAAATGAAACGTGCTCAAAACTCAAGGGACCGATTGTGAAATATCCCCCAGATCAAAACACAGCGTTTTAACCGAGGGATTGCATATGGTCTAAGGACCAAATTGAAACAGACGCGAAAAAGGAAGGACCGCGCGCATAATTATACCATTTAGGTAAACACGCGGATCCTCAAAATGGGCGGGTCGGATCTCGGGTCAGAGGTCCAAAACGACATCGTTTTGGCCTCTGAACCCCAAGATCAAAGAGCCGCCGTTTAGTTCTCTTATTTAAACCATTTTTTTTTTTTGAAACTTCATTTTTTAGATGCAAAAGAAAAAAAACTTCAAAAAGCTTTTCTTTTCTCTCAAACCCCTCCCTTCTTCAGTCCAAGGTCCGGCCACGATACCGCCGACGAACGGTCGTCGTCGCCGCCGTAGCCGGTGGCCGACGATAAAAGAAAAAGCTTTTCGGCCCCGAAAAAACACACGAAGGCCAAGCCTTCTTGATTCCCAAAGAGCAGAAAGGGGAGGATCTCCGACGCCCTCCTCGGCCCAACATCGGCGACAGGGAAGGGCTTCCGGCGACGGTCGCAAGATCCACCAGGTAATCCCTTCCTTTCTTTTTTTTCTTCTTTTATTAATATTTTTTAAAAGTAGATTTGTAAAAAAAAAAAGATAAATGAAATAAATAAATGAATCGAAAAAAATGAAAAAACAGTAATCTTTTGTTCTTTTTTATTTCTAATCCGTCAAAAACCTAAGAAGAAGAGTACAATTGCCTTATTCGGCCTTTTATAGCCGATTACAAACGTTTAATCTCTGCCTCATTTGTCGTTTTCTATTTGTTTTCTCTATTTGTTGTTTTGTTGGTTGTCTTTTGCAGGTGATAGAACAGTGTCAGATGCGCGTGGATGGGGCGCTGGCATGCGGCGGCGCGAAGGGCACGCAAGGAAGCCACGTGCGGCGCTGGGGGTGGACCTAGGTGCTGCGCACCTAGGGTTTCTGCCTCTTCTTTTGCTGAAAATGTTTTTGCTGTTTGGGCTAGGTTATTTGGGCTTAGGGTTTTTGTATTTGGGTTTGGGTTTTGTTTTGGATATTGGGTTTTTTAGTGTGTTGGGCCCGGGTAAATTTTGGGCTTTACATTGAAAATATTGAACCCTGATGAACACAAAACAAACTTGAATTTAGTAAGACGGCATTAGCATCAGAAATTAATGCACCAATGGTTCTAGCAAAGCAACAAAACCAGAGAAAATGTTGCCAAAATCACCAAAAAAGCATCATAGTCATCTGATCAGCTGCACTAATTACATTCCAAGAAGAGAGTAAATTACACCAAAACAAAAAGAATATTTTATCAACTAACCACTCTTCAAGAAAAACAAATATCAACTCAAATGCATCCTTTGGGAGGATCACCCCTAGTTCTTCTTGAAGCTCCCTCCTGAACAAATAAGATATTTAGCAAGCATTGTGTTTTAACACTAGATCAACCAAAAAGGGATAAATTTCTAACAATAATAAGTTCACCAAGTAATAGACGATGAAAAAATGGGCCAACAAGGTAAAAAGAAAATCAATGGATGCTGATCTCCAAAGAATTTCTTGTGTTCAAAGTTACTACAAAGGAATGGACAATAAGATATTTAAATAAAGAAAGAAAAGAAAAAAAAAAGACTCAGATGTCTTCACTCCTTCCGAACAAAAAGGTTTCTTGGCCATCTAGAAACCACTAGGTTTACCATCAGTTAGGAAACTATCAATTAGATATTTAAAAGAAATGTATTAACCAAATCTAGCAAGTATATAAAACAACAGAAAGTAGCAATGATAAACAAGAACATGGGGAGAATATCTGTGCACGGCACACATAGAAAGATTAAAGACCGAACAGTTTTTCAAATGCCCTATGAAAGAAGCAGCACTGAAGACTAGTAAAATTGGATTCACTTACTGTGCTGTTATTAGCGATGAGTCACCAGCAGATATATCGCCAGCACTGGAGATATCCCACAACCCTGGCCACGAGTCCTTGCAGTCTGCACGTTTTTGGAGAAGAAATTCTTGTGTACTCTCAGCAAAAATCCAGACATGGACTGCTTTATGGTAATCCCCATCTCGATGGACATCTTCCCTGCAAAGAGATCACAATAAGTTACATATCAAGAAACTACCATTATAGAGAAACGCCAGTACAGAAATCATAAGCAACCTCTAACACACAATAATACTCAAAATGAAATATTTTATATCAAATGTATGCCTCCCTAGCTCTAGCTTGCAAGTTTTCCATTCTCAGTTCCAATTTTAAGGACCATAAGCAGCCCCCCTCCAACTCACACACACACTTGAAAACTTTCAGTTCTATAATCCAGATTGAGTACCAAAAAAATTAGGGGTTCATTGAAAGAAATTACAAACCAAATCAACAAAGGAAGCTATTACTACCATTTTCAAGGAACCAGCTTAACTAATCTCAAAGGTTCTATCAAACCCAATTTACAGAAACTGCAAATAACAAGTATAGCTTAAATTAAATTGTCCTATAATTTTCCAATTTGATAACTGCAAAAAAATGTTTTCTGCTAAGAGTAAGCAACAGACAGTATTGAAAATAAATAAAAGAGCCGGTTGTAAAGTAATCCTTTATGTTGAAAGATCAAAAACAGATAATCCAGAAATGGACAAGAATGAAGGGACGTGCCTGGGCTTGGAAACGCCAGTTTTTTTACCGGTTTTAGTGAGAACGTCGAGATACTCTACTTGCTCAATGTAAGGCTCTGCCATTGTTTCTTTCGATGAATCAGACTTTGTCTTCGTTGACGAATTTGGTAAATTGCATGCTTCTTTATTTATAGCTGAAGACAGAATATGCTGAGAAGAGAAGATGAAGAACGGAAGAATGAAAAGGAATGAAGAACAGAAGAAGGAGAAGGAGCCTTACCTGGATGAAGGAGGAACCAGAAGAGGTCCTTGACCAAACTGATTTGCAACCCAAGGGGAAGGGGAAAGGGAAAGGGGAGAAGAAGGGTAACCAAACATCAGAAAAGCTTGAAGAATGCAACTGAAGAATATATGGGTAAAAGAGGAAAAGAAAAAGCAATTGAAGTTGCTAAATTTTTACTGGAACAAAAGGCTCCAGTCTGGAATGAAGCCTCCGGTGAGGTGAAATGCATTTTCAACGCACTGAATAATGCTTTCTAAACAGTCTTGCGTTTACTAACATTTCAGTTGTAATTTTTTTTAGCCTAAAAAAGCCAACGTACTGAGATCCAGTTGCATCCAAAGGAAGCCTTAGTGTAGTGCACCAGAACCGTTTATATACATATATCTATTCCCCGAGGGGGGGTAGGTTAAAGGCAGACACTGATTAGTGTAAGAAACTGATGATTGAAAGTTACCTACAATACTAAGTGGAGCTTAGACATCTTTTTGGTGTACTTTCTCTGTAATAATTTTGAACATTTGCAGGCCTTTGCTAAATGCATCATTAAATAGAATCCTGGTTTGCATTGGCTGGAATCTAGGGATCCATGATAAAGCTGCCACTGGAGCCATCACAATAACTCCAAATAGTATTTCATAGAATCGAGCCACGGAATCCACAGAGTGCCAGAGTCTGGTATGCCGAAGAAGGGGTCGAAATACCTGAGCAATCGATGTAAGTTCCCAACCAGTGGGAATAAAAGCCAATAGACTGGTGAAAATATCAACATATTTCTGAAAAAAAAGATAAAACTTGGTGCACCCCTTTTTCTAAAACAAAGACAAAGTTTATATTTCCATTGACAAGAAATAAACTTAACTAATTTATATGTCAAAAAATGAGAAAACAAAGGTCAAATATTCATGAATTCAAAACATGCAATGCAATTTGGGAATTTTTTATGTTATATTTTAGAGATTTTTCTATTTTTAAGGATTTAAATGTAATGTTTTGAGATTTTTTAAAATTGTATTTCTTTATTGAACTCGAGGTATCTTCAAATTCAAACTCGTATTATTGCTTCAATCAATAACTTGATGATATTTTAATTAATTTTTATTCATTATTTTTATTAAACAATAAAGTTGTTAATTATTAAAATTTCATAAAAATTTAATAAAATTGTTAATTATTAAAATTTCATAAAAATTTAATCTGAGTCTTTAAACATTTTTTTATTCATATTATTCTCCAAAATTGACAACATTTTCTAATTTAATTTTTGAATTTAGATTTTATTAAAATTTAATGATATGTTACTATGAAATAATCGTTATCACTTAAAATTTTTAAAAACAAAATATTTATAAAATAATTACAATAAACACGCCTTTAATTGAAATGATTATGATAATAATTAAAAGTAATGCCAATAAATAGATTTATTAAAAATGAGCTACAATAGTGAGTGAAGCTTAGACATCCTATTGATGTACTTTGTGTGTGATAATCTTGAACATTTGCAGGCCTTTGCTAAATGTATCATTAAATAGGATCCTTGTTTGCATTGATTGGAATCCAGGCATCCATGATAAAACTGCCACTGGACCCATCACTATGACTCCAAACATTATCTCATAGTATCGAGCCAAGGAAACCACGGAGTCCCACAGTCTGGTATGCCGAAGAAGGGGTTGAAATACCTGAGCTATGGATATAAGTCCCCAACCAGTAGGAACAAGAGCCAACAGGCTGGTGAAAACATCAACATATTTGAAGGCTGTGAACTGTCTCAGTGCAATAACAAGAAGTATTCCAAGTATCATCAAAAGGAATTTAGCCAGCCGAACATATATATACTTTTTTGCCCCGTAGTTGTCCCGAACATACGACATAGTTAGATAGATTCCGAATGCTGCGAATATGAAGATCCAAGACCACAAGTAAACGAAAACACTCCCACTTTGGCCTGAAATTCCCAGATGGTATACAATTCCATATTGGAAAAAGAAGAAACGTAGGTTCAAAATGATTTCCAGTAGCTTTCCCCATAGGCTGGTTGTGACTAAATGGTGCTGCTCCTTGTACCACCAACTTTCCCAGCTTTCTGTAGCCTCTGCAAATATGCTGCCGCGGTGCCAAATCCAGTTCATGAAATTATCAAAGTCGTCTATGGTCTTTAGCCAATCGAAACCCGAAGGATTGAATAGGAAGGGAGCAAATATCCATGAGAGAACTAGCAGCCAACATGTGACTGACATGTCTATGTAAAAAAATGTGACCTTGGCTGATGGGGTGTATGTTGCATAAACCATGAGAATCAATCCGATCTCAATGGCCTTTATGAAATGGCTGCGTGCGTACAATCTGTAATTCTCTGTGAAACTTGTGTGTTGTACGACGAAATTACGCCCGGTTTGTCGATACTTTGCACCTCCGTGAAGGATGGTCCGACCAAAGAAATGTGCGCGTGTTCCCATTGAGAATGTGTAGAAAGCAATTGAAAGCTGGAGCTGCATAACCAAGAATTCCCAAATGGCTTCAAGGAAACCGTTCTCGACGTAGCTCTCGAGTATTGCTGGAAGTGTGGTAAAGAGACCAAACTGGATGATGAGGTCTTGATTGATAACAGCGCTCAGTGCCTTCTTGCTGTTGTTATCGTACCCTAGAATGGAATTCTCGACACCACTGAGAGCTAGATAAAGTTGACCCCACAGTAATCCATAGACAGAAAGGATGATCACTGTTGTATTGAAGAAATATCCAATTGTTGTGTGAAAGAATGATAACATCCTGAAAAAAATCAAGTCTTTGACCCAACCTGTAAACATCTCTGCTGAGGAATTGTTCACCACTCCCACAAGCTATCTTCGCTTCAAAGGTTGATATTTGATTCAACCCGAGGTCTCGTCCTTTGCCAACTTGAATGTATTCATGGTGTGTGACACTGCCCCCTCGCAAAGTACAGTTGAAGCCGGCAAAAATGTCCTCACTGATATTAATCACTTTGGAGGCTTTACTAAGGCCGCCACGAGTCATGAACCAAAGCCTATCGAACACATCGGGATGGCCGTAATGCATTCGGATTTTCAGCGGATTTGTAAAGAGACGTTGAAATAAGGTAACAAAACTCGTTTCCTGTGCTGACATAAACCAAGCAACTGACGAAACAGAGCCACTGAAAATATGTTCTCTAACTCCCAAGATAGTTGGTCTATGGATTCCATGATGGTGCTTGAATTCTTCCAACAGGTTACGGATTTTTAGTGCTTCCTCAAAATAGTTGTCTTGGTTCATATCAATAGTTTGAACTGCATCACCACGAGTGAAGACAATGCCATGGTTTTGATTCTCGGGTTTGCCTTCTCCAATGGTCATTGGACCAGGCAACTTGATTCGATATATCTCCACCTCCCGTTGTAATTGCCGCTCATACTTAATGAGAACCGAGTAATATTCCTTCTCATCCCTCCCTGTTGAAACTTGATCAACATAGGCCATCCGAAGGGCTTCATTGTGTTTCAAAAGATCAATGATTTCCTCAGCACGAGGGTCCCCTATGGCCTTATGTTCCCAATACTTCTGACATGAAACAACATATGTATACTTCATCAAAGCAATACCTTCTTCCTCTTTTGTTATGGTAATATCAGTCTCCGCTGAAGAATCGAGAAAAGCTAGCAGCAGTAGAGCTCGATAATAGTACATCATGCCTCTGACCGTGCGTGCAAATGTCTGGCCTCTATAAGATGCCCAAAGCCTTAAATCTCTTAACTTGGTTGTCCATATTTCATCTGCTGTCACCATTCCCTCTCTACGCATTCTTTCGATGAAGTTCTTCCACTCATCATCATAAATGGTCTGCAAATAATACAGGATGGAAATCCCATCTTCGTTCTTAGTTTTGAGTGTTTCTTTGCTGTACAACACATCTTCATCGTTGAAAGGGGTAAGGACACTGAAAGCTATCATCTTCTTCACTTGAGGAGCTCGAGGCATTTTCATAAAGAGTGAGTTATTAAAGAAAGCGAGTCGACGCCTTGCCTCGTTATTAACAGGAATGGTATGCATGGAGTCCCTGGTGGTAAGAATTGTACGCAAGCGCTTAACCTGCATATAGAAGTCCCTGTTACTAGAATCCAGCGACTCAACTGCGTTCTTGAATAGCCACCTCGCCATGGCGAACCGACTCTTGGGTGCCAGTCCATATTCCCTCAACTGGTCCATTGTCTTTGCTTTGAAAAGGTAAGGAACAACAACTGCATAAAGTGACTGCATAGCATTAGCAATCTCATTCACACTCTTGTTTGGTTTAAGCAACAGGTCAACAAGTTTTATCAACTTGGAAAGGATTTGAAGCAGTGCAATCATTCTAAATGTCTTAGTCAACTTCTCGGTCTCGATAGAATGATCAATTTCCTGAAACAAGGCTTTGAGAATGGAATGCTCCTCGGTATTGCTTTTGATTAGTTTTTGAAGCATCAAGTACTTGACACAATCATATGTTTCAATCACAGCACAACGCCTATACTCATTCTTGCATATTTTATACCAGAGCCGGTTATCCGGCGCATCATATAAGTCCGTAGCCAGATCAAGAGCACGTAGCAACTCATTCCCCAAAAGAAAACAAGGCCAACGAATGACCCTGATTTCCCATGAATTCAGAGGCAACTGTAGTAGCTCAACCTCTTGATCAGATATGATATCTTCTTCCCTAAATGTGGTAACTATTTCATTCCATATGAAAGCAAACTTGTTAGCCTTAACCTGGTTTGATTCGAGCTCGACCATTTTTAAAGGCAGCTGCAGCCCACATCTCACCTTCAGCTGATGAATGGCTTCACACAGTTTTTCCCTTAAAGATCCACCAGTGATCTTTATTTCCTCTTGTGGCAGCAAATTGAATTGAATGGCAGTGGCAAAGAACCGAAACCTCCATCGCAGCTGCTCGATGTTTTGAATTTCACCCAACAGTTGCAGCAACCCCATGGCAGCCCCCACAAAGGGAGAATAGATTGAGTACCAAACCTGAGTATCAGCCAAGTAAATCAACACCACAGGCATCCACAACAATCCGATAATGAACTTGTTGCTAACACTGAAGATGGCTTGCCAGTTCCCCTCACAGTCTGCAATTGTTGAATCCAACAATTGTTTTGTTGTGCTAATCATGGGCTTGATCTGGAAGAAGTAACTGAAGGTAAATTTTGTACCTAACACCACAACCCAGAATAGAACATACTTGATTCTATCAACCAGACCTTCCCTCAATCCTTGACCGATATAACAGTTACCATGGAACCACCATGATAGCAGGTTAAATACTTTAGCATTCAGCCAGATACAAGGAAGGAAAAACAACACTAATTCAACCATATTTGGTAACCCATAAAGAAATGCAAGCCTCAGAAAAAAAGTTACCCTTTGATTAGCCTCATTAGACCAATGCTTGTCGTGGTACCTTTGCACCCAAATCCTTGTGTAACAAATCACAAAAGTGCCAGTCCATGCTGCAGCAACTAAAATCCTTAGCACCATCCTAAGAACCAGTCCCCACGTATGTCTCGAAACACGACTAAACTCCATAGCTGGTTCAAGTAAAGCATGGAAAAGCCTCATTCCACTCCAAGTGATGAACAATGATAAAACTCGAACAGTAGCATCCTTGTTATCCAAAGCCAGCCATGTAAACTTCTTCTCCTCCCAGGCCAGATTACCATTATGTGAAGGAAGAGAAACAACATCACCCATAGCCTGTCGAAGCTTCTGTAGACGTTCCAAAACGTCCTTCGTTCAACAAACCCGGTTTTCCTTTCACTTGTAAAGTAGACATCAAGTCGCCAGTTGAGAGTATGAAAACAACTCTTGCTCCAAAAGTACTCGTTGAAATCATCATAGTTCCTCCACGTATCATGGGAAGCGGTTCCATTTTTGCTTTTCGCTACCTCGGCCTTGATCGTATCATATATTGGCTTTACAACGAGATTTAGAAACGCATTTTCCCCTGATAGCGATGGTATCCATGGCCGTCCCGTGTCTTCATCAATGTAATCTTTTAGGATTTTGTTCAATTCCATGGCCATGTGATGAAAAATGTAGCAGATGCATTCAGGCATGAACCTCAAATTCGCGGATTCTCCCCATATCAATAAATACAGTCCAACGTAAAGCAACTCTCTACGAGTATCAGAATCAAAACTGTCAACGTTGGATGCCTTCCCCAGGTAAGAACACCAGTTACTGTAGTTTTCGAGTAGCTTACAGCGGAATTCGCTGACGACTATGACTTGGAAGGTTCCATTGTTGTCGGCCGGTGGCAGAGAGAGGCGCATATGGGCATTAGCCAAGTGGAGAACAAGGTGTTCCCTTTGGTTCTTTACGTTATCGTGTTGGAAACCAAAGAATAGTCCCAACCAATCGAGGATGTCCATGGAAGGAACCCACGGGGAGAATGGTGGCTTTCGTAGGTCACCTACGGCGCGCAAGGATGATAGGACGACGTGTACTTGAGGGTACCGGAGGCCGGGATGATCTATGCGGAGATTATGTATGGGGATTATATTGTACGGTTCATCTTCTGGCGGTGGTAAGAACCGTGAGCGAGGCCGGTGACGTGGCAGAGACATGGCTTAGGCAACAAAACTGGAGTCTCCGGTTGTCTTAAAAGGCGTTGAAACTAGAATTTTCAACGTAATTTCTTTTTTCGTATTGTATTTGAGTGAAATAATAATTATTATCAATAAAAAAGAGAGAAAATTCTCTAAAACAAAGAAAAGGTTATATACGAAAATGAATGTGGAAAGTTGATGAATGTGGAAAGTTGACTTTGTTGATGATATCTGGGAGGATGATAACGACAAGTAATGGCAACCACACACTCCATTGACTTAAAACAAAACAGAAACCCCATCTTTTGCTTATTTTACAAAGCAGGACACCATTTTTATATATAGCTGCTACACACTGCGTACTCTCTTAAACACACAAGATTTCACTTCCCCAGCATTATATATAACTTAAAAAAACTACATATAGATGATGAAGCTATGTATATATTATTATGCGTTGACGTTCTCATTAAGCCTAGCAGCTGCCGCCATAGATGCTGCCACTCCTCCTGGATGTGTGGCTACATTTGGATTGTTCCTCAGCTCTGCACTCACCACTCCTTCAGCATCTTGCCTTGTCACTGCTTTATCCGCCGGTAACTTCGCCGTTGCACCCTACAAAGTATAAATATAATTCTCAGTCTTTAACTCTCAATGTTCTGTAATGTATATTGAGATACACCCTAGGTCTTAAGTGATTGTTTTGTACCGTTAAAACTTGATTCAGCTTGATCTTTTCCTCATCGCGATCCAGGGTCGCGTTATGAGCCGCGGCGGATTGAGCAGTAGCGGCGAGTCCGCCGGGGATTATGACATTCGAACCAGTCGCTCGAACTTCCGCGGCTTGAACGGCAGCGGCATCGCTTTGATCGACGGGCTTATCGCCCGCTGTTTTAGCAGTTGCTTCGAGGGCTTCACCTATAGTTATTGCGTTTTGCTGCACAGCGCCCACTTGGCTTGTCATAACCGGTGTTGCTTGAACATATTGTCCCACAACCTAACAATGAAACGAACGAAAGCATAAATTTTAATGTGTTCATTGGAGAGGTAAAAATTAAAAGAAATAAATGATCAAAACACCTGGCCGGCGACTGCCTCAGTGATTATACGCCGACCAGCAACATCAGTTTCAGCGACGCTAACGCCTTGTTCACCAGCAATGTCAGTTATATCATTATGACCCACAACGCCAACTTGCTCGTTCCTCGTGGCGGCAGCTTGCATCACAGCAGCGGTTCCACCTTTCTGGGTCTGACCCAACACTTGGGTCTCAGCTGTTTGCATCATGGCTGCATCTTGGGGTGCGATAGGCTTGTTGGCTAACTCACCGCTCACGTTGAAAACATCTCCATATTTGATAGGCTCTTGGTTCTCACCTTGACCTGCTGGTTGTTGAGGCCTCCTAGGTTGTCCCTGGCTCATCTTGGGTCAATAAAAATATAATGCGGTACCGTAAGGATACTTTGTTGAGCTCGTTGGTGTTTGTATATGGGGCACATCTTATGTACAAAGAGTATATAGAGGGGATTGACCGGTGGATCGGAATGTTGGAGCCTTAACACGTAACCCAACATTGACACGTGAGCGTACACCTGGCTCTTTTGTGAAGGAGGAAGGTGTCCGAAAGGTGAGGGACACTTGGCATAAAAGTTATACATATGGCAATTTCATAGCTTAGCAGCCAAGTGTAAGCTTACCTCAAGGACTAATTAATTAAAAATTTCACCTAAAGACTAAATTTATTTATTTTTATTGGGACTAAATTTATTTTAATTACTTTTTTATTATAAAACAAAGTAAAAACCTATTTGACTCATAATATTTTTTTCTGATTCAATCTTAACTTACTAATAATTGTTGTATATAATATATAACATATAAATAATTTATATTATATATTATAAAGTATTTTCAAATAAAATATATAGTATTAAAGTTTTATATTATTTATAATATATATAATGGAAAACAAAGAAAAATGTAATTAAAGAGAGGTGTCTTTACGTAAATATATATAACTATTCATAAACTTTTCTAAGAAAAATGTTGTGTCTTTTCAAAGAAGCACGTAGGTACCTCTTAGTATTCTATATATAAACACCAAAAATGAGAATTAATATAGAACTGAGTTCTAAGGGAATGATACTTCTAAAATTATATTCTTACTTTCTTGTGTGTTTCTAAATTTCATTCTAGTTTAAAATAATTGGTAGTGCAATACGAATTGTTCCGTTCGAGTAAATGCATTGTATCTTGAAAATAGTATTTGTTGATTGTTCTGCACATGGAGAGGAAACAATTGTTCTTAAAATAGTTTTATGGAAATGCTTACCTTTACAAAATATTGATTTTTGGATCCAATCAAAATATTTTTATACAACAGTTTCCATTCTCGTCTCGTGGAAAGTTATTTTCGCTCTGCTTAGTCCTATCTCCTTCTAGGGGTATTTTAGTGATCCGAACTGACTGGATCAAGAAGCGGCTGAGGTGTTGTCCAAAACAAGAGGTTAAGCAGGTTGATGCATGAACTGGTACATGTCGAACTAAAAAACCTGATTAGAGCGATTTTTCTATTCTTATTTTATGAATTTTTAATAATTTTTAATCAAACTAGTCGGACCAATAACATGACTAATTCAACTATCGATCTGGTTCTGAAAATCTTGATTGGCACTAGACGTGTTCATAGTCTAAGTGGCTCATCTGACCAACTTTAGGCCGAGCTTGGGCTTAAATTTTCAAAACAATCCAACCCACTTTACTATTAAAAACTAAAAATAATTTCTATTTATATATTTTTATAATTAAATTTAAATAAAACTATTTTTATTATGGTTGTAATTGTGAAATGGGTCATTTGGACCGACCGAATTTGGAATTTTTTTTTTAACTTGGCCTAAACCTGTTCGTCCATGAACACCTCTAGTTGATACTATTACTATTGCAATAACCAAAATTATGTGGATTTGAAAGTTCATTTAACATACTGGTAAATAGAACAAGTAAATATTAAACTTACATAAGCTCAAAGTCCCTCCCCAACCCATAAATAAGAGGATAATGCGCTTCAACGCACTCGAACCTACATCTTTCTACATTGACAACAATGCCTGTGTCAATCGAGCATTATTACTAAACTAAAACAATGGAAACTTTCAAGTTTCTCAATCAATTTTATGGACTTGCAATTCTAACTTCACCTAGTTAATCAATTATCCCTCGTTCAACTGTTCGATATATGTAATTACTAACCCATAATTCAAAGATGTTAACTAGACCCTTGTAATATCTAGCTAAGTTAATCCTCCTTCCCCACTAGCTTTATTCTTATGCTAGGCAGGTTAAGTAATTAAAGACAAACCTATTGGATTGATTATGACATAAAGTATATTCCAATCCTAGCTGCAAATTAATTCATATGTTAGCGCTATTAAAGTTAATCCTAATCTATCCTGTCTAAATTTCAACCCTTTTTCTTTCAAGATAAAATAAGTTTATCAAATTAATACAACTTGTTGATTAGACAAGCAGATAAATAAGCAATAGTCGATGTTTATCAAATTGGTTGTTGTGTACAAATCTTGATGCCTAAAATGGTTGGTTAGATTATAGCAATAGTCGATGTTTATGTATGGGAAAGAGTTTTATCTCCTATTTGGGATTTTAGAATCATACCCTCTGAGAAAAGAGGGGGGAAAAAAAACATAAACAGTGAGACCATGGACCACATTTACATGCTGGCATTTATTTTGTGGCATGCAAGATAGTAACCAAAGAGTGTTTTCTATTACAAAGAGTAAATTGCTATGTTTAATAGATTCTCTCATGTCCTCTGTTGATGGAGGTAGCGACAAAATGGGGAAGCTGCCCATGACGGGTGGAACTAGTCGGGTTGCTAACAAGAATAGGATGGGGGAGTGTTAATATCTACAGTAAGCTAAGTAGAACTATATTATGTGTTGAAATGAATTCTGTGTTATTATCTCTTTAGTTTAATAAAAATGGTATTTATAGAACATATGAGCTAGCTGCTGCTAGCAACTGTTGCTAACAGTAAGTAGTTTTGAATAACAAACTAACAACCTTCAATAACAAATTCATTATCTCTATACTCTAACAGGGCGGATGATGTAGAGTTTGATACTTGATCGATGGATTGTACGCAGGGTGTTTCTCAGTCATATTTCAAGGATACGCTTTTAAACGGTAGTCAGGGCTTTGGGGATAAATCCCCTTGGTTTGATGATGATATTGAGTTATTAGATTCAGATTTGAAAGGGGTTCTTCGGATGAAATCCTGTACATTCATTGATTGAGAAAAATATGGCTACTACTGTGATCTTGAAGCTTTTATGAGTACATTTTTATGCTTTGGAAGCTGTCTCAGAATTTTCAGTTGATGGATACTGAAAATGATTATTTTCTGGTTAAATTCCAACCAGCTGTGGATTATACGAAGGCTCTGTCGGGAGATCCGTGCGTGATTTTTGAGCATTCTCTTACATTTCAACCATGGGAGTAGTTTGTTTTGTCCGAGTATCTCTTTCTCTAGGAATGTTATCGCATGGATTCGTCTTCATGGTCTATCGGGTTGTATGTATAACGACTATTGGTAACATGATTGGTAAAGTGATTAAGACTGATCATAATACTAATCGGTGTGCATGGGGTTGTTTCATTCGTTTGGCGGTGAGCGTTATTTTGAATAAACCATTAATAGCGTCGGTTATAATTTATAGACGACTTCAATGTGTGGAATATGAGTCTTGGAAACGTTGATATCGAAAAGAACTTGGTTGATGTAGTTGAGTCTATAAAACCGCAGCTGTCACGGGGCTAAAACTTTAGTCTAGCAATCCATGCGGCCTTAGGTGATTTCTTTGTTTTAAATTTACCTAAGTCGGCCTAACTTTTGCAAAGTGAGAATTCTCGAAAGAAATTCTCCAGAACACCGAAAATAAAGCAGAAGTAACTCAAAAACAAAAAAGCAACGAAAGAACAGAAAAGTCACAAGAAAGCAATACTCACAAGGTATTTGAGTAAATGCTCTCAAAGTATATTCATTAACTTTTAATGGAATATAATGGGATCAATACAAATGAGGAGGAAAACCTCTATTTATAGTTGAGCTCCCCTAGATTTAACGGTACAAATTAGTTTACATAGATAGTCAAGATTAAGCCAATCTATAATTTGAGATTTTTTTTTAAAGTAACACACATATGACATGGTTATTAGACAAACATAAATTACTTGCTTTCATTATGGTATATGATGAATCATGGTACTTTTAGTGGATTGAAACTACGAGTAAGTAATGTTATAATTAATACACGAAGAGTTCGAACTTAATTACAAGTAATTTGAGGCTTAATTATATATCCAATCAATCATTTCGTTAACACAACCCTATATGGATTGCATTTGGACCGATATGTTGAATGAATGAAAGCAACAAACAAAGAAATCAATTACATATATTACTATCCATAATGAATACATTTTCTTAAGGACAAGAGATGACTTAGTGATTAATTTAATTTATTTGAATTATTATTTAATTGATTATAATTAAATAATTGAAGTTCAAAGTGAAAATTAATTTATGTAGTCATTGCAATTTTATAGAATAAGACAATTAAATTAACTTACTCATAGATTTTGGTAAGGTAAAGTCGTCATGAATTTAACAGAATTAGAATTAGGTTGAGAAAATCATTTAATTTAATTAATTTGTAACGTCCCTAACACCCCTCAAGATGTGAACAGTGTCAATTAGGATTGTGCACGTGTTAGAATCTTCGGAGTAGATAAAATATACTTTTTTTTTAAATGTTAGTAAAGAAGGTAGTTGGATATTATCAGAAATTAGAAATTAATTCAAGGTATGAACTAAATTTTAAAAGTGTGGAGAGTGTTAGGGGGAAAAGTGTAAAAATTTAAAAATAAAAAGGGGTTGATTAGATGGATGAGAAAAAAAGGAAGGACTAGAAGAACAATTTAACCAAGAGGGTACATGAAAATGTGGATGAGATTTAGAATAAATATAAACCACTTGTTTGGCATGATGATGATTTATTTTTTTAATATTTTTTGTAACACCCCTCGTCTGACCCTATTGTCGGGTCCGAGCTACGGAATGCTACAGTCGTTGCTGGAGCAACTACCATCAAACATACTGTAATTATATCATTTATCATTTAAACAAACATTCATGTCTTAAACACATTCATAATATGATATACAATTAAATTCGAGCCTTAATCGAGCTTACGAAAGCTCTTTTATTAACTTAAATTTGAAATATGACCAAATTGTAAAGTTTTGAAAATATAGGATCGATGTTGTGACGTTGCCAAATAGTTTGTCATGTCACGATGTCAGGCCACTCGACGTCGCGGCATCACATAGTGTCAGCCGACATTGCAACAAGAAAATGTGGTCGTCGGGACGATGACTTTGTTTTTGGTACATATTAAGTCATCTAGTTCCTATTTCATATCAACCTAACCATTTGCATCTTTGATACACTTGTGCACATGTGCACAAACCTGCATAAAACTTAATCAAACTCATACCAAACGTTAGATTTTAACCAATTCACATAGTTGAACCCAAAAATGCCCAGAATTTGACATCAAAACATACCAATTCAACCTAATCAAACTCAATCTATACAATTATGCCTCTCATGTACAACCTATAGGGACATCTCATTTGATCTCTTTAGATTTAGAGCTCATCAAGCTTAGAAGGGAACCAGCAGTAACTTATATGGTCTCAAGTTGGCCAATTTGTTTCTACTTCAACACTCCCAAGAAAACGCCCAAGACATTCGAAGGGCAACTTGATTGGAAGTCATCACCGTAACGAGAAGTTGCTCAACTTTAAAAAGCACCCCCAAAAGCTCTCTAATAAACTGAAACTCCAACCAAAGGATATCTCCATCAACGAAACCGAAGAGCTAGCCCCTCCTCTTTGTTGAGGGAGTGGGCTTAGTCTCAATTCCCCTACGACATGCTCCAAATCTCTTCGAGGATGACAGACCAAGAAATATGTAAATTTATAAACATCAAATAATTGAAGCCTAGTATTGTCATGATTGATAGGATGATTAAAGAACTCCTGCAGGTGAGGATCAAATTGATCAGGAGAACGGCTAACAAGGCTGCAGACTGGGTTGCTTCCAAATACAAGGAGGAGGTGAGTTTAACAAACTGGGTTACTCGAACTCCTGCTCCACTTGTTTATATTTTGGACAAAGATGGCTTGCTTGCTCCTCCAAATTAGATTGCCTTTTCCTAGATTGGTTTGAGGTTTCTGTGAAGTACCTCTGGTTCTTTTCTAGGACTGTCCTCCTGTTAACTCAATTCCAAAAAACAAAGGTCTAGTTGCAACTCATTTGCGTCTAATAGCCAGATTTGCACCATGCCATGGCGAAAAGAAGTAATCCAAAAATATTTGTTTATTTACGTAAGGATTAAGCAGCTGAGTAAAAGACCCTTCCGAGTAGGTACGATGTGCAACGTGGTCAATTAGCTCTGCAAGTCAACCATCTTCTAGTTGCCGACACTTGTTTTTCAGTTCCATCCTTCTTTTAGGTTTAATATCTATTTTGGCCTTTGTACTATAATGTATTTTTCACTTTGGCTCTTCTACTATTTTTCTAGTAACTTTGACCCCTCTACTTTCATTTCGCCCATCACTTTAGCCCCTTGACCATTTTTGTTGAAAAAATATTCGTATGGCCATTTAAGCCAATCAAATGTGAACATGTGAAGGGTTAAAGTGAGCATTTCACTATAGTATAGGAATCAAATCGAGAATAGTGTGATAGCCCAATTTTACCCGGGCCCAAATTACAGGCAAATAAAAGGCCCAAACAGAAATACAAAGAGGGCCAAACAGAAATCAGAAATAAAAAAATATAACCAAAAATAAAAGGGTCCAATCCATTTACAAAAAAAACCATGCCCAAATGGAACGTCTCTGCCTTCGTTGACTCTGCCACCTGCAAGCAAAGCTAAAAAGGGCTTTTGGATATTTTGGTCTCAGATCTGGGTTGAGGGAAGGAAAAAGGATCAAAATGGTTCTTTGTGAGCTCCAGCCACCTTGGACGGCGGCCGCCGCCTTCAACGGTTGGTGACCACGACGGCACCCGTGGCTGGCCCTAAAAGCGGGTTAAGAGAAAGAAAGGGGTGCGAGAGGTTTTTTTTTTTTTTAAAGAAAAGGGAAAGTAAAATTTTTAAATTTTTTAAAACTTAAATAGCCTTAGTGAAACGACGCCGTCTCACTCAGGCCCCCAAACGCCCAAAACGGTGTCGTTTGGGGAGGCCGACCCGATGACTCGACCCGAGAGCCTAGGATCCGCGTTTTTTTAAGGGGGTCTAATTTCGCATTTAGCCCTTCCAATTTTTTATTTTTTTCAATCCAGTCCTTTCTCATTTTTTATTCATACCCTATTATTTTAATTTTGTTTTGATTTGGTCCCTTAAGGAATGACGTCGTTTTGGGATAGGGAATAATTTCCCAGTTAGTTCCTCCTTTACGCGCATTTAATTTTAGTCCTTATTTGGTTTTATTATTTAGTTTATTATGATTTATACCTTTAATTCTGTTTAGATTTCAATTCAATCCTTCGTTTGATTAATTTCATTATTTATAACTTTTTATATATTTATTTATTTATTATTCTTCACTTTTTAAATACCTAAAGTTAATATTATTTATATTTATTTATTTATTATTCTTTACTTTTTAAATACCTAAATCTAATATTATTTATATCTGTTGTATTTATTTATTTATTTGTTCATTATTCTTTTACCTTTTAAATATTTAAATTTAATATTAATTATGTTTGTTTTATCGATTTATTTATTTATTTATTTATCATTCTTTTACTTCTAAAATACTTAAATTTAATATTATGTACATTTGTTTTACTTATTTACTTATTTATTTATTTGTTTATTATTTTTTTCTTACACTTAAAAATTAAATTGTTTATATTCTTTTATTTGCATTAAACCTTTACTATTATCGTCATTATATTTTTTATTATTTTTTATATCTTGCTACTTTATTATTCCTTTATTTATTTTTTTGATATTGTCATGTTATGTTTAATTTTTTTTATGCATATTCTACCTTTTTATTTTTATCTAAAATCACATCGTTTATTTATTATTGCCATGATGTGATTATTAATGTCAATGTTATTATTATAATTATGTTATTACTATCATAATATTTCTGCATTTACTTATTATTTATCATTCTATCTACAAAGTCATTTTAAATGATCCTATATTTATTATATCATACATTAAGGTTCAAACATTTATCCATTTCTATATCATGCCCGAATAAATTAAAAATACATCATCTTAAGTGTTTGTTTTTTTACATGATGCATAAAAAAGGAAAATTTTAAACCGAGGCAAATGTTCATTATTTCGAATTTAGAAAAGTTGTATTCCTAACTTACGGAATATGACTTCCTTCTAAACCCTAGATAGTCGAATATTTATTTTAAAATAAATAAAAACGAGATTTAAATAATGATCAATTGGTGTTTATTCACGTTTTCGAGGATTTAAGGCATTGTGCCCTAACTTACGGGACGTGATCCTTTTTCTCGATTAACTTGAAATAAATCCTTTTTGTGAAAATTACTTTAATTAGATAATGTCTTAATACAAAAATGATCGTGTTTTAAACTCTTTTCAAATTTTTAATTCACGACACTAAGACATTAATTAACCAACTAGGTACCAATTTTTGGTGTTACAAAAGTGCTAATCTTTACTCGTGCGTAACCGACTCCGAAACCCATTTCTTGAATCTTGTAGACCGAAAATTGTTGTTTTAGTAAATCAAACCGTTTATTAAAACAATCAAATTATGAGTTGATCCGATCACACCTCATAAAAAGAGATTAGTAGCGACTCCTATTTTCGTCTTTTTCCTAAAATAAAAAGTCGATATTAAAAAAAGGTTTCGACAAATAGTATAAAATTTCACAAGGGACGAACACTGAGAAATTTTTTTAAACGGAAATGTTCAGAGGGCTAACTTGATGGACATAATGAAAGCAGGGGAGGTAAAGTGACTGGAAAAATAATATCAGAGCCAAACTGAGAATATTCTCACTTTAATAAAGGGGCCAAAACAGGTATTAACACTTTCTTTTTATCTCCTTTGTTCACATTTCACGCGTTTTGTCTGCTGCTGTAAGCTTGACTTTTTTATTTTAGTTTCTCATCTCTTTCATTTCTCCTTCCCTCTCTCTCATCCATTTGAGGAGACCAACTGCAATCATCCTAGATAATAGGTATCAGCCGAAGCTAATAGAATATCATGTCCCAAATGTATTCAAAAAGGGTATATAGCGTCCGAGATATCAGCCAATTCCAGGATCTTCACGCAACAGATGAATATGTGAAGGAACATGGAGCACCATCTTCGCTACTGCAGGATGATCATCATCCCTCAGAGAAGGGGAAGGGTCGTCGTAAAAGATCCAGGCTGAGCGAGGAGGAAAAAAGGGAAAGGAAGAGACACCATGACGCCAAATACAGGATGAAGAAAAACCAGGAGAATGAAAGGCTCAAGGAAGAGAATATCATGTTAAAAAACATGTTAAAAGCAAAGGACAGTGAGACAAGACTAGATTTATTTGAGTTGATGCAAGATGTGGACATTATGCAGGGTTTTCCTATTGATTTGGGAGAAAACCAACCACTCAATCACCCTCAGGTATTTGATTCCATGTGCATATGTATTTGTTATATGGAATTGATTGATCTTAAATCTCTCAGACCATCAAATACCTAGCTTCTTACAACAATTAATGGAGAACTCTTGTTTTATATATTTGTTATGAAGGATGGTTTTCAACCTCAGCTTTCGTTTGTAGCTCAACATGAGGTTCAGAATCAATCCTTAGTGGAACACCAGTCAATCACTTACTTCCAGGTATTCTACTATTATGCAACTCTTCAATTCTTAAGTTGGAAATGACCTTCAGATTGACCTTCAGTACCACAGTAAGTACAAACTAAAATCATCATAAAATAAAAGTGAGACCAGAGACCACAGTAACATGGTGGCTGCTATTTATTTTATTGTATGCAGGACCATAATCCTCAAATTCATATACCCCTGTCAACTGCAGTGTCCAATGATACAGGCAATTCCTTGGAGCAAAGCCAAATAATCAGTCAGCCCGAGGTATTATTTTCTTAAGGGTTAATTTAACTTTTAGTCCCTAAACTTGACAATTAGGTCTACTTTGGTACATCTATTTTTTTGTCCGCTTTAGTACCTAAACTTGGTAACTAAATCTATTTTGACCCCTAAACTTTAATTTTATCAAGATTTAATGATATGACACTTTAAAATTATTTCATGTTTTTTAGTTTTCAGATAGTAACTTGAAAAAATCTTGGTAAGACATATCATCAAACTTTTATATTTTTTAAGTTTAGAAACCAAAAATGGATCTAATTATCAAGTTCAAACACCAAAATGGACTGAAAAAAACACATGTACCAAAGTAAACCTAATTGCTAAATTCAAGGGCTAAAAGTTATATTAACCCTTTTCTTAATTGATAATTATTAAATATATATGTTCTCGTTTTTCCGAGTTATAAGTTAGTTTTTGGTTAAAATATGTCATAGGCCTCTATACACTTCACAAATTTGGAATTTAATCATCTACTCTTTTTTTTCAAATTTTAGATTCAACTGTTAACATTGTTAATCAATTTTTGTTAAATTTGTTGGTATAACATTTTAAAAGAAAAAAATATTTACGAAGAACTAAATTCTAAATTTACGAAGAGTACAAAGACTTATGACATACTTTAACCCTTAGTTTAATTGTATAACAAACCTTACGAAAAGAAATACTGATACATATATACAACATAAACGATATTTTGTAGCTTGTCCCTGCTTGCTGCTTACCATTTGTGGAAAAACTGAAACGGAAGGACCGAAACCATGCTTCAGATTCTCATCATTTGAAGACATTGTTACAAGGAGACACGACAGATTTTGAAGGATACAGAATCCCATTGCCTTTACACCCAATCCTTGAAAACATAGTTACCATCCATGGTGATATAACAAGAAGCTGTATGTTAAGTTCTTTTTCTGCTGAGAACGTATTGCTTCAGTTTTTAGCCACATTTAAAGAAATGGAGGAAACATTATCATTAGAACAAGTGAGTGAGGATCAGATTCTGAAATGGAAATGTTGTATAGCTGAAGCTCTAAACATCAAATTCCATGTAGACTTTGCAGCAACACGTTTAATTGAGATCGTTAAGTCTTATATGGATTTAATAGCTCGTAGCAGAATGACTGCCATTGATGAGAGGATCAAAGCATTGGAGATGGAGATGAATGGTCTGAAATGTGAGAAGCTTGAAATTGATAGATTTGTGTTGTCTGGTTCGAAAGAATTGGTGGGAAATTTTGGATTGTTTTGATGTTTTTGTGGATTTCATTATGGTATAGTGATAATTTTAGTCTTTAATGTTTACATTTTTTGTCAGTTTGATCCCTTATTTCTTTTTAAAGCTAAATATAACTATTAACCTTTCAAAAAGAGCAAGTCGCTTTTCTTTGAGTAAAACATTATTTTTTTTATGACGTTGAAATGACAACCTGCGTGATAGTTCATACCTACTTCATGTTGACATGATGCTATTTGTCTTATATATCACTTCAACAAGTAATTTAAAAATTATAAAAAATTCATAAAAATTTAGTCAATATTTTTATTGAAAAACATCAATTCAACTTTTTTTAAAAGGTTGGTGGTGGGTCAAATTTAGCTCAGAAAATAATAAGGGTCAAATTGGAAAAATATATAAATGTTAAGTGCTAAATTTTACATTATGCCTTTTTCTTATACTAGGCTGAGCTTCACTTTGGCATTCTCAAATTTTCTTCCTAGGCGTCAATCTTCAGATAATGCAATGATAGCACAGGAAATTTGCCATTCCTTTTCTCGTTGTTAAGGGACAAAAAGGACTGATGATTATTAAATTGGATCTAGAAAAAGCTTATGATGAGTTGGAATGGAGATTTATTAGTAAGGTTCTTACGTTCTCTGGTTTTCCCCCTAGTTGGGTCAAGCTGATAATGAGTTGTATTTCGAAGACATCCACATCAGTGTTGTTGAACAGATCTAAATTGAATAGCTTCAAATTGTCCAAAAGAATTCGACAGGCAAAAATTGATGATAGATCGATGTCCTCTATCCAAATGATTCTTCAACTATTCATGGCAAAATCTAGACAAACAACAAACTTTGAGAAATCGCAAGTGGCTTTTTCCTCTAAATGTGAGGATTCTCGAAAGGCAAGCATATTAATGCTTTAAAAATTAGGGAAACCTTGAATTTAGGGAAATATCTTGGATTCTGTATGCACATGAAGAGAGTCAGTAAACATGACTATGAATTTATTGTTGATAAAATTCAAAACAAATTGTATAACACCTTATACTCGACCGATCGTCAGGTCTAAGCTAGCTACAAGATGCCACATTCATTGACAGGCAACTATGATTATAATTTTTATTGATTCAACACTTTAAATTCACTAACATGTTCTTACATCATTATATTATAATGTATAATATTTTCTGGGGTTTATCTGAGCTTACGAAAGCTCTTTCGATAACCCGAGAATATTGAAGGACTAAATTGTAAAGTTTCAAAATGTTTCGAGCTAGCATCGTGACTTCAGGGGTGCAATGTTGCAGCTTCCAAAATAGTAGGATAGCGCCATGACTTCAAATAAAGGATGTTGCGATGTTGAGAGCTAGTATCGCGACATCAATAAAGTCGTGTCGCGACTCTAAAAACCATGCCCAAATGGAGCATCTCTGCCTCCGTTGACTCTGCCACCTGCAAGCAAAGCTAAAAAGGGCTTTTGGATATTTTGGTCTCAGATTTGGGTTGAAGGAAGGAAAAGGGTCAAAATGGTTCTTTTTAGTGAGCTCCGGCCACCTTGGACGGCGGCCGCCCCCGTCGATGGTTGGTGACCACGACGGCGCTCGTGGTCGGCCCTAAGAGCGGGTTAAGAGAAAGAAAAGGGGTGTGAGAGGTTTTTTTTTTTAAAGAAAAGGGAAAATAATATTATTTTTAAATATTTTTAAATTTAAATAGCCTTAGTGAAACGACGCCGTCTCACTCAGGCCCCCAAACGCCTAAAACGGTGTCGTTTTGGGAGGCCGACCTAATGACCCAACCCGAGAGCCTAGGATCCGCGTGTTTTTTAAGGGGGTCTAATTTCGCATTTAGCCCTTCGGATTTTTTATTTTTTTCAATCTAGTCCTTTCTCTTTTTTTATTCATACCCTATGATTTAATTTTGTTTCGATATGGTCCCTTAAGGAATGACGTCGTTTTGGGATAGGGAATAATTTCCCAGTTAGTTCCTCCTCCTTTACGCGCATTTAATTTTAGTCCTTATTTGGTTTTATTATATAATTTATTATGATTTATACCTTTAATTCTATTTAGATTTCAATTCAATCCTTCGTTTGATTAATTTCATTATTTATATTTTTTATATATTTATTTATTTATTATTCTTCACTTTTTAAATACCTAAAGTTAATATTATTTTTATTTATTTATTTATTTATTATTCTTTACTTTTTAAATACCTAAATCTAATATTATTTATATCTGTTGTATTTATTTATTTATTTGTTCATTATTCTTTTACCTTTTAAATATTTAAATTTAATATTACTTACGTTTGTTTTATCGATTTATTTATTTATTTATCATTCTTTTACTTCTAAAATACTTAAATTTAATATTATGTACATTTGTTTTATTTATTTACTTATTTATTTATTTATTCATTTATTTGTTTATTTTTTTCTTACACTTAAAAATTAAATTGTTTATATTCTTTTATTTGCATAAAATTTTTATTATTATCGTCATTATATTTTTTTATTTTTTTATTTCTTGCTACTTTATTATTCCTTTATTTTATTTTTTTGATATTGTCGTTTATTTTTTTTATGCATATTCTACCTTTTTATTTTTATCTAAAATTACATCGTTTATTTATTGTTTCCACGATGTGATTATTAATGTCAATGTTATTATTATAGTTATGTTATTACTATCATAATATTTCTGCATTTACTTATTATTTATCATTCTATCTACAAAGTCATTTTAAATTATCTCATTTTCACTATATCATACATTAAGGTTCAAACATTTATCCATTTGTATATCATGTCCGAATAAATTAAAAACACATCACATTAAGTGTTTGTTTTTTTACACGATGCATAAAAAAAGAAAATTTTTAAACCGAGGCAAATGTTCATTATTTCGAATTTAGAAAAGTTGCATTCCTAACTTATGGAATATGACTTCCTTCTAAAACTGAGATAGTCGAATATTTATTTTAAAATAAATAAAAAAGAGATTTAGGTAATGATCAATTGGTGTTTATTCTCATTTTCAAGGATTTAAGGCATTGTGTCCTAACTTACACTACACCAAAAGAGGGCTTTAGCGGCTTTTTTTGTGGCGTTTGTAGATAAAACGCCGCTAAAAATCAGGCATTTGCGGCGCTAACCCTAAAACACAGGTAAAGATCCAGCAATAGTGGCGCTTCTAGAAAAACGCCGTCAATAGTCAGACCCATAGTGGCGTTTTATATAACAACGCCGCAAAAGAGCATCATTAGTGGCGTTTTTAAACAAAAACGCCGTAATAAATCTGACAAAACGCATCGTTTAATATTCAGGAATAGTGGCAGTAGCGGCGCATTATAAAAACGCCATTATAGAGCACAATTAGCGGCGTTTGTTTGTAAGCGCCGCAAAAAATGTTAAACAAAACGCAGCGTACAATATTGAGGTATAGTAGAATTGGTGGCGTTTCTATAAAAACGCCGCTGAAGCACATCATTAGCGGCGTTTGCGCAAAAGCGCCGCAAAATTTCTGGACCAAAACGCAGCGTTTGGAATTGAGGCATAGAGCCAATAGTGGCGCTTCAGGAAAACGCTGCTATAGCCCGCTATTAGCGGCGCGTAACCGAAAAACGCCGGAACTTGTGAAACCGAAACGCAACGTTTCGTCTTGAGCTATAGCGCCTTTAGCGACGCTTATCCGAAAACGCCGCTATATATCAGCTTTTAGTGGCGCTATTCTTGAATCACCGAAAAGGTTTTGAACAAAACGCATCATTCGGGTTTGACGTATAAAGACCATATTCTTTAGCGGCGCTTAGAAAAAAACGCCGCAAAAGACCATGTGCTTTAGCGGCATTTTTTCTTAAGCGCCGCTAAAAAACATGGTCTTTAGTGGCGTTTTTGTCTAAGCGCCGTTAAAGAACATGGTCTTTAGCGGCGTTTTTGTTTGTAAACGCCGCAAATCCCTTTAGTGGCGTTAAAAAGCGCCGCTAAAGGCCTAAAAAAACGCCGCTAAAGACCTGTTTTGGTGTAGTGTTATGGGACGTAATCCTTTTTCTCGATTAACTTGAAATAAACCCTTTTCGCGAAAATTACTTTAGTTAGATAATGCCTTAATACAAAAAGGATCGTGTTTTAAACTCTTTTCAAATTTTCAATTCACGACACTAAGACATTAATTAACCAACTAGGTACCAATTTTGGGGTGCTAATCCTTCCTCATGCGTAATCGACTTCGGAACCCATCTCTTGAATCTTGTAGACCAAAAATCATTGTTTTAGTAAATCAAACCGTTTATTAAAACGATCAAATTATGAGGTGATCCGATTACATTTCATAAAAAAAAAGGATTGGTGGTGACTCCCATTTTCGTCTTTTTGTTAAAATAAAAAGTCGATATCAAAAAAAGGTTTTGACAAATAGTATAACAGTTCACTACAAGTCAAGGGACGAACACTTGAGAATTTTTTTTAAAACGGAAATGTTCAAAGGGCTAACTTGATGGACATAATGAAAGCAGGGGAGGTAAAGTGACTGGAAAAATAATATAAGAGCCAAAGTTAGAATTTCACTATAATAAAGGGGCCAAAACAGGTATTAACACTTTCTTTTTATCTCCTTTTTTTAATTTTCACGCGTTTCGTCTACTGCTGTAAGCTTGACTTTTTTATGTTAGTTTCTTTCTCTTTCATTTCTCCATCCCTCTCTCTCACCCATTTGAGGAGACCAACTGCAATCATCTTACTAGTGAAAGATGATCTTACTAGTTTTCATATTAGTTTTCAATTCACTTACAAATAAAAATGGAGCACCATCTTCGCTACTGCAGGATGATCATCCCTCAGAGAAGGGGAAGGGTCGTAAAAGATCCATGCTGAGCGAGGAGGAAAAAAGGGAAAGGAAGAGACACCATGACGCCAAATACAGGATGAAGAAAAACCAGGAGAATGAAAGGATCAAGGAAGAGAATATCATGTTAAAAAACATGTTAAAAGCCAAGGACAGTGAGACAAGTCTAGATTTACATGAGTTGATGCAAGATGTGGACATTATGCAGGGTTTTCCTCTTGATTTGGGAGAAAACCAACCACTCACTCACCCTCAGGTATTTGATTCCATGTGCATATGTATTTGTTATATTGGAATTGATTGATCTTAAATCTCTCAGACCATCAAATACCTAGCTTCTTACAGCAATTAATGGAGAACTCTTGTTTTATATATTTGTTATGAAGGATGGTTTTCAACCTCAGCTTTCGTTTGTAGCTCAACATGAGGTTCAGAGTCAATATTCCTTTGTGAAACACCAGTCAATCACTTACTTCCAGGTATTCTACTATTATGCAACTCTTCAATTCTTAAGATGGAATGATATGTATTAAGAGGTCACGTAGAACCGTCGGATTGACCTTCAGTACCACAGTAAGCACAAACTAAAATCATCATAAAATAAAAGTGAGACCAGAGACCACAGTAACATGGTGGCTGGTATTTATTTTATTGTATGCAGGACCATAATCCTCAAATTCATATACCCCTATCAACTGCAGTGTCCAATGATACAGGCAATTCCTTGGGGCAAAGCCAAATAATCAGTCAGCCCGAGGTATTATTTTCTTAAGGGTTAATTTAACTTTTAGTCCCTAACCTTGACAATTAGGTCTACTCCGGTACGTATATTTTTTGTCTGCTTTAGTACCTAAACTTGGTAACTAAATCTATTTTGAACCCTAAACTTTAATTTTATCAAGATTTAATGATATGACACTTTGAGATTATTTCATGCCTTTTAGTTTTCAGATAGTGACGTGAAAAAAATCTTGGTATGTCGTATCATTGAACTTTTATATTTTTTAAGTTTAGAGACCAAAAATGTATAACACCAAAATGGACTGAAAAAAGCACATGTACCAAAGTAAACCTAATTGCTAAATTCAAGGGCTAAAAGTTATATTAACCCTTTTCTTAATTGATAATTATTAAATATATATGTTCTCGTTTTTCCGAGTTATAAGTTAGTTTTTGGTTAAAATATGTCATAGGCCTCTATACACTTCACAAATTTGGAATTTAATCATCTACTCTTTTTTTTCAAATTTTAGATTCAACTGTTAACATTGTTAATCAATTTTTGTTAAATTTGTTGGTATAACATTTTAAAAGAAAAAATATTTACGAAGAACTAAATTCTAAATTTACGAAGAGTACAAAGACTTATGACATACTTTAACCCTTAGTTTAATTGTATAACAAACCTTACGAAAAGAAATACTGATACATATATACAACATAAACGATATTTTGTAGCTTGTCCCTGCTTGCTGCTTACCATTTGTGGAAAAACTGAAACGGAAGGACCGAAACCATGCTTCAGATTCTCATCATTTGAAGACATTGTTACAAGGAGACACGACAGATTTTGAAGGATACAGAATCCCATTGCCTTTACACCCAATCCTTGAAAACATAGTTACCATCCATGGTGATATAACAAGAAGCTGTATGTTAAGTTCTTTTTCTGCTGAGAACGTATTGCTTCAGTTTTTAGCCACATTTAAAGAAATGGAGGAAACATTATCATTAGAACAAGTGAGTGAGGATCAGATTCTGAAATGGAAATGTTGTATAGCTGAAGCTCTAAACATCAAATTCCATGTAGACTTTGCAGCAACACGTTTAATTGAGATCGTTAAGTCTTATATGGATTTAATAGCTCGTAGCAGAATGACTGCCATTGATGAGAGGATCAAAGCATTGGAGATGGAGATGAATGGTCTGAAATGTGAGAAGCTTGAAATTGATAGATTTGTGTTGTCTGGTTCGAAAGAATTGGTGGGAAATTTTGGATTGTTTTGATGTTTTTGTGGATTTCATTATGGTATAGTGATAATTTTAGTCTTTAATGTTTACATTTTTTGTCAGTTTGATCCCTTATTTCTTTTTAAAGCTAAATATAACTATTAACCTTTCAAAAAGAGCAAGTCGCTTTTCTTTGAGTAAAACATTATTTTTTTTATGACGTTGAAATGACAACCTGCGTGATAGTTCATACCTACTTCATGTTGACATGATGCTATTTGTCTTATATATCACTTCAACAAGTAATTTAAAAATTATAAAAAATTCATAAAAATTTAGTCAATATTTTTATTGAAAAACATCAATTCAACTTTTTTTTAAAAGGTTGGTGGTGGGTCAAATTTAGCTCAGAAAATAATAAGGGTCAAATTGGAAAAATATATAAATGTTAAGTGCTAAATTTTACATTATGCCTTTTTCTTATACTAGGCTGAGCTTCACTTTGGCATTCTCAAATTTTCTTCCTAGGCGTCAATCTTCAGATAATGCAATGATAGCACAGGAAATTTGCCATTCCTTTTCTCGTTGTTAAGGGACAAAAGGACTGATGATTATTAAATTGGATCTAGAAAAAGCTTATGATGAGTTGGAATGGAGATTTATTAGTAAGGTTCTTACGTTCTCTGGTTTTCCCCCTAGTTGGGTCAAGCTGATAATGAGTTGTATTTCGAAGACATCCACATCAGTGTTGTTGAACAGATCTAAATTGAATAGCTTCAAATTGTCCAAAAGAATTCGACAGGCAAAAATTGATGATAGATCGATGTCCTCTATCCAAATGATTCTTCAACTATTCATGGCAAAATCTAGACAAACAACAAACTTTGAGAAATCGCAAGTGGCTTTTTCCTCTAAATGTGAGGATTCTCGAAAGGCAAGCATATTAATGCTTTAAAAATTAGGGAAACCTTGAATTTAGGGAAATATCTTGGATTCTGTATGCACATGAAGAGAGTCAGTAAACATGACTATGAATTTATTGTTGATAAAATTCAAAACAAATTGTATAACACCTTATACTCGACCGATCGTCAGGTCTAAGCTAGCTACAAGATGCCACATTCATTGACAGGCAACTATGATTATAATTTTTATTGATTCAACACTTTAAATTCACTAACATGTTCTTACATCATTATATTATAATGTATAATATTTTCTGGGGTTTATCTGAGCTTACGAAAGCTCTTTCGATAACCCGAGAATATTGAAGGACTAAATTGTAAAGTTTCAAAATGTTTCGAGCTAGCATCGTGACTTCAGGGGTGCAATGTTGCAGCTTCCAAAATAGTAGGATAGCGCCATGACTTCAAATAAAGGATGTTGCGATGTTGAGAGCTAGTATCGCGACATCAATAAAGTCGTGTCGCGACTCTAAAAACCATGCCCAAATGGAGCATCTCTGCCTCCGTTGACTCTGCCACCTGCAAGCAAAGCTAAAAAGGGCTTTTGGATATTTTGGTCTCAGATTTGGGTTGAAGGAAGGAAAAGGGTCAAAATGGTTCTTTTTAGTGAGCTCCGGCCACCTTGGACGGCGGCCGCCCCCGTCGATGGTTGGTGACCACGACGGCGCTCGTGGTCGGCCCTAAGAGCGGGTTAAGAGAAAGAAAAGGGGTGTGAGAGGTTTTTTTTTTTAAAGAAAAGGGAAAATAATATTATTTTTAAATATTTTTAAATTTAAATAGCCTTAGTGAAACGACGCCGTCTCACTCAGGCCCCCAAACGCCTAAAACGGTGTCGTTTTGGGAGGCCGACCTAATGACCCAACCCGAGAGCCTAGGATCCGCGTGTTTTTTAAGGGGGTCTAATTTCGCATTTAGCCCTTCGGATTTTTTATTTTTTTCAATCTAGTCCTTTCTCTTTTTTTATTCATACCCTATGATTTAATTTTGTTTCGATATGGTCCCTTAAGGAATGACGTCGTTTTGGGATAGGGAATAATTTCCCAGTTAGTTCCTCCTCCTTTACGCGCATTTAATTTTAGTCCTTATTTGGTTTTATTATATAATTTATTATGATTTATACCTTTAATTCTATTTAGATTTCAATTCAATCCTTCGTTTGATTAATTTCATTATTTATATTTTTTATATATTTATTTATTTATTATTCTTCACTTTTTAAATACCTAAAGTTAATATTATTTTTATTTATTTATTTATTTATTATTCTTTACTTTTTAAATACCTAAATCTAATATTATTTATATCTGTTGTATTTATTTATTTATTTGTTCATTATTCTTTTACCTTTTAAATATTTAAATTTAATATTACTTACGTTTGTTTTATCGATTTATTTATTTATTTATCATTCTTTTACTTCTAAAATACTTAAATTTAATATTATGTACATTTGTTTTATTTATTTACTTATTTATTTATTTATTCATTTATTTGTTTATTTTTTTTCTTACACTTAAAAATTAAATTGTTTATATTCTTTTATTTGCATAAAATTTTTATTATTATCGTCATTATATTTTTTTATTTTTTATTTCTTGCTACTTTATTATTCCTTTATTTTATTTTTTTGATATTGTCGTTTATTTTTTTTATGCATATTCTACCTTTTTATTTTTATCTAAAATTACATCGTTTATTTATTGTTTCCACGATGTGATTATTAATGTCAATGTTATTATTATAGTTATGTTATTACTATCATAATATTTCTGCATTTACTTATTATTTATCATTCTATCTACAAAGTCATTTTAAATTATCTCATTTTCACTATATCATACATTAAGGTTCAAACATTTATCCATTTGTATATCATGTCCGAATAAATTAAAAACACATCACATTAAGTGTTTGTTTTTTTACACGATGCATAAAAAAAGAAAATTTTTAAACCGAGGCAAATGTTCATTATTTCGAATTTAGAAAAGTTGCATTCCTAACTTATGGAATATGACTTCCTTCTAAAACTGAGATAGTCGAATATTTATTTTAAAATAAATAAAAAAGAGATTTAGGTAATGATCAATTGGTGTTTATTCTCATTTTCAAGGATTTAAGGCATTGTGTCCTAACTTACACTACACCAAAAGAGGGCTTTAGCGGCTTTTTTTGTGGCGTTTGTAGATAAAACGCCGCTAAAAATCAGGCATTTGCGGCGCTAACCCTAAAACACAGGTAAAGATCCAGCAATAGTGGCGCTTCTAGAAAAACGCCGTCAATAGTCAGACCCATAGTGGCGTTTTATATAACAACGCCGCAAAAGAGCATCATTAGTGGCGTTTTTAAACAAAAACGCCGTAATAAATCTGACAAAACGCATCGTTTAATATTCAGGAATAGTGGCAGTAGCGGCGCATTATAAAAACGCCATTATAGAGCACAATTAGCGGCGTTTGTTTGTAAGCGCCGCAAAAAATGTTAAACAAAACGCAGCGTACAATATTGAGGTATAGTAGAATTGGTGGCGTTTCTATAAAAACGCCGCTGAAGCACATCATTAGCGGCGTTTGCGCAAAAGCGCCGCAAAATTTCTGGACCAAAACGCAGCGTTTGGAATTGAGGCATAGAGCCAATAGTGGCGCTTCAGGAAAACGCTGCTATAGCCCGCTATTAGCGGCGCGTAACCGAAAAACGCCGGAACTTGTGAAACCGAAACGCAACGTTTCGTCTTGAGCTATAGCGCCTTTAGCGACGCTTATCCGAAAACGCCGCTATATATCAGCTTTTAGTGGCGCTATTCTTGAATCACCGAAAAGGTTTTGAACAAAACGCATCATTCGGGTTTGACGTATAAAGACCATATTCTTTAGCGGCGCTTAGAAAAAAACGCCGCAAAAGACCATGTGCTTTAGCGGCATTTTTTCTTAAGCGCCGCTAAAAAACATGGTCTTTAGTGGCGTTTTTGTCTAAGCGCCGTTAAAGAACATGGTCTTTAGCGGCGTTTTTGTTTGTAAACGCCGCAAATCCCTTTAGAGGCGTTAAAAAGCGCCGCTAAAGGCCTAAAAAAACGCCGCTAAAGACCTGTTTTGGTGTAGTGTTATGGGACGTAATCCTTTTTCTCGATTAACTTGAAATAAACCCTTTTCGCGAAAATTACTTTAGTTAGATAATGCCTTAATACAAAAAGGATCGTGTTTTAAACTCTTTTCAAATTTTCAATTCACGACACTAAGACATTAATTAACCAACTAGGTACCAATTTTGGGGTGCTAATCCTTCCTCATGCGTAATCGACTTCGGAACCCATCTCTTGAATCTTGTAGACCAAAAATCGTTGTTTTAGTAAATCAAACCGTTTATTAAAACGATCAAATTATGAGGTGATCCGATTACATTTCATAAAAAAAAAGGATTGGTGGTGACTCCCATTTTCGTCTTTTTGTTAAAATAAAAAGTCGATATCAAAAAAAGGTTTTGACAAATAGTATAACAGTTCACTACAAGTCAAGGGACGAACACTTGAGAATTTTTTTTTAAAACGGAAATGTTCAAAGGGCTAACTTGATGGACATAATGAAAGCAGGGGAGGTAAAGTGACTGGAAAAATAATATAAGAGCCAAAGTTAGAATTTCACTATAATAAAGGGGCCAAAACAGGTATTAACACTTTCTTTTTATCTCCTTTTTTTAATTTTCACGCGTTTCGTCTACTGCTGTAAGCTTGACTTTTTTATGTTAGTTTCTTTCTCTTTCATTTCTCCATCCCTCTCTCTCACCCATTTGAGGAGACCAACTGCAATCATCTTACTAGTGAAAGATGATCTTACTAGTTTTCATATTAGTTTTCAATTCACTTACAAATAAAAATGGAGCACCATCTTCGCTACTGCAGGATGATCATCCCTCAGAGAAGGGGAAGGGTCGTAAAAGATCCATGCTGAGCGAGGAGGAAAAAAGGGAAAGGAAGAGACACCATGACGCCAAATACAGGATGAAGAAAAACCAGGAGAATGAAAGGATCAAGGAAGAGAATATCATGTTAAAAAACATGTTAAAAGCCAAGGACAGTGAGACAAGTCTAGATTTACATGAGTTGATGCAAGATGTGGACATTATGCAGGGTTTTCCTCTTGATTTGGGAGAAAACCAACCACTCACTCACCCTCAGGTATTTGATTCCATGTGCATATGTATTTGTTATATTGGAATTGATTGATCTTAAATCTCTCAGACCATCAAATACCTAGCTTCTTACAGCAATTAATGGAGAACTCTTGTTTTATATATTTGTTATGAAGGATGGTTTTCAACCTCAGCTTTCGTTTGTAGCTCAACATGAGGTTCAGAGTCAATATTCCTTTGTGAAACACCAGTCAATCACTTACTTCCAGGTATTCTACTATTATGCAACTCTTCAATTCTTAAGATGGAATGATATGTATTAAGAGGTCACGTAGAACCGTCGGATTGACCTTCAGTACCACAGTAAGCACAAACTAAAATCATCATAAAATAAAAGTGAGACCAGAGACCACAGTAACATGGTGGCTGGTATTTATTTTATTGTATGCAGGACCATAATCCTCAAATTCATATACCCCTATCAACTGCAGTGTCCAATGATACAGGCAATTCCTTGGGGCAAAGCCAAATAATCAGTCAGCCCGAGGTATTATTTTCTTAAGGGTTAATTTAACTTTTAGTCCCTAACCTTGACAATTAGGTCTACTCCGGTACGTATATTTTTTGTCTGCTTTAGTACCTAAACTTGGTAACTAAATCTATTTTGAACCCTAAACTTTAATTTTATCAAGATTTAATGATATGACACTTTGAGATTATTTCATGCCTTTTAGTTTTCAGATAGTGACGTGAAAAAAATCTTGGTATGTCGTATCATTGAACTTTTATATTTTTTAAGTTTAGAGACCAAAATGTATAACACCAAAATGGACTGAAAAAAACACATCTACCAAAGTAAACCTAATTGCTAAATTCAAGGGCGAAAAGTTATATTAACCCTTTTCTTCATTGATAATTATTAAATATATATGTTCTCGTTTATCCGAGTTATAAGTTAGTTTTTGGTTAAAATATGTCATAGGCCTCTATACACTTCACAAATTTGGAATTTAATCATGTACACTTTATTTCTACGAATTTAGTCTCTCTACTTTCTATTTTTTGAAATCTTAATAGTGTTAGTAATTGGACCTAAAGTTTGAAATCTGAAAAGTAAATAGACTAAATTCCTAAAAATAAAAGTAAAATGAAAATTTTTCAAATTTACAAAGAGTACAAGGACTTATGACATATTTTAATATTCAATTTTTTCACTATTTACTTTAGGTTAAAATTTGTCATAAGTCTTGGTACCCTTCACATATTTAAAATTTGGTCTCGCTACTTTTATTTCCAGGAATTTAGTCTCTCTTCTTTTCAGATTTCAAAATTTAGATTCGACTGTTTACGCTGTTAATCAATTTTTGTTAAATTTGTTGGTATGACATTTTGAAACAAAAAAATATTTACAAAGAACTAAATTCCAAATTTACGAAGAGTACAAAGACTTATAACATATTTTAACTTTTAGTTTAATTGCACAACAAACCTTACGAAAAGAAATACTGATATATATATATCCAACATAAACGATATTTTGTAGCTAATTGTCCCTGCTTGCTGCTTACCATTTGTGGAAAAACTGAAACGAAAGGAACGACACAATGCTTCATATTCTCACCATTTGAAGACATTGTTACAAGGAGACACGACAGATTTTGAAGGATACAGAATCCCATTGCCTTTACACCCAATCCTTGAAAACATAGTTACCATCCATGGTGATATAACAAGAAGCTGTATGTTAAGTTCTTTTTCTGCTGAGAACGTATTGCTTCAGTTTTTAGCCACATTTAAAGAAATGGAGGAAACATTATCATTAGAACAAGTGACTGAGGATCAGATTCTGAAATGGAAATGTTGTATAGCTGAAGCTCTAAACATCAAATTCCATGTAGACTTTGCAGCAACACGTTTAATTGAGATCGTTAAGTCTTATATGGATTTAATAGCTCGTAGCAGAATGACTGCCATTGATGAGAGGATCAAAGCATTGGAGATGGAGATGAATGGTCTGAAATGTGAGAAGCTTGAAATTGATAGGTTTGTGTTGTCTGGTTCGAAAGAATTGGTGGGAAATTTTGGATTGTTTTGATGTTTTTGTGGATTTCATTATGGTGTAATGATAATTTTAGTCTTTAATGTTTACATTTTTTGTCAGTTTGATCCCTTATTTCTTTTTAAAGCTAAATATAACTATTAACCTTTCAAAAAGAGCAAGTCGCTTTTCTTTGAGTAAAACATTAATTTTTTATGATGTTGAAATGACAACCTGCGTGATAGTTCATACCTACTTCATGTTGACATGATGCTATTTGTCTTATATAGTACTTCAACAAGTAATTTAAAAATTATAAAAAATTCATAAAGATTTAGTCAATATTTTTATTGAAAAAACATCAATTCAACTTTTTTTTAAAAGGTTGATGGTGGGTTAAATTTAGCTCAGAAAAGAATAAGGGTCAAATTGGAAAAATATATAAATGTTAAATGCTAAATTTTACATTATGCCTTTTTCTTATACTAGGCTGAGCTTCACTTTGGCATTCTCAAATCTTCTTCATGGGCGTCAATCTTCAGATAATGTGCAATGATAGCGCGGGGAATTTGCCATTCCTTTTCTCGTTGTTAAGAGACAAAAAGGACTGATGATTATTAAATTGGATCTAGATAAAGCTTATGATGAGTTGGAATGGAGCTTTATTAGTAAGGTTATTACGTTCTTTGGTTTTCCCCCTAGTTGGGTCAAGCTGATAATGAGTTGTATTTCGATGACATCCACATTAGTGTTGTTGAATGGATCTAAATTGAATAGCTTCAAATTGTCCAGAAGAATCCGATAGGAAAAATTTAATGATAGATCGATGTCCTCTATCGAAATGATTCTTCAACTATTCATGGCAAAATCTAGACAAACAATAAACTTTGAGAAATCGCAAGTGGCTTTTTCCTCAGAATGTGAGGATTCTCGAAAGGCAAGCATATTCAATGCTTTAAGAATTAGGGAAACCTTGAATTTAGGGAAATATCTTGGGTTCCGTATGCACATGAAGAGAGTCACTAAACATGACTATGAATTTATTGTTGATAAAATTCGAAACAAATTGTGTAACACCTTATACTCGATCGATCATCAGGTCCTAGCTACAAGATGCCACATTCATTGACAAGCAACTCTGATTATAATTTTTATTGATTCAACACTTTAAATTCACTAACATGTTCTGACATCGTTATATTATAATGTATAATCTTTTTTGGGGTTTATCTGAGCTTACGAAAGCTCTTTCGATAACCCGAGACTATTGAAGGACTAAATTGTAAAGTTTCAAAATATTTCAGGCTGGCGTCGTGACTTTAGGGGTCAATGTTGTGACTTCCAAAATAGTAGGATGGCACCATGACTTCAAATAAAGGATGTTGCGACGTTGAGAGCTGGTATCGCGACATCAATAAAGTTGTGTCACAACTCTAAGGGCAGACTCAAGCTTACTTCTTTTGAATTCAACTTGCCAAATTATACAAACCAAAGGTCGAAGGACCGATATGCAATTCTATTCAACTTAAGGTGATCATTTTCACTTTGCAACATATTAAAGACATCAAAACACGCTTTAAACATAACTAAATCACACAAAAAATTCCATCTAACACTCTCTAACCAAAATACCTACGTGACCAATTACAACTTTAAACCGATAAAATTCTGGGTACATGCAATCTTTTAAAATGTAAAGAACGGTACAAACATTTATGAGTTGAGATTCGGCGATTTGAATATTGCTTCACCTTTCAAACTTCGAGATCTCCTGATACATGCGCATATAATAACAAATTGTACACTGAGCAATAAAGATCAATGTTACTTTCATGATTCAAGTCATATAAATAACATGGTAACAAGATAAATATATGTCATTGCAAAATCACATTCCAACTATATCATATCAAGTGTTTCAATTTCATACATTGTCATCAATCTCAATCTAATTTATACATATCATCAATCTATTACTATTTATACATATATCTCCATATCAAGTGTCACCAATTAATCATATCAATATAACATATCAACCTTTACTTTCTATTAGCATTAATACATTCAATTTCATTTCAACTCAAGCCATTTAACGTATCATGTTTCAGTTTTTATATCGTACCTATTGATTCGCTATATTTTCATATCAGCCCTCTGGGCTCGTATAAACCGATTTGCATGGTTTTTTACATGCTACTGTGAAACACATTTCACATATATGTAATTGTAATTCCATTATGTATTATTAAATCATTGGAAATATCATTTAAAAAATACAGATTTTTTATTCCGATTTCAAAATTCAATTTAGCGTCTTGCCCAATGTAATCTTAGTAAAAATGGAATCAGACACACGGGTGAACTACACCACACCAAGGTAGCTCGTCTAAGCATAAACTACACCACACCAATGCACTGAAATGCAAAGCTCGTAGGCATCAAATGTATATACGTATTCAAATACTCAATGATCCGCAACAAATGTTGGATACCAAATGACATATCATAATCTCCACATCAATAACAAACTCGTACAGAAATGCACATATAACCCTATTGGCATGCCCACTGTATCTTAACATTTCTACTAAGTTTACATGGGTATCAATCATTCATATATAATACAAAAAGGATCGTGTTTTAAACTCTTTTCAAATTTTCAATTCAACGACACTAAGACATTAATTAACCAACTAGGTACCAATTTTGGGCGTTACGAGGGTGGTAATCCTTCCTCGTGCGTAATCGACTCCGGAACCCATCTCTTGAATCTTGTAGACCAAAAATCGTTGTTTTAGTAAATCAAACCGTTTATTAAAACGATCAAATTATGAGGTGATCCGATTACACTTCATAAAAAAGGGATTGGTAGTGACTCCCATTTTCGTCTTTTTCTTAAAATAAAAAGTCGATATCAAAAAAAGGTTTCGACAAATAGTATAACATTTCACTACAAGTCAAGGGACGAACACTTGAGAATTTTTTTTAGACGGAAATGTTCAAAGGGCTAATGTAACACCCCTTACCCGAGACTGTCGCCGGAATCGAGTACGAGATGTCATCCAATCTAACTTACCAATTCGGAGCATAAAAATTTGCTTTTAAAATTAAATTTACTGTTCACAACAAAACTGTCTACCTGCGTAACTGTCACTAATTTAATTATATCTCGAGTTACAAAACTCGAAATTTAAATCCGTAAATTTTCCCTGAAACTAGACTCATATTCCTACTTACCATAAAATTTTCAGAATTTTTCACTTAGCCAATTAGTACAGTTTATCCATTAAAGTATCCCCTGTTTCACAGCTCGACAGATCTGAACTCTTGGCACTAAAAATTAATTATCTCATTATACAGAATTCATATAAGGTTACCGTTTGTTTCTTTTGAAAATAGACTCACTAAGGAATCTAGACATATAAATTATAGCCTATAATTCTCTCTGTACAATTTATAATGATTTTCTAAAGTCAGAACGGTGGACTTTAAAAACCATTCTGACTCTGTCTCACTAAAATTCAAATATCTCAAAATATAAAATTCCTTTGCCTACACCGTTTCTTTCATGTAAAAATACACTAGATAAGCTTTAATTCTATATATCATTCACTCTCTAATTCAATTTATACTATTTATGGTGATTTTTCACATTCACGTCACTGCTGCTGTCAAAGAAACTGCTTCTTTGTATTAGCTACCATTTACCCATACATAACACCAAAACATAATCTTTACTAACCATTTCAATAGCTAATCTTAGCCATATCACAAGAACACACTCAAAATGAGCAAGACTCTATACATGCCATAGTTTTAAACATTTTGAAAAACACATAATACCAAGATGGTTATGATAGTGTGATACGAGCTCCGTCGATCCCCAATTCAAGCAAGCTCAAAACACTATAAAACAAAGGAAAGAAAGAAAGGTGTAAGCTACAAATAGCTTAGTAAGTTACATGTAAACAATAAGTACTTATTTAATAATTGACATTTCTCTCATACAACTAATCAAAACATTTCTTAGCAATTTCAATCACTTACACATGCATAATCTTACCCATTTCACTTGCACATGCACTCATACACTTAACATTTATCACATCTGCTCATTCTTTTAAAACGTACCTGCATACACACTTCATTTCATATTCACTTTAATTCATTATTTATCCCGTTGAACACTTGGAATATACACGGATACGTAGAGAATTAGCACATAAGTGCCACACTGATATGTAGCCGAAGCTACCACTGATATGTAGCCGAAGCTACCACTGATATGTAGCCGAAGCTAACACTGGAAATGTCCACGGGCCTACTCACACAAGCTGTCAGGTGTCTGCAACACATGCTAGATCACCCAGCACCCAGGGCTCACTGTAACACTGTAACACTGATCTCTAGTGACATGTCACTTGTATCCACTTCTATTCCTAAGTTCAACCGGGAATTTACACTTAACACTTTGTTTTAAACACTTTATCACTTGAATAATTCATGAATAATTTTCCTTCCACATTGAATATTAATTCACATATCCAATATAATTCACAATTTATAAAAAAAGATAACTATTATTTACACATAACTTACCTCGGATGCAAAACGACTATTTTTGTAATTTAGTCGATAACTTTCTCTTTTCCCTGATCACTTCCACTATTTCTTCTTTCTTGATCTATATTAACACAATTTAATACATTTTTTCAACATTTCATTCAAATACAATTCATACACAACATTTTGGCAATTTTACATTTTTCCCCATAACTTTTCAAAAATTCCACTTTTTTCCCAAAGCTCGTAAAAATAAAATTCACTAAATTCTTAAATTTCAAACTTCACTAAATCATATTTCATGCTCATAACAGCCCTCAATTTCACAAAATCACAACTTTATGCACACTTTACCATCTTTCACAATTTAGCCCTTTTTCAACATTTTCATTGAAATTCATCTAGTAAAACTTGTAATTAACACTTCAAACATTCATTATCTAACATCACTAATCAATTTACAATTATATCATGAATGGGTCAATTTTTAAACTTTAACTTCATTTAAATTAAATGGTAGAAACATGAAATTCAAGCATCAATAAGCATAAAAATACGAAAATAATTAAAAACGGGACAAGAAATCACTTACAATTGAGCTTAGAAAGATCAAGAACCCTAGCTATGGTGACATGAAATTTTTTGGCAGCAAACATCTGATTTTGAAGAAGATGGACACTTATTTTCACTTTATTTTGTCTTTTATTTAATTTGGACAAAAATGCCCTTGACCCATTAATTAGATATTTTTCTAGAATTACCCTTTTGTGTCCATATCACTAATTTATGGTCTAATTGCCACATAAACACTTCCAATTTCATGCAATAATTCAATTAAGTCATTTAATCATTAATTAGACATACTTTACATTTTTCTCGATTTAGTCCTAAAAATTCAATTAGGCACTAAATCATTAAAACTTCCTATCTATATTTTCACACAATATTTCAATCAATCAGTAACTAATAAAAATTTATAAAATTAAACTATTTCACTTCGGATTTGTGGTTACAAAACTACTATTCTGATTAGGCCCTATTTCGGGCTATCACAGCTAACTTGATGGACATAATGAAAGCAGGGGCGGTAAAGTAACTGGAAAAATAATATAAGAGCCAAAGTGAGAATTTCACTATAATAAAGGGGCCAAAACAGGTATTAACACTTTCTTTTTATCTCCTTTGTTCACATTTAAGGCGTTCCGTCTGCTGCTGTAAGGTTGACTTTTTTATGTTAGTTTCTTATCTCTTTCATTCTCCATCCCTCTCTCTCACCCATTTGAGGAGACCAACTGCAATCATCTTACTAGTGAAAGATGATCTTACTGGTTTTCATATTAGTTTTCAATTCACTTACAGATAAAAATGGAGCACCATCTTCGCTACTGCAGGATGATCATCATCCCTCAGAGAAGGGGAAGGGTCGTCGTAAAAGATCCATGCTGAGCGAGGAGCAAAAAAGGGAAAGGAAGAGACAACATGACGCCGAGTACAGGATGAAGAAAAACCGGGAGAATGAAAGGCTCAAGGAAGAGAATATCATATTAAAAAACATGTTAAAAGCAAAGGACAGTGAGATAAGTCTAGATTTACATGAGTTGATGCAAGATGTGGACATTATGCAGGGTTTTCCTATTGATTTGGGAGAAAACCAACCACTCAATCACCCTCAGGTATTTGATTCCATGTGCATATGTATTTGTTATATTGGAATTGATTGATCTTAAATCTCTCAGACCATCAAATTCCTAGCTTCTTACAACAATTAATGGAGAACTCTTGTTTTATATATTTGTTATGAAGGATGGTTTTCAACCTCAGCTTTCGTTTGTAGCTCAACATGAGGTTCAGAATCAATCCTTAGTGGAACACCAGTCAATCACTTACTTCCAGGTATTCTACTATTATGCAACTCTTCAATTCTTAAGTTGGAAATGACCTTCAGATTGACCTTCAGTCCCACAGTAAGTACAAACTAAAATCATCATAAAATAAAAGTGAGACCAGAGACCACAGTAACATAGTGGCTGGTATTTATTTTATTGTATGCAGGACCATAATCCTCAAATTCATATTCCCCTATCAACTGCAGTGTCCAATGATACAGGCAATTCCTTGGAGCAAAGCCAAATAATCAGTCAGCCCGAGGTATTATTTTCTTAAGGGTTAATTTAACTTTTAGTCCCTAAACTTGACAATTAGGTCTACTCTGGTACGTATATTTTTTGTCTGCTTTAGTACCTAAACTTGGTAACTAAATCTATTTTGACCCCTAAACTTTAATTTTATCAAGATTTAATGATATGACACTTTGAGATTATTTCATGTCTTTTAGTTTTCAGATAGTGACGTGAAAAAATCTTGGTATGTCATATCATTGAACTTTTATATTTTTTAAGTTTAGAGACCAAAAAAGTATAACACCAAAATGGACTGAAGAAAACACATGTACCAAAGTAAACCTAATTGCTAAATTCAAGGGCTAAAAGTTATATTAACCCTTTTCTTAATTGATAATTATTAAATATATATGTTCTCGTTTATCCGAGTTATAAGTTAGTTTTTGGTTAAAATATATATGTTCTCGTTTATCCGAGTTATAAGTTAGTTTTTGGTTAAAATATGTCATAGGCTTCTATACACTTCACAAATTTGGAATTTAATCATCTACTTTTATTTCTACGAATTTAGTATCTCTACTTTCTATTTTTTGAAATCTTAATAGTGTTAGTAATTGGACCTAAAGTTTGAAATCTGAAAAGTAAATAGACTAAATTCCTTAAAATAAAAGTAAAATGAAAATTTTTCAAATTTACAAAGAGTACAAGGACTTATGACATATTTTAATATTCAATTTTTTCACTATTTACTTTAGGTTAAAATTTGTCATAAGTCTTGGTACCCTTCACATATTTAAAATTTGGTCTCGCTACTTTTAGTTCCAGGAATTTAGTCTCTCTTCTTTTCAGATTTCAAAATTTAGATTCGACTGTTTACGCTGTTAATCAATTTTTGTTAAATTTGTTGGTATGACATTTTGAAAGAAAAAAATATTTACAAAGAACTAAATTCCAAATTTACGAAGAGTACAAAGACTTATGACATATTTTAACTTTTAGTTTAATTGCACAACAAACCTTACGAAAAGAAATACTGATACATATATCCAACAAAAACGATATTTTGTAGCTAATTGTCCCTGCTTGCTGCTTACCATTTGTGGAAAAACTGAAACGAAAGGAACGACACAATGCTTCATATTCTCACCATTTGAAGACATTGTTACAAGGAGACACGACAGATTTTGAAGGATACAGAATCCCATTGCCTTTACACCCAATCCTTGAAAACATAGTTACCATCCATGGTGATATAACAAGAAGCTGTATGTTAAGTTCTTTTTCTGCTGAGAACGTATTGCTTCAGTTTTTAGCCACATTTAAAGAAATGGAGGAAACATTATCATTAGAACAAGTGACTGAGGATCAGATTCTGAAATGGAAATGTTGTATAGCTGAAGCTCTAAACATCAAATTCCATGTAGACTTTGCAGCAACACGTTTAATTGAGATCGTTAAGTCTTATATGGATTTAATAGCTCGTAGCAGAATGACTGCCATTGATGAGAGGATCAAAGCATTGGAGATGGAGATGAATGGTCTGAAATGTGAGAAGCTTGAAATTGATAGGTTTGTGTTGTCTGGTTCGAAAGAATTGGTGGGAAATTTTGGATTGTTTTGATGTTTTTGTGGATTTCATTATGGTATGTTAGGAATGATAGTAGTTACTGTTAGTTAACAGTTAGGGTTGTTAGTAGTTTCAGTTACAGTAGGTTAGTTGGTTACTATCTACTGCATGTATTGAATACGTGGTTGCGTTTCCTCAAATAATATGATAGTTTTCATTCTGAAAATTGAAGTAAAGAGAGAATATTAACATGGTATCAAGAGCCAAAATTTTTTCTGGGTGAAGTTTCTTGTGTGTTCGTTCTTTTCTTTCTTTTTCATGGCCACGGAACCAGTTCCTGGAATAGATACTCCACGTTGTTCAACTGGTTCTGGAGAAGGGTTTCATTCGCAGAATCTTGGTGGTGGTGGTTCATCGACAATTCAGTACTTTGCTAAACATGATACAGTCAAATTGGCCGAACATAATTTTTTGTTGTGGAAACATCAATTGTTGTTAATTCTTGAAGGATACGGGCTTGAAGGCTATGTGTTGGGAACAGTATCGGCTCCTCCAGCAGTTCTTACAGGAGTAGATGGTCAGATATTAGATAACCCTGCATTTCTTGTTTATAGAAAGCAGGACAAATTTTTAGCTTCTTGGCTTCTCTCGACAGTAACAGATGAAATCTTAGTTCAGCTCACAGCAGCAAAGACAAGTTTTGATGTTTGGACTACGATTGAAAAGTGTTTTGGTACCTCATCAAGTATTAAGGTTGCAAGTCTGCGTCATGCTTTGTACTCAATCAAGAAGGCTAGTTTAACCGTTAAGGAGTACCTGGCCAAGGTCAAGAATTTGAGTGACAGCCTAACAGCAGTTGGAAGTGTGGTAACGGAAAGAGAACAAGTGAGTGTCATTTTATCTGGTCTCCCTATGGAATATGAGTTAGTTCGAGTCTTTGCCTTTGCTACTCCAATCTCTTTGGATTTACTGACTGATATGCTTCTTGACTGTGAGACTAGACGCCTAGCGTTATTGACAGAAACTCCTTTGCAAGCAAATTTGGTGACTAAATTTCAAGGACCCCAGGAGGAGGTTCCAAGTCCACTTATTCTCAATCTTCTAAACAAGGTGATATTGGTTCTGGTCGAGGTTGGTCTCGTGGAAGGACTAGAGGTGCTGGTCGGGGCTGGTCTCGGTCTAGACCACAATGTCAACTATGTGGAAAAATTGGGCATGCTGTTCAGAACTACTACCATCGGTTTGATGAGAATTTTTCTGGTCAAAATCCATCAGTCAATCTTCATCAAGCTCGTGACTTCACTCCTTCTTTGACAACCTGCTCATCTATGGGTTCGTGCGCTGGTTTGTGTTCACAATCACCACCTTCACAGACCACTCTTCATTCTGATCAAACGTGGTATTCAGATTCGGGAGCGACAAATCATGTTACACCTGAAAGGTTAACTCTCATGAATGCTTCTCCTTACACAGGTACTGGTCGTGTTCTTATGGGAAACGGTAAGTCTGTCTCCATTGTTAATGTAGGATCCTCTAAAGTTTTAACGGCTCCAGACTTCTGTATCTTCAGAATGTATTGCATGTACCCACAGTTTGTAAGAACTTGATGTCTGTAGGCTAGTTTACAAAAGACAATGGGGTTTATTTTGAGTTTCACCCTTTTCTCTATTTTGTAAAGGACATTCAGACAGGGATGATTCTTCTCGAGGGCCATATGCATGAGGGTCTATACCGTTTTTAGTTTTCCAAGTCTACTACCAGTTCTGCTCGGCCTTTTTCAAAGCATAGTTCTTATTTGGTCAATAATGTTCAACTCTCGTCGACTGCCTTGTGGCATAATCGACTTGGACACCCATGTACCAACGTTTTGGCTCATTTATTGAAGTCATGTAATGTTCATTTTAATCAGAATAGCTTACCTAGTCTGTGTAATTCTTGTCAATTGGGCAAAGCTGACAAACTTCCTTTTCCTTCTTCTAAGATAGTGTACTCTTTTCCTTTTGAATTAGTAATCTCGAATGTATGGGGACCAGCTTGTATGGCTTCAAATGGTTTTTGTTATTACGTGTCTTTTGTTGATATGCATAGCAGATACACTTGGGTTTACTTTCTTAAGAACAAATCTGAAGTGGTTTGATGTTTTCTCGATTTTCATCAAATGGTGAAAGTGCAATTTGGGTGTTCTGTCAAGATGTTACAAACTGACTGGGAGGAGAGTATCGCGTTCTGACAAAGGAGCTCTCTCACTAGGGTGTTCTACATAGAGTCACCTGTCCACACACTTCAAAGCAAAATGGAGTAGCTGGAAGAAAGTATCAACAAATCGTAGACATGGGGCTATCACTTCTAGCTCAATCTGGTATTCCTTTGAACTACTGGTATTATGCTTTTGCACATGCTGTTTATTTGACGAACAGACTGCCTACTTCAATACTTCATAATGTAAGTCCTTATGAAAAACTTCACAAACACAAACCGAGTTATGATCTGCTTTAGATTTTTGGTTGTGCATGTTTTCCTAACTTAAGGCTCTTCCACAAGCACAAGCTACAGTTTAGATCACAACTGTGTGTGTTCCTTGGTAGTGCACCTAATGCAAAGGGTTATAGGTGTTTAGCTGTTGATGGTCGGGTTTCTCTCTCAGTATGTTCAATTTGATGAGACATACTTCCCTTTTCAACATGGTTTTTGCTCTTGGTCTCCAGTGACTTCTACACGAAACTCGCATCGCCAAACCACATTTCCAGTAGTTACAGGAAATTTTTCTTTTGAGAATTCCCATGCTCAATCTCCTGTAGGCTCCGACCGAATGTCTTCTATGCAATCCTCATCTATCAACTCTCCTCACATTTCTTCTGTGGCTTTCGAACCACCAACCGATAGGTCTCCTTCAAATGGTCAACCTGAAAAATAGTATGATGGTTCCTCATAGTATGAATGTCCATCCCATGCAAACTCGTGCTAAGAGTGGGATCTTTAAGCCAAAGGTTTTTGCTTCATGTTTAGAGGAGAAGGAACCGTTGACCATAATTGAGGCTCTTCAAAGTCCTGCTTGGACAAAAGCTACTCAGGATGAGTATCCAGCATTACTGGCAAACCGTACGTGGGACCTCGTACCATTACCTGTAGGTCATAAGGCAGTTCGTTGCAAATGGATTTTCAAGCTTAAACGACAGGCTGATCGGTCCATTGCGAGGTATAAAGGTCGACTTGTGGTTAAGGGGTACTTGCAAGAAGCTGGGATTGATTTCCAAGAAACGTTCAGTCCCGTGGTTAAGTCTACTACCATAAGAGTGGTTCTTGCATTGGCAGTCTCTTTCAACTGGTCACTTTAACAAGTTGATATTAATAATGCGTTCTTGAACGGAGACCTACATGAAGAGATTTACATGTTGCAGCCTCCAGGATTTAAGCAACAAGGCACCAATGGACAACAGCTAGCGTGTCGACTTCAAAAGGCCCTGTATGGTCTCAAACAGGCACCGCGGGCATGGTTTCACAAGTTGCGAGATTTCTTGGTCACTTTATAGTTTAAAGCATCCAAAGCAGACAACTCCTTATTTATTCTTTAGTCGGGCTCTCGGTTGGTTTACGTGTTAGTCTACGTTGGTGGTATTATCATCACATGGAATGACGATATGTTCATAGATGAGTTTGTCACTCAGCTCAATGCCAAGTTTTCGCTAACAGATCTAGGAAAGCTGCATTATTTCTTAGGCATAGAGGTGAGTTATACTGCTCAAGGGGTATTTCTTACGTAAAAGAAGTCTATTGCTGACCTTATTCAGAAAGCCTCTATGGATAAGGCAAACAGTTTGCCAACACCTATAGTCTCCACGAGCCGACTGTCTGTTTATGAAGGAAGTCCTGTTGAGGATGAGCATTGTTACAGGAGTATTGTTGGTGCTCTGCAATACGTTGTCATCACTAGACCAGACATAGCATATTCAGTGAATAAGGTTTGTCAGTTTATGCACAAACCTTTGGACCTACACTTCAAGGCAGTAAAGAGAACCCTAAGGTATTTACAAAGGACTTTGGATTATGGGTTGAAGTTTACCCGAACATCAAGATTTTTACTTGAATGATATTCGGATTCCAGCTGGGGTTCAGATGTGGATGATCGAAGATCAACATCAGGCTTCTGTGTATTTCTTGGAGGAAATCCAATCTCCTAGAGTTCCAGGAAACAGCAAGTGATTTCAAGGTCAACAGCAAAAGCGGAGTACAAGAGTGTGGCTCTTGTCACTGCTGAGGTCATATGGATTCAGGGGTTACTAACTGAGTTAGGGATTTCAGTCCCAACGAAGGCCATGATATGGTGCGATAGTTCAGCCACTGTTGCTGTTGCAGGGAATCTAGTCTTGCACTCAAAGTTTAAGCATGTTGAAATGGATTTGTTCTTTATCAGAGAGAAGGTTGCAGATGGAGTGGTACATGTAGGACATATATCCGAGTCTGACCAAACTGCTGATATACTGACAAAACCCCTATCAATAAGAGTTTTCTCTAGGTTTCACGATCGACTTTGTGTTGTCAATACAAGTGGGGAAAGACTTTGATGAAGAGGAAAGTTGATATGTACGGGGCATGTTAGGAATGATAGTAGTTACTGTTAGTTAACAGTTAGGGTTGTTAGTAGTTTCCTCAAATAATATGATAGTTTTCATTCTGAAAATTGAAGTAAAGAGAGAATATTAACATGGTATAATGATAATTTTAGTCTTTAATGTTTACATTTTTTGTCAGTTTGATCCTTTATTTTTTTAAAAGCTAAATATAACTATTAACCTTTCAAAAAGAGCAAGTCATTTTTCTTTGAGTAAAACATTAATTTTTTATGATGCTGAAATGACAACTTGCGTGATAGTTCATTCCTACTTTATGTTGACATTATACTATTTGTCTTATATATTACTTCAACAAGTAATTTAAAAATTATAAAAAATTCATAAAGATTTAGTCAATATTTTTATTGAAAAAACATCAATTCAACTTTTTTTTTTTAAAGGTTGGTGGTGGGTCAAATTTAGCTCAGAAAAGAATAAGGGTCAAATTGGAAAAATATATAAATGTTAAGTGCTAAATTTTACATTATGCCTTTTTCTTATACTAGGCTGAGCTTCACTTTGGCATTCTCAAATTTTCTTTCTGGGCGTCAATCTTCGGATAATGAAATGATAGTGCAAGAAATTTGCCATTCCTTTTCTCGTTGTTAAGGGACAAAAAGGACTGATGATTATTAAATTGGATCTAGAAAAAGCTTATGATGAGTTGGAATGCAGATTTATTAGTAAGGTCCGTAGGTTCTTTGGTTTTCCCCCTAGTTGGGTCAAGCTGATAATGAGTTGTATTTCAAAGACATCCACATCGATGTTGTTGAATGGATCTAAATTGAATAGCTTCAAATCGTCCAGAAGAATCTGACAGGAAAAAATTGATGATAGATCAACGTCCCCTACCAAAATGATTCTTCAACTATTCATGGCAAAATCTGGACAAACAATAAACTTTGAGAAATTGCAGGTGGCTTTTTCCTCTAAATGTGAGGATTCTCAAAAGGCAAGCATATTCAATGCTTAAAGAATTAGGGAAACCTTGAATTTAGGGAAATATCTTGGGTTCTATATGCACATGAAGAGAGTCACCAAACATGACTATGAATTTATTGTTGATAAAATTCGAAACAAATTGTGTAACACCTTATACTCGATCGATCATCAGGTCCAAGCTACAAGATGCCACATTCATTGACAGGAAACTATTGTAAGACCCAAATTTTGCCCGGGCCCAACAAATAAAACAATAACAAAACCAAAATAACCCAATACCCAACCCATTTCCAGCAGACCCAAAACCTAACACTAACCCAATACCCACAAGCCCAATAACCTAACCCTAGCCCAAAACACCCTAAACCAAATCAGAAAAAAAAAAAAACAAACAAAACAAAACAAAAACCTAGCCTCCATAACCCTAGCCGCCTGCCCTGCCACCGCCATTCTGCTAGCCGCAGCGCACGTCCCATCGCCGCTCACCTGCTCCCAACTGCTCACCTGCTTCACCTGCAAAAACAAAAAGAGAACACGCAAAGGCAGAAAAGCAAGAAAAGAGAGCAAAAATAGAAACAAAATATTGTGAAAATCGGCTATAAAGAGCCGAATACCAAGATTGTAAACTTCTTCCTTTTTTTTTACAACGATTAATAAAAAGAACAGATCAAAAAAATCAAAAAGAGGTTGTTTCTAATATTCCTTTTCTTCTGTTCGTGTACATTTTTCTTTTTTTTTTATTTTATTTTCTTTGTTATTTGTTTTTTTTACTCTATTAACAAAAAAAAATAAAACGAAAACAGAAAAGAAAATGGGCGAGTACCTGTTGGTTTCGAAAGCCGTCGCCGGAGACTTCTTCCGGTATTGGAATCGGACCGAAAGGGTACAAAAGACCCCTCCTTTTTTAGCCTATCGGGTCTAGAAGACTGTTTTTTCAAGGATATCGGGAGCGGGGTTCAAAAGCTTGACTTTTGGGTACCTTCGGCCACCGGAACCGACGGCGGAGCCTCACCGGACCCTTGGCCGGATTTTTGGAGAGGGGAGGGGATTTTGAGAGAAAAAAAAAACAGTTTGAAATATTTTTTAGAAAAAGTGGCAGAACTGTTTTTTTTAAAAAAAAATTTGGGCTTAAATAGGCTCTCAAAACGACGCCGTTTTGGGCAGGCCTCTCAGGCACCAAAACGACGTCGTTTTGGCTCGACCCGATTCGACCCGAACCGAACCGCCTAGGATCCGCGTGTTTTCTAGCGCATGGGTTATTTGCGCGTGCAGTCCTCCTGCTTTTGCGATGGTTTACAATGTGGTCCTCAGTTGTTTTTTTTTCTTTTTAATTTTGGAGTATAATTTTTATTTTGTTTCACTTTGGTCCATATTGAAGTAAGGCATTCCCTGGGCTGGGGAAAATTCCCAATCTGGTCCCCGTCTCTTTTCAGCGCTTTCAAATGGGTCCTTTTCTTTCTTATTTATTTTGATTTGCCCCTGAATTTTATTTTAAAATCCGATTTAGCCCCCTGTTTCATTATTTCGGTTATTTTATTATTAATATTAACAAATTTGATATTATTATTATTATTATTATTATTATTATTATTATTATTATTATCATCATCATCATCGCCATGCATTCATGATCCCAAGTTTTATTTTATATACACATATACATCTTTATAATACATATATACTTACATGTTTTTTATTTAATATAAATATATTTTTCATGTTTCACATTTTTTACATACATATACATACGTATATATCAATATATTTTAGTTCATATACATACTTTTTCTAAACTTATATACATATCAATATATATCTATATACATTTTTGATTTACGTGAATATAAATACATATTTATATATATATTAATATATATGTACGTACTTACATTGTTTTATTTTATAATATACATACATATATTTTTTAATGTAATACATATGTATACACATACTTACTTATATTTCTATACTTTATAACTTTAAATATATACCCACATATATTCTTCTTGTCTTTATAATTTTATGTATGTACATATACATAGATCCTTTTTATTTCCATTATGGTTTCGTTGCTTCGTGCGGTGTTTTATTTATTTATTTATTTATTTATGCCCATTTTTTAAATTACGTATCTGCTTATCCTCTTGCATGATTAATTCGTCTTATATATTTTATTTATTGATGTTCGCGCTATTTACGCTTGTATCATCGTATTTATCATTGTTTTGTTATATATGTTAACATCATAATTTCAAAACTCTTTTAAATAAGGTAATGTTTTGCGTTTGGAAATTCGAGATAACACGCCCTAAGGTGCTGGGTGTCGATTTTTCTCGTTCAACCAAATAGCTAAATATCCTTTCAAAAATTACAAAATAAGGCAATGTTTTGCGTTTGGAAATTCGAGGAACGTGCCCTAAGGTGCTGGGTTTTGATTTTTCGTTTAACCAAATTGCCAAATATCCTCTTGAATTTTAATCTATGCTATTCGAGTTTTTTAAGGATCGTATTTTAAATTTCTTTAAAGTTTTTAGTTTTTCGACACTAAGACATTAAGTAATCAACTAGGTACCAATTTTGGGCGTATCGAGGGTGCTAATCCTTCCTCGTGTGTAACCGACTCCCGAACCCGTTTTTCTGAATTTCGTAGACCAAAATCGTCGTTTTAATAAAATTAAATTGTTTATTGAAAACAACCACTTTTCAAGGTGATCCGATCACACCTTATCAAAAAAGGATTGGTGGCGACTCCCATTTTTGTTTTCATTTTTCAAAACCCAAGTCGACCCCGTTTTCAATCCAAAAAATGGTGTCAACAACTATGATTATAATTTTTATTGATTCAACACTTTAAATTCACTAACATGTTCTTATATTGAATGACTAACTTGTAAAGTTTTAAATGTTTCGGGCTGGCGTCGTGACTTCAGGGGTGCAATGTTGTGACTTCCAAAATAGTAGGATGGCACCATGACTTCAAATAAAGGATGTTGCGACGTTGAGAGCTGGTATCGCGACATCAATAAAGTTGTATCGCGACTCTAAGGGCAGACTCAAGCTTACTTCTTTTGAATTCAACTTGCCAAATTATACAAACCAAAGGTCGAAGGACCCAATATGCAATTCTATTCAACTTAAGGTGATCATTTTCACTTTGCAACATATTAAAGACATCAAAACACGCTTTAAACATAACCAAATCACAAAAAAAAAAATTCCATCTAACACTCTCTAACCAAAATACCTATGTCACCAATTACAACTTTAAACCGATAAAATTCTGGGTACATAAAATCTTTTAAAATGTAAGGAACGGTACAAACATTTATAAGTTGAGATTCGGTGATTTGAATATTGCTTAGCCTTTCAAACTTCGAGATCTCCTGATACATGCTCATATAATAACAAACTGTACACTGAGCAATAAAGATCAATGCTACTTTCATGATTCAAGTCATATAAATAACACGGTAATAAGATAAATATATGTCACTACAAAATCAAATTCCAACTATATCATATCAAGTGTTTCAATTTCATACAATGTCATCAATCTCAATCTAATATATACATATCATTAATCTATTACTATTTATACATATATCTCCATATCAAGTGTCACCAATTAATCATATCAATATAACATATCAACCTTTACTTTCTATTAGCATTAATACGTTCAATTTCATTTCAACTTAAGCCATTTAACGTATCATGTTTCAATTTTTGTATCGTACCTATTGGTTCGCTATATTTTCATATCAGCCTTTTGGGCTCGTATAAACCGATTTGCATGGTTTTTCACATGCTATCATGAAACACATTTCACATATATGTAATTGTAATTCCATTATGTATTATTAAATCATTGGAAATATCATTTAAAAAATACAAATTTTATATTCCGATTTCAAAATTCAATTTAACGTTTTGCCCAATATAATCTTAGTAAAAATGGAATCAGACACGCGAGCGAACTACACCACACCAAGATAGCTCGTCTAAGCATAAACTACACCACACCAATACACTAAAATGCAAAGCTCGTAGGCATCAAATGTATATACGTATTCAAATACTCAATGATCTGCAACAAATGTTGGATCCCAAATGACATATCATAATCTCCACATCAATAAAAAAAACTCGTACATAAATGCACATATAACTCTATTGGCATGACAACTGTATCTTAACAATTGTACTAAGCTTACATGGGTATCAATCATTCATATATTATAATCTCATTTCGTTTCATCATCAATTAATATACATATATATAAATATTCAATATCATATAGTATAATTAATATCACATATCATATATTAATAATGTCACACTCTTTTATACTATATTCAATTTAGTCCAAGTTCTCGATATGTAATATTGTCAACACAAATCAATTCATGTAACTTATTATTATCAAATTTATATGATCACATACTCAACACCATTGTTCCAACCATTTCTATCATCAATTCATAATATAAGACATTTATCAATTTATATTTTATTCAATTTAGTCTAATTTTTCGATAATCAACATCATTCACAACTAATAAGATCATGCAACAATTATATACTTACCTTGATACTCGATCATGTAATTAACATGAATATGCATACAAATGTAATGATCTCAAATCATAAAAGTACAAATTGAATCCTCTTGTCACTCGTCAATGACTCTCGACGGTCCGACGTTGGCTTTAGCTATATTAAATAATTCAATAGATAAAAAAAATTAGATTTCATCTTATTCACATCCAAATATAAAGCCAAACATAATTTCCTTTTTATTTAATTTAGTCCCTAAACTCGGGATAAACATATTTTTCGATAATTAGCTTCAGATTAAATTTTGATTTCACATTATTTCATTAGGGAGCCTATACTTCCTACTCATAACACAATCTCATGAAAGGTTTTCAATTTATTTAATTTGGTCCCTAATGTTACAAAGTTAACTAACAAGCTTTATTAACTTTATAATTTAGTCCTTTTCGTGATCCAAGCTTAGTATCTATCAATTTCAAGCCTAATTCATCAATTTCTCAAAAATGGAAATATTTTAAAACTCAAAAATTGTACAAATTGATGCATGGGCTAGATAGATCAAGCTCTCATGACCCAATTTCCATAAAAAAATGGCTCTGGGAGTTACTTGAATGGGTGGTTGAATGTTTAAAGCTTCAACAATGGTGGATTTTATTTGTTTCCACAAGAGGATGGTGGAGAAGATGACGAATTATCATCTTTTCTCCGCTTACTTTGGCCATTATACCATGGTTAGATATTAATTAACCTTAATTAGTTAATTCTAATTAGTTTATTATTATAATTAATCCACCACTAATTAATTCAAGTGAAATCAACATCATCATCCACTAACTATAATAAAACAATGGTTTAGTATCCATTTTAGTCCTTTGGATAATTTCTATTTAGGTCCCCAAGCATTTTCTTAATTAAAACTCAATAATGATTAAACTTTTACAATTCAGTCCCTGAGCAGTAATTAACTACTCTTTCGGTTAAATTACCTAACTGGACTTTATTATATTTTCATATTAACTCTACAAATATTCATATTTATTATTTATGAACTCATTTACGGAAATGGGGTTTCAAAATCGCATTTTTCGACACCATTAGAAACTAGGTCGTTACAAGCTGAGCTCTTGGAAAACCAAATTTCCATCCCCTATTAGAAGGTTGGTTTTTATCCAGTCAAAAATGGCCTCCATCTCGAATTATTACTTGCAGTGATGTTTGCTCCCCTCTAATACTCATATTCAGCTAGATCAAATCAACATGAACTTTCTCTAGGAAGTGATGAGCATGCAAATCATGGACACCTTCTAAAGTGGAATTTGGTCACACAACCTAAAGCTTATGGAGGTTTGACTAAACCAAAATCGAGAATTAAAAAATCAAACTTTGCAAGTAAAGCTTGGTTGGAGACTAATCCAAGAGAAGGATAGCCTTTGGGCCAGAATCCTTATACCAAAACACATCACTGATCTCAGTAATCCATACCTTGCATGGAATACATCCCCGATTTGGTCTTCTTTGAGGAAGATTAGCCATTTCATTGAGTCAGGGATGAGATGGGTTATTAGGGATGGTAGAACTATGAAATTTTGGAGTGATAATTGGTCGGGATAAGGCCCTCTCTGCCATCTTGTATAAGGTCCTCTGACGCCTTTGGAAGATTCTTAGTCTTTCAAGCAAGTCCACAATAGATGGGACCGTAGTGGTTTTCACTCGATATTTTTCCAACTCCCGCAAAAAGTGATCAATGTATTCTTAAGCACTCTAATATCATCTTCTGAATTAGGATCGGATTTTGTTTGTTGGGGGCCATCGAAATCTAGATCATTTACCCTGGTTAGTGCTTATTCTTTCATTCTAGCATATAGTGCTCCCTTTATTGACACTCCTCTGGTAGTCAGCTAACTTTATGGATTTTGATTTAGAAAGCTCGTCTTCCTCCAAAGTTAAAGTTCTTCCTTTGGAAATGTGGGTGGAAAGTTATTCTAACCTGGTCTTTTATGATCCGTCGAAGTATGAACTTAGTAGATCTTTATCCTTTTTTGCAATGTTGAATAAGAATCCATTATCCATTTGTTCTGGAAATGTCATATTATCTAGGAACTATGGAATTCTATTCATTCTCACTCTCGAGTTAGACCTCCTCAACGGAGTAATTGAGAGGAATGGATCCAGGGCAATGTCACTTCACAAGTGTGGGTTCACCACCTATCGATTCCTTGGTCCATTGTATTTGCTTTTGCCTTATAGGAAATTTGGTTGTGTCGAAATGCATTAGTCTGTACCAAGTCTTAACCTCTAAAGGGCTCATTGCAATGGATAATGCATGGAGTGGGTGAATTTTCTACAATTTCCCCTTGCAAAATAATTTAAATAATTCTGACTTTGTTCTAGTTGGTGGAAACCTCCTCTACCAGGATGGGTTAAATTGAATTCTAATGGTTCATCTATTGGCAATCCAGGTAAAGCTAGTGTAGGTACTCTTATTCATGATCACTAGGGGAGTTGGATGATTGGTTCCTTCCATCACATCTCTAATGCCACTAGTGTAGAAGTTGAACTTTGGATGCTGAGAGATGGGCTAATATTAGCTTGTGACCTTAACATAAAAAATCTTGAGATTGAAGTTGATGGTATGTCTGTAATTCATTTTATAAAGGCATCTGTAATTTCTAACATATTGTTATCTCCTCTGATTGATGAGTGCACGATGTTATTCTGTTCTATGAGTTTTAGCTCTCTAAAGCACGTCTTTCGCAAAAGGAACAATTGATCGAACGTATTGGCCCGCATGGGAAGTAGCTACCAACCTAGTTCCACTCAAAATGTAGCGTCTCTTAATGCTTTACTTTGTGTGTGCTCTAATCCACCTAGTTGTTTAAGTCGTTTACTGTTGAAAGACGCCCACGGGCATGTCATGTATTGGATCTTTAATTTAGTAATTTAATAATAAGTGTTCCTTTCTTTACCAAAAAAGAAAAAAAAATAGGAACAGGTAGCTAACATAATAATAAGTTGGTTAAAATATTCTAAGTCATTTTACTCTTCATATATTTAGAATTTGGTCTCTCTACTTTTATTCAAAGGAATTTAGTCCCTTTATTGTTAGGATTTAAAAAGCAAGTTTAATTGTTAACATAATTAAATTCAAGTTTATTACAACATCATTTTTTTTATATGACTATCAAGTGAGTATTTAAAAAAAAAAATTTAAAGTGTCATGCCAATGAATTTTTATTTTGCTACAAATGGGAAAATCGACAAACTAAGAAAATAAATGGGGAAATGCTTGTTGCATAACATCATCATGTAGTAACTCCAAAACTGCATCTGGTGGCCTTGAGAGTATTCGAATCTCTGAAATCTTAGAACTAGATAGTCAACAAATAGCATCTGCCACTCGATTACCTTCTCTGTACGTGTGAAGAACCCCCCACCTCCCAGTCTCTATCCATCATCTCGCAAATAGCTCGGATAACACCATTCAGATTATTAATACTATCACTGTTGAGAACATAAACAGTTGGACTTAAATTTTAAAGTCTAAAAAGTAAATAGATTAAATTTCTAAAAATAAATATTTTTTAATAAAATATTTATTATTGTTAAATTTTCAATTACAGTGTTTTTAATGCATGCAAAATATTTCATTATTAAAATTTTAATTTTTTTTTTTGTTTATGGAATAATTAAATAACAAGTTATATTTAAATATAAAACATGCTTATTACAAAGAGCCATTAATAATTATTAAATATAAATGTAAAAAATATAAATATGAGATTGTAACTTTTCATTAAGTTTCAAATATTTACGAGTCACCAACAATTATCAGGTGCAATGATAAGAAATGCAAGTTTAAACTTTAAAAATTACATTATTAAGATCTTAAAACCACAAACCTCGAACATAAATATGGATGTGTATTTGGTATACTCATAGTGCACTCTTTTATTCCAAAAGCAATTTTAAAAAATTGACATATATATAATTTTTTATAAATATATATATTTTTATATTTTACTATACTCTTATAAAACACTTGTCAACCTTGCTTGTGAAGTTTAAAAACTCCACTAACAGTGTACCAAATATTTTCCATATATATAATTATGGGTCTTGGGTCAACTCTTTGCAATTGTGGTGGTTGCTAGAGACATCTATTTTGAGCGTTGTCGACATATCGGAAAATATTTTTAAAGACAAAACAACAATTCAGTTACATTATTGGTGGAACATATACATTTTTGGATGAAAATTTATTTGATATTCCTGTTATTTTAAAAAATATTTTTATTTTTTTATATTTTCATTGATAGAAACCATTTTTAATTTCTATTTTTTAATTTGAAAAATACTTCTAGAAAATAAAAATAAAAAATTTGTTTCCAATATTTAAAATATGAAAAAAAGAAGAAGTTTGATAACCTTTTTCTCTCAACAAAATATGGGAAATAAATAAAATAATTCTTAGAGACTTGATATTTTATTAACTTTTTTTTTTTTTTTGCATTTATGTTAATTTGAACTAGAGGTGTTTATGGGCTGAGCCGGGCCGAGTTTAGATCATATACCTAGACTAACTTTTCAAGCCCAACCTAAAAAATGGGCTTACTTTTTTTGTCAAAGTCTAGCCCAATTTAAGAAAAATAAACTCGAGCTCAATCCACCCATATTTTTTTTAGATTAATTTTTATTTAAAATTAATTCTTTTTAAAATATAATACACTAAATGCACTAAAAACGCTAAAATAAAAGTATTCTAACACATTAAAAAATATTTATATTAAAAAACACTACCATAAATATAATAAATGTTTTATTATATTAAAAAACACAAATAAATATAATAAATATGTTATTGTATTAAATATAATTTTTAAAATTTTATATTTTGAGTCGGGTTATTTAGTTAGGTAAATTTTTTTTAGGTTTTGGATAATGAGTTTAATTGTTATTGGGCTAGTGATTTAATATAAATATAAAAATATATATAATTATTATTTAACATATATAATTAATATAATATTATTTTATAACATAATATATTTCGGCTGGATTGAGCTTGGACCAAAAAACCTTGCCCAAGGCCTGACTCGTATAGAAAACGAGCCTTAAATTTTACTCAAGCTCATTTTTCGAGTCTCGTATTTTATCCAAATCCTCTCATTTTTCGAACAAACTTTCGGTGGCTAATTTCATGAGAATATCTAATTTGAAGCATTAAAGTTTAAAACTCCGATTTTCAACTTTTCAATTTTGCAAATATTTTTAACAAAAATAATGAAAACATTTCCTTTTTTCCCTAATTTTTGTGTATATATATATATTTTTTTTTATTTTCTAAAAATGGTTCATTAAAGTTTAAAATTCTTATTTTCAATTTTTTTTAATTTTGCAAAGTATTTTTTTAGTAAAAATAATGAAAGCATTTTTATAATTTTTTTGTATATTTTCGATTTTATTTTATAAAAATCATTTTTAAAAATTTTCTTAAATGAAACAAAAATAACCTTATTTTCCTTGAATTAAACTCAACATTCTCCTTTAAGAGTGCAGTAATTTTTAAATATATATATATACACGTGACAACATCTAAACCCAATTTATGAAATAATTTTTTTTTATCAATCGTGTATCAAATACTTATTTTATTTGATTATATTTATAATATATATAAAAGCACAAGTTTAAAAAAACTTGTGCACCGAAGAAAATACCATTTATTTATTTTTATCATATTACTAAATTCACATTTAAAAACAATTATATTATTTAATCTAGAATTATTAGATTTAAAAGTCGAAATAATTAGAATTTAAATTACAATTATTAATTAAAAAATGTACTAATTTGAAAGTAGAGCTATTAGTTGAATAAAACTCTAAGCATACAAGATAGAAAAAAATCGTGATAATCATAATTATAATTCACTATTATTAGTTAAAATATTTTAATGTAACTAAAAATTGTGTTAATTTTATTAATGTAAAATAAAGTTATTATTTGAAAAAAAAAAAAGCATAAATTAATTATTATTTAAAAAATTCTATTATAATATTTGAATTAATAAATTAATAAATTTAAATAAATTAGTTTTTCAAAAGGAAAGCAGTGTAGTTTAGGGTGGATAGAAATAATGAAAAAAATTAAGATTGATTTTAGTATTTTTAATACTTTTTGTTCATAAATTAAAAAACATGATTGTGAGAATTGAATAGAATTTTACTTTTTATTTAATTTATAATTTCTTTTAATTTTGTTATAACATATATTGGAAATCATCCATATTTATGGAAAGTCAAAGATATGAGTATCAAATAAAGTCAAAGATATGGGTATCAAATATTGGAAAGTCAAAGATATGGGTATCGAGATATTGGCATAAGAAATCTGAGATATTTGCAATATTTGGTCCCTAATTGTAAAGTGACTTTGCAAGTTGATCCCTGAACCTCAACTATAAATAGGCATAACCATCTCTCGTTCTGTATCCCATATTTGACATTCTCTACTTAAGGCATTGTTCTCTCTCTCTCTCTCTTTGTAAATTCTCACTTGTATTTTGGAGTGAAATATTTGGTAGTGCCCGAGGACGTAGGCAAAATTTGCTGAACCTCGTTAAATTCTTGTGTTCTTTATAGTATTATTCTGCATGAATTGTGAGTGTGATTGTAGTGATTTATTGTGCTATTAAATTACGATTGAGGGATATTCTGGCTAGGAAAGACTTGGTACTTAAGCGATCCTTGTGATCCACCTCTCTTTCCTGGGAATTGAACTTAGTGTGATTTTTTAGTACAATAATTTTACTCTTTTACACGCTTGCGCACAACAATTGGTATCATAGCTAGATTCGTACTTGGGGAATACAATCGTTCACGGCACTGTTCACTTACAGTAGTTGGGATTGAGGAGAAAAATGGAAAAGGTATCGTCATCAGCAAAGACTACAGTGACCAATGCAAAGTTTGAAGTAGAGAAATTTGATGGTACCAATAATTTTGGTATGTGGCAATGTGAGATCCTGCATGTCTTATGTCAGCAAGAGCTGGATATAGCCCTTGAAGAAAAACCTGAAAAGATGGATGACAAGGAGTGGGCTAAGATCAGTAGACAGGCATGTGGAACAATTCGCCTATATTTGGCCAAAGAGCAGAAGTACTCTGTCATGAAGGAAACATCAGCGAAGAAGTTGTGGGATACACTGGAAGAAAAGTTTCTAACAAAAAGTCTTGAAAATAGGCTTTATATGAAAAAAAAACTTTATCGATTCACGTATGCACCCGGTATGTCGATGAATGACCTTGTGAACTCATTCAATAAAATTTTAGCAGACTTGCTAAATTTGGATGAGAAATTTGAAGATGAAGACAAGGCATTACTGTTGTTGAATTCTCTTCCTGATGAATATGATCATCTTACAACCATATTGCTTCATGGGAAGGATACGATCACATTTGATGCAGTCTGTAGTGCGTTGTATAGATCTGAGACTCGAAAGAAAGATAAAAAAGATCACAGAGATACAACTACAGAAGTCTTAACAGTAAGAGGTCGTTCGCACAGCAACAAATCTGGTAGAAGGAGTAAGTCCAAAGGGAGACCTGCTAAAGATGAATGTACTTTTTGTCGTGAGAAAGGGCATTGGAAAAAGAATTGTCCTAAGTTACAAAAAGGCAAGGCTATTTCTGATGCATGTGTAGCGGAGCATGATGAGGAGTCAGACTTTAGCTTGGTTGGCATGGCAATGGCATGTCATACAGATGAGTGGATTTTGGATTCGGGATGTACTTATCATATGTGTCCTAATAAGGACTGGTTTTCTAGTCTTAAAGAACTAGAAGGTGGAGTTATTTTTATGAGCAATGACAGCGCTTGTAAGACAATGGGAGTAGGTACAATCCAATTGAAGAATCACGACAGCTCAATTCAAGTCTTGACAGATGTTCGCTACATACCTAGCTACATACCTAGCTTGAAGAAAAATCTCATCTCATTAGGGGTCCTAGAATCTAAAAGGCTCACAATCACTTTGAGAGATGGATTACTAAAGGTAGTAGCTGGGGTATTGACGGTGATGAAAGGTACAAGAAGGAATAATTTGTACTATTTAAATGGAAGTACAGTTATTGGATCAACATCAACAGCTTCTGCGAAAGATGCAGATTCAGAGGCTACCAGGTTATGGCATATGCGATTGGGACATGCTGGTGAAAAAGCTTTGCAGAGTTTGGCGAAGCAAGGCTTGTTGAAAGGTGCAAATTCTTGCAAATTGGAATTCTGTGAACATTGTGTTCTGGGCAAGCAAACGAGGATAAAATTTGGTTCAGCAATTCACAATACAAAAGGAATTCTGGACTATGTTCATAGTGATGTATGGGGACCTATTAAAGTGGCTTCTTTAGGAGGTATGCACTATTTTGTTACTTTTGTTGATGATTATTCAAGAAAAGTATGGGTGTATCTAATGAAAAGAAAAAATGAAGTTTTGGATGCATTTCTGAAATGGAAGAAGATGGTGGAAACTCAGACAGGTCGAAAGGTCAAACGACTTAGATCAGACAATGGTACTGAGTACAAGAATGATCCATTTCTACAAGTATGTCAAGATGAGGGCATTGTGCGACACTTTACTGTTCGAGATACACCACAATAGAATGGGGTGACAGAACGTATGAATCAGACTATACTGGAGAAAGTTCGATGTATGTTGTCCAATGCTGGATTGGGCAAGAAATTTTGGGCTGAGGCAGTTACATATGCGTGTCATCTAATTAACCGGTTGCCATCAGCTGCAATAAATGGAAAAACTCCTATAGAGAGGTGGGCTAGTAAACCTGCTACTAATTATGATTCTTTACATGTTTTTGGTTCCACTGCATATTATCATGTAAAAGAATCTAAGTTAGAACCAAGAGCAAAGAAAGCATTATTCATGGGTATAACCGGTGGATTAAAAGGATACCGTCTCTGGTGTCCTGATACAAGGAAGATTGTTTTTAGTAGAGATGTGACTTTTGATGAATCAACCATGATGAAGAACAAGGATTCACAAAAGGATAACAAAACCAGTGGCACTTTGTAGCAGGTGGAGCTTGAAAAGGTTAATAATGATCCAGCTAATAAAAATTGAAGGAACAAATGATGAAGAAGTTTCGACCCAAGAACTTCTACAGCAACATGATTCAATTGCATATAGGAAGCCAATAAGAGATATTCGTATGCCTACTCGCTTTGATGATATGGTGGCCTATGCACTTCTGATTGCAGATGATGATGTTCCTTCTACTTACACAGAAGCAAAAAGTAACCCTGATGGTGTAAAGTGGAAGCAAGCTATGAATGAAGAAATGCAGTCTCTTCATAAAAATAGGACTTGGGAGTTGGTGACACTACCTAAAGGAAAGAAGGCAATTGGATGCAAATGGGTATATGCAAAGAAGGAAGGATTTCCTGGTAAAAATGAAGTTCGATACAAGGCTAGATTGGTAGCAAAGGGTTACGCTCAGAAAGAAAGAATAGACTACAATGAAGTGTTTTCTCCAGTTGTGAAGCATTCGTCTATTTGGATTTTGCTAGCCTTGGGTTGCGTAATATGATCTTGAACTAGTTTAGCTCGATGTGAAGACCGTATTTTTACACTGTGATGTGGAAGAGGAAATCTATATGACTCAGCCAGATGGATTCAAGGTTGCTGATAAAGAAAATTAGGTTTGCAAACTGACAAAGTCGCTTTATGGATTGAAACAATCTCCGAGGCAGTGGTACAAGCGATTTGATCAGTTCATGAAAGGGCAAAGGTACACAAGAAGTAAATTTGATCATTGCGTGTATTTTCAGAAGCTACAAGAAGGATTTTTCGTATACTTGCTCTTATATGTTGATGATATGTTGATAGCATCTAAGAGTAAAGTTGAAATTGAGAGATTGAAGACTCAACTCAACCTTGAGTTTAAGATGAAAGATCTAGGTAAAGCTAAGAAGATTCTTGGCATGGAAATATGTAGGGATAGAGCTCATGGCAGAGTTAGTTTGTCTCAGAAGTAATATTTGAAGAAGGTACTACAGAAGTTTGGCATGAACGAGCAGACAAAAGCTGTAAGTACCCCGTTGGCTTCTCATTTCAAGCTTTTTGCACAACTATCTCCTTCGACGAATACGGAACAAGAATACATGTTACAAGTTCCGTATTCTAATGCAGTAGGTAGCTTGATGTATGCAATGGTGTGTACAAGACCTGACATTTCACAGGCAGTTAGTATAGTGAGCAGGTATATGCATAATCCTGGAAAAGGACATTGGCAAGCTGTGAAATGGATTCTACGGTATATTCAGAATACCATGGATATTGGATTACTGTTCAAGCAGGATACTACACCTGGTAAAGGTGTTATTGGGTACGTTGATTCTGATTATGCCGGTGATTTAGACAAACGAAGATCAACCACTGGTTATGTGTTTACACTTGCTGGAGGACCAATAAGTTGAAAGTCTACACTGCAGTCTACAGTTGCGTTGTCAACCACAGAAGCTGAATACATGGCTGTAACAGAGGCTGTAAAGGAAGCTATTTGGTTACAAGGTATGGTTGAAACCTTGGGATTGGTTCAGGAACATATTAACGTGTATTGTGATAGTCAAAGTGCTATTCATTTAGCAAAGAATCAAGTCTATCATGCACGTACAAAGCATATCGACGTACGTTTCCATTTTGTGCGGGAAATTATTGATGAGGGGAAAATTCACCTTCAGAAGATTAAGACTGCAGATAATCTCGCAGATATGATGACCAAGGTGGTAACAACAATCAAGTTCGAACATTGTTTGAACTTGATCAATATTCTGCATGTTTAACAGTTGAAGAAGGCACTATCAAGTGTTGTTGACAAAGACAGAGAGAATTGTGTGAAGATAAAATTATTCGAATCAAATCTTCAAGGTGGAGATTATTGGAAATCATCCATATTTATGGAAAGTCAAAGATATGAGTATCAAATAAAGTCAAAGATTTGGGATCAAATATTGGAAAGTCAAAGATATGGGTATCGAGATATTGGCATAAGAAATCTGAGATATTTGCAATATTTGGTCCCTAATTGTAAAGTGACTTTGCAAGTTGATCCCTGAACCTCAACTATAAATAGGCATAACCATCTCTCATTCTGTATCCCATATTTGCCATTCTCTACTTAAGGCATTGTTCTCTCTCTCTCTCTTTGTAAATTCTCACTTGTATTTTGGAGTGAAATATATTTGGTAGTGCCCGAGGACGTAGGCAAAATTTACTGAACCTCGTTAAATTCTTGTGTTCTTTATAGTATTATTCTGCATGAATTGTGAGTGTGATTGTAGTGATTTATTGTGCTATTAAATTACGATTGAGGGATATTCTGGCTAGGAAAGACTTGGTACTTAAGCGATCCTTGTGATCCACCTCTCTTTCCTGAGAATTGAACTTAGTGTGATTTTTTAGTACAATAATTTTACTCTTTTACACGCTTCCGCACAAAAAATAAATATTTTATTTTTAAAACAATGAAAATGACTTTTAAGATATTATATAAAAGAATTTTTCCAATGCTAAGATTTGTTCGGAAAGTGATTAAAGCTCTCATTTTTTTTATCTATTTAGTGTGAGTTTGGATAGACGGCGCGTTTACCTGCGGTTAGTGTAAAAATATTATAGCGTGAGAAAAAAATTAAGCTAAACGCACAGCATATCCAAAAGGGTACTTAAATGACATGGACTCAAACTCCGTTATCCTGTCTCCTACCTTAATATTATAATAATATTAATAAATAAATTTTAAAAACACTTTAGCAAATAATATCTAAATGGTATAAAACAAAATCTATTGCGTCAAAATGTCCTAAAATCTAAAATTAATATGAAAAATAGAAAACGAATTAAATTAAGTTATCATAAATAATTAAAAAATCTAAAAAATTCGACCGAATCAAACTTAGTCTAATATACTTAAAATTAATAAAAAAAATCAAAATCGAATTATCATGTGCAATTCGAGAAAAAAAACTGATCAAACCGAACTCGGTCTAGTTAGAAGGGTGGAGAAGTCATTTTATCTTCCTCACTTCTCCCCTTAAGATATTCTTCCTAGATAGTGGACAGTAAAGACTAGCCGCTGTTGTTGGGTTTTCTAATTTTTTTTTTAATAAATTCCTTTTTTAATTAATCTATAAACTCATCTCATACAAAACCACTTTCCTTTAGGACATCAGTTCTCGAATTCCCAGATCAGCTTTCCTTTTTTCTTTTAATTAATAAAATTGTAAATACAGGTTTCATGGTTTTTTTTTTTTTTTTTGTGGTCTTGTAATGGAATCTCTTTTGTTACTTTGCGGGCTTCATTTCTTACCATTTCTTATAATTTATGATCACTGTTGAGTAAAAGATTCTGGAGATCAAAAGTTTTTGATCTTTGGGTTGCCTTGATTTTGCAGGTCAACGAGGAATTTCGGTTCTAATGATGTCAATTCCTTCACCTCCTCGTATGGGTACCCCTCCTCATATGCCTACTGCTTCCTCAATCCATGAAACTCGTTCTGATATGGATAGTCCTCTTCATATTGATCTTCACCAAGATCTATTCCCAGAGTAAGCTTTGATCTCTTTGTTTTGCTTGGTACTGAGCTGAAGTTGGGAATTTTTTAATTGGGTTCTTGTTTTAAAATAGTATTAAAATGTACATCTTGTATGTAATGAAAGAAGGTTTAATTGCCATAATTTAATGATCTTTTTACTGCTTAGGGTGTATTGAAATCATTTTCAGTGTAAAATGCTGCCATGTTTGGATCTGGTTAACTTCCACTTTTTGCTCCAAATTCGTGTTTATGATGATGTTTTCTTGAATGCTGTTTTATTGCAATTGTAGTTACTATGGTGGACCGGCTTCCATTCCGTCTATTCCGAAAGAGGAGCCTTCGAGGAATGATTTTCCGAATGGAGATAATGGATTTCCTCCTGTAATTAAAGAGAACGATTTCCCTACTCCACCAGTTCCACCGTGTACTTCCGGCGAAGGATTACCTTATGCTCCTATAGATTGGCCAAACCCTGGTGATGTTTGGAGCTGGAGAGTGGGGAGGAGGGTTAACAATGCTGGGTTTTATAGTGATAGATTTATCAATGTTCCGAAAAGTCTTCGGTTTCCAAACAGTCCGAAAATGTTTGCTAGCAAGCCAACGCTTGAACGTTTTATCCTATCACATTTCCCGTCTGCAGATGTTAATGCTTTTTTTGCTTCGTTTGTTTGGAAGATCCCTGCAACTTTGGAACCTCCTGCCAAAGGTTGGCTGCAAACTGTATACTGTTCTCTGTTTCTTGCTGCCCTTTTATTCTTTCTAGAACAATTTAATTTCTAACTTTTTTCCGCGTGAAGTAATCTAGAATGCATCTTTGATAACATTAGATTATAGTCGGAGTGATCTCATTGAGTACATGGGATTAACGATTAATGTTTGCTTGAGTCGAATCTTTTAATGTCATGTCAATTACTTAAGAAGTTTGAAATGCACAACTAATGGAAGACAAAAGCACGGATTATGGATATAAACATTTATACATGCAGCAGTGTATCTACTTTACCCTGTAGGAACTCTTTTCTTGAGACTCGTTCGTAGCCAAAACCTTTTGTGAGTTGAATTGCTGATGATTGTTGTAATAAACAACAGTATTGCATCATTGACTTACTAAACATGTTTAGATTTGTAAGATAGTATTGGTTTAGGCTTTGTACCCAAAAAGAACTTTGGCTACACTTCTTTTAGATTTTTCTAGTCAAGGTGTAGAGTTGGCAAAAGCTAAGCAAACCCGTTTAATCACAATCAGTGACACCAGTAGCGGTTGGAATCGAGGATGCTAAAAAAGAAAGTAATTTGGAGGATGCTAAAATTGAAAGTAACAAAAAGACTCCCCGTAGCAGCCAGAGGAAAAGGAATTCCCCGCCTAAGCCTCTCACTCCCAGAAATGGTCAAAAGAAGCAGAAGACAAGTAAAGGATCAGGATCAGCGTCAGCCAAAGGATCAGCATCAGCCACACCTAAGCGACAACCAACTCGGAAGCGTGTTAAAACTCCTGCCCCACCCCCACTGGAAACCGAAGATAGAAATGGCGGTCTTGAACTGTCTTTCTTAGATGATGAAACAACAAGAGGTTAGAATATGACATTGCGGTTGATTTTGAAGATACAACGTATCCGTTCTCTTTTTTTTTTTGTTTTTCATTGACATTTTCTAATGTTTACAGCGGAATTCGACAACTATCTCAATGCATTGGATGACATGCTCACTCAGCCTTTGCCTGAAGAACCGTATTCCCATCCCGTGTTGTATAACTACTTTGCTGCAGAAAGCGAAATGGCTGAAGCTCGAATGAAACTGTCTTCATTTCTTGACATGGATTTCCCTTCGTTGATTTGCTTCAAAGACCTTGATGAACTCACAAGTTTAGCATCTAAACTTCGGAAAGATCCAACCCTTACTGCCGAACAACTTGTGAAGTTGAAGTTGATTGAAGAGATCCCGTCATTTTGTGAGGTTTTTCTCGAGAACAGGGAAATAATGGAACAGGCTGACAATTTCTTTACAACCCTTCAGCTCAATAAGACCAAGGTCACTTCACTCAAGCAAGAATACAGCGAGTTAAGACAGCAAGTAACAAACCTGCAGTCGGAAGTAGACACCAACTCATTGACGGTACAAGAAATCGACAATCAAATAGCGCAACTGAAATCCCATCGCGCACAGCTCACTAGATTGATAGAAAACAAGAAGAAAGACAAGGAGGAGTTAACGTACAATCAAAAGTTGGTGGCGAACTCCATTCCCAAAGTCGTACACGAAGTTCAGCTCGCTAATGCCAGGAAACCAGAATGGGAGATAAAGAAAGAGAATGCAGACAAACGCGAAGCTGAAATACTTGCTAAATTTGCTCCTCTAAAAGGGTTTTCCCTTTGAAAAATATCGATCTTCCCCGAATCAAATTCTCTGCTAAAGAGCTAATAAACTAAAACACAGTAGTTATGGGACTAATCTTTTAGTTTTTTCTCTATAACAGCAGGAACTGAGGCTGCTATTTGCTGCATGTGCATTGCTTATCTTTTTATTGTTCTTGTGTGTGTGTGCCTTGAATTCTATTAAAAATGCCATAGCATTATCAATAGGTAGGTATCCTTGTAATTTATCTGAAGGTCTTTAATGGTGAAAGATGTCGTGGCAGTAGCATTATCTAATTATTATGGAGTTGGTATTAGAGATGCAATATCCTCTTGTGCTTTGAGATCTACCATTTTCAATTTTCGGGTTTATGTATAATATTAGTATTAGGGGTTGAACAAAATTAGATTCGATTTTTTTCGATTTGAAAAAATCGAAATTTTATTCGAATAATTCGAAAGACAGATTGGTATAAATATTTTTTTGGTCTCTCTTAATTTTGAAAATAAGAAAATCGGTTTTTCTCAACAAAAATTACAAAAAGAAATTCAAAATAACATTCAAAAATTCAAAATAATTTTTAAAATTTAAAATATTTATAAAATTTTCAGAATTTATATTTTAAAAAATTATAAAAAATTTAAAAATTCTAAAAAGTATATATTAAAAATTTTCTAAAATAATAATTTTGGGGACTTAATTAATTAATGATTCAAACTTATCATTTTTTTTCAAATATATATGGTTTCAAATTTATGTGCTCTAATATAGAATTAGTTATACTGTAACAATATTTTTATTTGGCATATTTAATTTTTTTAATTTAATTCGAACAATTTCACTCGATTCGACTTGACTCGAATTGAAAAAATTTCAAATTGAGTTAGGATGATAAAATAGGACTCGTGAAATCAAAATTTTTTCACTTGATTCGACTCAATTCAATCGAACGCTCGCCCCTAATTATATTATATGCTTGTTCAAGTTCGGTTCAAGCTCAATCCGACTAGAAATATGATTTTTAAATTTTATTTATATTTATTTATATTTGTATATGATTAATTTAAGCTCATTTTAGTTATCTCTATATTATAATTATTATTTTTAATTTTTTAAAAATATATTATTTTTAATTCTATGTTTATTAATTTTATATGTTTTTATTTTTATTAAAATTTTTAACATAGTGAAGATAACATCTTTTTATGTTCAGATTATAATATTATATATTTACTTTTATTTGATATAAATTACATAATATATAAATTAAAAAATATATATTATGAAGTAAAAATGTGCCAGGTTGGACCATGAATGTTAGAGTTTCAGCTTAGCTTATATTTTAAATGGATTCGATTCTGTATTATGAATGTTGGCACTGAATCGGATTGACTGAGTGAACCAAAAATCGGTCAATGTATGAGTCCAGAAAAATAATTGAATCTGCTTTTGAGCAAACCATTTAGAATTGGTTGAATTGGGTTAAAAAAACTAGCTGAACTAGTTTCTTATATTTTTAATATATTTTTTTATGAATTTTTAATATCTTATTTAATTAAACCAAATTGACAATTTGAATCGGTTGTGCTGGTCGAATCGAGAACAGGTGGTCTGGCCGGTTTGACTATCGATCTGGTCTTAAAAACCTTATTTTTTAGGTCTCATATTTTTGTCCAAACCTTCTCATATTTCGAGTAGACTTTCGGACTTGGACAAGTAACAGTTTTTAAACGAGTCTAGGTCAAAGTAGGCATTCTTTTAACCTTGAGATTTTTTGTTTTTGATTTTTTTTTATACAATACTCAAAATTATTTATAGGCTCTTCCAACCCTTAAATAGAACGCACTTTAGCGCGCTTAAATTCATGTCTTCTTACACCCTTAAATAGAACATATTTCAGCGCGCTTAAATTCATGTCTTCCTACACTAGTATATGCCCGGAAAAAACCCATTCCTTAATATGTATATTTATATATATATATATATATATATATATATATATATATATATATATATATATAATTTTATCATATATTTTTATAAGTTCAAATAAACAATAAGATTTTAAAAATGATGAAACAATCTTTCAATGGACACACTTTGCTCACACCGTTTACATTTTCTTTCGGATTTTGAGTGATCTGTTTTTGTTAATAAATATAAGGGTAAATTACACCTAAAGTCATTTGACTATTAATAAATTTATACTTTGGCTATTTAATTTCAAAAAGTTTACATATTAGTCAATGAACTATTCGAAATTATAAGTTCGCCGTTGACTTGTTAAGTTGCTAAAAGACATTGGATGTGGGGATGGGTAGATTTACAATTTGGCCACTCAACTATTAGTAAGTTTACAATTGATTATTCAATTTCAAAAGGTTACAAGTTGGCCATTGAACTATGAGTAAATTTACACTTTGGTCACTAAATCTTTACACCATTACTCCCTAACTTGATAATTCAAATAGGATCGGGAATAACTCAAGCCAAAATCCTATTAAAGCCACTATCTGCCCCATGCTTCACCTCTAACCTAACTAACGCATCAACCTTTCAGTCTTAACTCACTCACCATTTTCCCTTCAGCTAAATCCATAAGTCAAGAAATTTCACAATTAAGCTATTCAACTTTATTACTCCAAACCAACAACCAAATATCATCACAAACATAATCAAATCAAACAAAAATACCAAAATAACAAATAAAAAATAGGAAGAAAGTCTCTTGTTTTAGTGAGCCCCGAATGAGACCTATAGAAGCAAATAGATAAAATAAAATCAGAGAAAGGAGAATATAATATATATATAATGAAACTTAAACGTACCAAATTTAGTCAGGACTTAGTCAGAGAGTTCTAGGTGACGGCTCAATCCAAGAAAGTCTCGATGAGAAGATGAACATATTGAAGTTAGGTGGCCATCCAACAATGGTGGATGAAGATCAAAGAGCTTCTTTGTTAGGCATTTGGGTTTACATCTGTGGAGTTTCAAGCCATTTCAAGGAAAACTAAACTATAAAGTTGAAAGAGGAGGATCAGTGTGTTTCTTTGTTGGAGGCGAGCATCGAATGGTGGCAAGATTACAAGAATACAACTATGAAAAAGGTTCCTAGAACCCTAAAACTTACGAACAATTTAGTGGACAACTTGTAAGCTTTTTTCTAGAATTGAGTGACCAAAATGTAAACTTGCAAATAATTGAGTGACATTGGATGTAAGTTACTCTAGATAAATAGTGAGTTACTGGCCATCATGCATCATTTAGCTACTTAACAGTCTACTGACTTAGATGTTAACTTTCGAATAGTTAAGTGATCAATTTGTAACTTTTTGAAATTGAGTGACCAAAATGACTCGTTTTAGTGTTAAAACTAATAAAAATATTTATATTTAAATTTAATTATAAAATATAAAAATATTCATTTAATTTTTAAATATTTTCTATTATTTCTAAACAATAAAACAAGCTGATCCAAACTAACATGGGTTAAGAAATATAAACATAATCTTAGGCCAAAATAAACCAAACTGACCGAGCTGCGTGAGCTGCCTAACCCATAAACACTTCTAGATTGAATCAAAGTGAAAATTAACTTCTCCAACCCTGAATTGATCAGTCGGACCATGACAAGTTTAGCCTAAACCTTTTCAAGGGTCAGGTAGCCTGCCCGACTTGACTTGGGCCGAACTTAGACCACCCTGACCTGACCCAAATTCAATTTAAATATAAAAGTATATAAAATATTAATTAAAGATATATATTTTTTTAATATTTTATTAATTTTTAATAGTAAAACGAACTTTTTTTTTAAGTTAGCTGAGCCAGCCCAAAAATCGACATGGGCTTAATTTTTTGAAACAGCTTTAGTCTGGCCCAATCTGCAACTAATAATCGGACACTTTTCTATGACTAAAATAGCCCCAATCTTTCCCCATTATTTCCCATTTTGCCACTCTGTAGTCTGTACAACTTCTTCCTCAAGACAGTTCTATTAAATACAGAAAAACGAAACCAAAGGAAATAAAATCTCTGAAAGGGAAAAAAAAAACTCAAAATCAACAGATCGAAGTGAAAATGGAGTGCGTGTTCGGTTTAGTGGGCAACGACTTTGCCATAGTGGCGGCGGACACGTCGGCTGTTCACAGCATCCTTGTTCACAAATCTAACGAAGATAAGATCATGATCCTCGATTCTCACAAACTCATCGCCGCCAGCGGTGAATCCGGCGACAGGTTCTCCCTTTTTCTTTTTCGTTTTCCGTATAAATCTAGTATATTTATTCGTCCTGCTAAAATTTCAACGGAAAATTATGTAACTTTCTTTTTTCTCTTCTTACAGAGTGCAGTTCACGGAGTATGTACAGAAAAATGTGGCCTTGTATCAGTTCCGAAACGGTATTCCTTTGACGACTGCCGCCGCCGCTAATTTCACTCGCGGTGAGCTTGCCACTGCCTTAAGGAAGGTATAAAAGTTTCTGACTACTAATTAGGGTTTTAATAGTATTATAATTACGGCTAATTGAAATTGTTGATGGCATTCGTAGTTGAAATTTTGTGGAATTTGTAGGAAGGGTTTGATGAATTGGAGTTTTTAGGCTTCTATATTTGTAGCAGTAGCCATATACAATAAAGCTTTACCATGCCCTGGATTGTATAAGGGTGGCATCACTTCTTTGCCCGTTTACTGCATAACTCATCGAACTAGAGATGCAGCATTGTTAATCAGTGTTAAGCTATGATTATAAAGCTGGAAGTCTTGCGTGGAAAGAATCGAGATCGTGCTTTTTATTAAGAGTTGAATATTTATGTATATTCAAAATTTAGGAGATCCCTAGGTAATAGTAACTACTTATTGTGATCAGGTGAGAGGTGACTTAAATGAACTGCTTCGCTAACCCATAGGGAAGTCTGAACTTGCTTATAAACCACTTTCTCTGCTTGCCTAAAAAAACTAATTTCGACTATCGGATGTGTTTATGATGCTTAAGGTTGGTGGATATGGAGTCACTTAGATGGCTATTGTAGGCTTCTCAATCTTAGATTTTATTTGGCCTTTTAGCTGTATATTTTGGAGATTTTTTTGCCACCTACTAGACTGTAAAATGGTGTGGTTTCCTATTCTATATGTTCTTGAATGACATACTTGTAGATATGTTCTTTCAGTGGAAAAGAAGCAATTAAATCTGGTTATGAAGTTGGGCATTGGATCTTTGTAATTAGTACTGCTTCAAGGAAATGTGCTAGTTAAAGAGGGCTCCTTTAGTGTTTTTCCAAGACAATCACCTGTGCTTGCTTTAACTAGAATCCCTAGAACTAGAAAGTTATAATACCATGTAAGGTTGATAATGATTTAAAGTAGAGTTGATACTTCTATTGCATGAATCCATGACCCTATGATGCCTCTGATTAATTAGGTTATAGTATCTGATGGAACACCTTTTGAAGCTTTATGACATGAATCCTTGTTGTTTAGGTGGAAGATCAGGTTAGAACGGTCCAAGGAATTTCGAAGTACACTGAAAATATTTTGTTATGTTTTGGAGTTCCATTGTTTACTTAAAATATCTAGTTCTTATTGACGTCTCTGTTACTTAGTTATCTGGTGTTCAGATGATCCTGGAATCTTGCAAAACTAGTTCTGGAGTTCCTTTAGTTCTAAGGTTGTGTCTATGTTTATTTTCCTTTTAGCAGTGAGTTTACTTTTAGAGTTTATATTTGATGAACTGATAGTGGATATATACAGTCATTGTGTAAAGTGAATAATAATGTCTTCTCGTTACCAATACAGATAATTATATTTGTAATGAGGTGTCATCATTCGATTCACTGACAGTTTATAGATTTATAGTGGTAGTGCATCAAATATAAATCTTTATTTTCATGACTTTTCTTCAACCAAATTGAACTCGATGCATAGATTTTTAGTCTTGAACGTTGTTGTGGATATCTCATTTCCTTTTGCAGCAGTAAACTCTACCAAATACTTGTCATTTAAAATTTTGATCTTCAATTTCTAGCAGTTGGTAATTGCATCAGGTTATGTGTTGTTGCTTTTAAATGCCTTTTAATGCACCTACATACTCATCTATGCACAAGAACGATTTTTATTTCTCTATCATGTCCTTTTTCCTTGTTTCTACTATTGTTAACAATGATATTTGGTTTTTCCAGAATCCTTACTTTGTGAACATCCTTCTTGCTGGCTATGACAAAGAGACAGGCCCATCTCTGTTCTATATCGACTACATTGCTACACTTCATAAGGTTGATAAGGGAGCATTTGGTTATGGATCCTACTTTTCTCTCGCTATGATGGACAGGCACTACAAAAGTGGCATGACAGTGGAAGAAGCCATTGATTTAGTTGATAAATGCATAATGGAGATCAGATCAAGACTGGTTGTTGCACCACCAAACTTTGTCATCAAGATTGTCGATAAAGATGGAGCAAGAGAATATGCCTGGCGTGAATCCGTCAAGGATGCTGCAGTTCCTTCGGCCTGAAAGATTTTATCACGTACTTGCTCTCCCGTTCTGGATGTTTTAATTTGCATTTACCGATAGGAAACAATGTGGGACGGCAGTGAAAATTAGTATAAGAAAAACTATTTACTTTGATTTGATTATGTTCTGAAGTGGAAATTTGATGATATTTTATCTTGGAATGGAAACTTTTTTATGTGCCTCCAGGTAGAGGGAAGACCATGACAGTGGGTGTTATTGAATGTCTCATCTAATTTTAAGGATGCATTGCTAATAAAGCCTATGACAAGCTGAGTTGGACCTTTGTGGGAAATGCTTGGAAACTATAGGCTTCAGTAGTAATTGGATCCATCCTATAGTGGCATCACCAAGGTTAGGTACTAAATGCTTGTGAACAGAAATCAATTTGATTTCATTTTTACTAAAACAGGCATACCTGTTCATCATGTGCCACAACATACTCTCCGGAAGAGAGTAGAATACATGGCATCAAAATAGGAAAATTCCTATATTGTTTGCTGATAATTGTTTCATCTTTTTCTCATGTTAATATAGAAGAATGCAATGCAATCAAGAAGATTTTAAATGATTTTTGTAATTTGAACAAGTTAGAATTCATGGTTAGTGGAAATTGCCTGTAGTTAAATTGATAATGGATGGTTTTTTTTAGTTAGTATAATAATACATTTAGTCCTCGATACTAACATATTCTATCAATCTAATTCTAAAAAATTCAACAAATTTAACCTTGCATATTTATACATTTTGATTCACAAACTTTCTAATTAAAGTTTTCAACTTTTAAAACAGAGACATTTCATATTTATTAATTATTTTATTTATGGTTGAAATTATTTAATTCGATACGTTAAAATAAATTATTAATGATGTGTATTGATTATTGTAGATTTAAAAATTAAAAACAAATAGAATAAACAATAACCTTTAATCAATTTATAAAATTATCCAATAACATTATGGTTTGGTGGGATGTAATGGCCAGCTTAATAAATGTCATCTGTTGAAGTTTTTCAAAATAAAAAAACATTAATCATGTTACCATAATAATAATAATAATAATATGTTGTTGATTATGTTGCACCATTTTAGGTTTATTTATTATATATACAAATAAGGGTAAATTATACTCAATGTCTTCAAATTATTAGTAAGTTTACGTTTTGGTTATTCAACTTTAAAAAGTTACAAAATGGTCATTGAATTATTTAAAAGCTTTCATTTAAATCATTGGACTGTTAAAAATAATTGTTGTATTACCTTCTCAGTTCGCACCCCTAGCACCAATCTATGAACGATACTTTTCTTTTCATAAAATAAATTTAAATGTCATGAATTTATGAATCAAAATCCAAATAGCTTTCTTGTTTGATATCCGACGCCAACCATCAGATCAACTTGAATCTAGGTATGTTTTTTTACTCGTCAATGGGGATTGAAGTTAAAAAAAAAGGAAACTTAATAGCCCATACTTAAATAAAAAACTTTCGAATAGTTCAGTAACTTAAATGAAAACTTTTGAATAGGTCAATGATCATTTTGTAACTTTTTGAAATTAAGTGACCAAAATGTAAATTTACTAATAGTTTAATGAACTAAAGCGTAATTTACCATAAAATGATTAAATTTATATGTTTCTGTTAATATACTTAATTGTGAGTCAACCATTCAATTATAATCAAGAAAAAATTTCTATGCATGCATGGGTCCTTTTGGATGAGTGTTTACTTTCACTATGGTGCGTTTACTTTTTGTCTCATGCTATAGTAATGTGCATTTTTTATTAACGAAATGCAATTTAGATCTTAAATATGTAACTAATTATATATAGGTTAGGTTCCTCTGTTATATCAATCAGACTCACTTCTACATAATTTTTTTTATCGGCCAATCCTAATTTCAATTAAATCACCCTTCCTCATTTGTTTCTCTTTTCTTACCTTCTTTATTAGTGAAGGGGACCCTTGAGAAAGCTTTTTTGTCAATCCGGTAGAAATTGACATATAGCGATGTTATTTCTAGCCAACATGCCAGATGAAATTTGTTTAAATTTTAACAAAATGTTAACAATCCTATACTTTAATTTTTTTTCTTTTTTTTCCTTCCTTTTTCTTCTTCCCCTTTAGTTTTAAGAAATGGAAAACATAGAAAAACTACATTAAAATAAATGGAGGAAAACAAAGGGAGAAGCAGAAAATAATGGAAAATAATTAAAAAAGGAATGTCAAAAAAAAAAATTGCTCAAAATGAAAAAAAAAAGGGGACCAATTGCATAATTTAACCTAAAATTTTTGTTTGAAATGATGATTTAATGTGCCACGTTAGCTTACCGTTACACAGTTAACGATAATTAACGGCTCAATGACTAAAATATTATAACACGTTAACATAAGTGACTAAAATGTTACAACACGTTAATGTAAGTGACTAAAACGTAATATTTCAAAATCAGTGACTAAAATGTAATCTGAGGTAAACAAAAGTGACTGTTTTGATAGTTTACCCTTGTATGTATTATAGTATACCATAAAATTAGTTACATATTTAAAGTTTAGGTTTCACATCATCAATAGAAGAAGAAGAATGCACATTGTAATATCATAATGTTATATTAATTATTATACATTCACGATTTAATTATACAATAATTGATATATTGCACTTTAAATTATGTGTCTTAATTCTGACATAATTAATATATGTATACTGTTTTTTTTAATATAATATATACTAAAGATAATTATGTCACATTAAAAAAGAAAATTCATATTATAATATTTATTTTAATTATATAAATATTAGTTAATTTTTGTTTAAAATAATTGAGTTAATCAAATAATAAAAAGGATAATCGAAAATCTAGAAATTGTGATAATTTTATCTCATTGTTCACTTAATTTTACGAATACAAAACATAAGATTTAAGAGAATAACATATTAAATAAGATATATATTTTTTGTAACTTTTAAGCATATTTACATTATTATATTTATTATAAGTTATTGTATTTAATTTTATTATAAATTAAAATATTTAATTTTAGAAAATATTTTTTATTGATATTTATATGTTGTTTATTAGTTTGTATAAATTTTAACTAAAGTTGAAAACTAATTTTGATGGTTAAATTATAGTTTTAATTGTTAAAGGTTTTTGTCTTTTTAACCTTTTTGGAATTAAAAATTTAAATATTTTGTAATCAATTATGTGTGCAGGTGCTCATGAGTTTGGTCAGGCCTAAGCATGATATTAACATACTGATGCGAGCATGAACTTGGACTCAACCAAAACAGCCCGTGAAGCATTGCAAGATCCAATCGAGCTGCCAATAGGGCCAATTACTCGTGCACGAGTTAAGAAGTTTAAAGAAGCTGTCACGGGTATAATTGATCGATTTTGGGTAGAAGCTGTCACGGGATTAATTGATCGAGCTTGGGCATGCATTCCATGCGTTCCATGCAATGTGTTGCAAATGAAGCTTTAACATCAGTGTGTTTAATTCAGTTGCTGGAAATAAGGATTTCAATCCATTTTAGTTATTTTAGTTTGAGTATTTAATTATGTCTTAGTTTGAACATCTTAATTATGTGTCTTAGTTATTGCACTTTAAATTATGTGTCTTAATTCTGGCATAATTAATATTTGTCTAAGTTCATACAAATTAAAGTGTGTTTAAACTTTGTCTTAATGTTGCATTTAAACCGTGTCTTAATGTTGGCCAGATTGCTCACATTGGCTGCTGCTAGGAAGCTTCCTCTCAAGCTAATGCATGCATAATTGAAGTTCATTGGACCGCATTTATGGAGCTTCATGCACTTGGACGTACATGCATGTGGAAGGTGCTGAACACAACCTCCTAAGAGCTTTTTCGTGAAAAGCCAAAGCATCAAGTGTGTCCACACTTGACCAATCGGTTGGCTACCAAGTTCAAACCTATGAAGTCATTCAATTCTTGCTGTTCACACTTTGAGACTCTTCATGCAACTCAAGCAGCACTAATGACCTACATAACCATTCGATTTTCAAAGTAGCATCAATTCATGTTCACACCATTTCAACCGTTCAACTCCATGCACATTCAGCTAATCTTCAAAGACCAGTGAATTGGTTGTTCGGGAATGCAAATGTCACAATGTGAACAAGGCTGTTGGCTTCATCAATGTCTACAAACTCCCAATGGATGCCTTGAACAAATTAATGGTCATTAAGCACATTAAGTCTGGTTGTATTTCATGCCTATTCGGTTGGTTTTTTGTATAGCCTATAAATACTAGGTTTGAAACACTTTGTAAGGCCTTTTTTTTTGACAAATTTTATATACTATTGTGAGTGTTCACTCTCTTTGTTCTCATCTGACTCAAATTGACTTATCAAGCAACCCTTGTGGCGTCAATCTGTTTCATTCTTGAACTTATCACTTCTTAGAAGTGTGGTGTTCAACCCCTTATACCGATTGGTTCCTATCTTTCTTGATAGAGGGTCACGGTTCTTTTTACCTTCTCATAACCATCTTAAATGCTAATATAAGAATTGGGTCAGTATTGTCCTATAATATTGGTTCATTCTTAAGTCCTTAAACCGAATTCAAACTTCTCCAATTCTCATCCATCAAAACGCCCATTTGCTTGCCATCCATTCACGATTTAGCCTTATCAAGTACATTACTTTGATACTTCTTAATTTTGATCGAGAACTTTTGCGAATCATAATCATCAAACGAATATGAGCTCGCATCACATACTTCATGCTTGCCTAACTCTAGTCCGGCCCGAAATATAAACTTAAAATTTTGCTTAAACTCGCCCATATTTGTAAATTACTAACTCAAGCCCATTTTAGGCCCCACCTATATATTTTTTTAATTTTTTAAAAATATTTATATTATATTATTTTAATATTTAATAATTTTATACATTTTTTATTTATTAAAATTTTTTTATAATCATATTAACATTATATATTTAGTATAGGTTTATTTTTTTAATATGTTCTAAATTACATAATACATAAAAATAACATAATATAAAATATTATAAATGTAATATCCCAAAATTACTACTGTAATACCCCGAAAATTACTACAGTAAGAAAGTAGGTATCCTTGATAGTAAAATAAGAAAATAAAGTGACAAAAAGGGTAATTTTGAGTTATGTCAATATGGGGAAGTATATTATGACATATTAATTCAAGAAAGGATTAAATCGCAAAAGTGAGAAAAGTTTTGTTGCCCAAGAGTAAATACTCAAAATTTGAGGGGTTAAAGTGTAAATACAAAAAAGTTGAAGGACCAATAGTGTAAATATTTTAAGGATGGAATAATCTAGAAACTAAGGAAAATGGATGAATTAGGACCAAATTGAAAATGTGAAGAATTTTGAGGGACTAAATTGCAATTTTACCAAATTAAGTGATGACTCATGGATGGAATTTTAAAAGATTATAAAGGGCAAAATGGTCAATTAGAGAGAGAGAATTTTAGAAGGTAATGATGATGTTGGTGATATTTTTAATTAATTAATTAGATAAATGTTATTTAGTTAATATTTTATTAAGTTTTTTAGTATTATTTTATTATTAAATGATTAATATAAAAGGGAGAAAAGATGAAGAGAAATCATCTTTCCCATGCATTTCACGTTAGAAGATAAGAGAAGAAAGAAAGTTTTGTTTTCTTTACAATTTGGTCCTTCCACCAAAAATTTACCATTTTCACCTAGAAATCAAAAGAATTTCCATAGCCATCAAGAGAGAAAGATAACAAGAAGACTATGGGGAGCTAGAATATCAAGTTAGATTCAAGTAATAGAAGCTGGAGGAGAGAGAAAATCAAGTTAAAGGTTGAAACCAATAGAACAAGGTAAGAACATCAAGATTTCAACATATTTTTAAGTGTGATATTATTGAAAAAGTTTGGTAATGATGTTATAGTAGAGTTTTCTTATATAAGGTATTATGTTTTTGATATATTAGTGAAGGAAAATAAGAGAAAGTGATGGAAAATATTATAGAGAAAATGAATAAGGAAGTTATAAACTTAGTAATCAACATCTTGCACTAAAACAGTTTTGGACACCAGCAGTAGGCTAACTTTGAAAAATCACCATAAATTATGGAAATCGAATATTAGAAGATGAACAAAATATGGAATTAAAGCTTATTAAGTCCAGTTTCTCATAGAAGAAACAATGTAAGTAATGAAATTGTAAATCATGAGATATAATAAATTTTGTGAGACAAGGTCAGAATGAATTCAGGTTCCCCTATTCTGAATTGGAAAAATCATTAAAAATTGTACAAAAATAATTATGGGTTATAATTTATATTTTTAAAATTCTTAATGAGTCTATTTTCAAGATAAACAAATGGGGACATCATCCAAATTCTGTACAAAGAGATAATTATTTTTTAGTGAATAGGGGTCGGAACTGTCAAACAGTGAAATGGGGGAAACTTTAAATAATAAACTGTACTTATTGGTTAAACCAAATATTCTAAAAATTTTATAGTAAGAAGACAGGTGAGTCTAGTTTCAGATAAAATTAACGGATCTCAATTTGAAGTTACGTAGCTCAAGATATAAATAATTTTGTGACAATGACTCAAGTGGACAGCTTTGAATGAACAAATAAATAAATAATGAAATTATAGATAATGTTACATACAAGCATGTTATATACATTAAGGATGTGGAATGGAGAGGAGGAGGAGGAAAATATATGATTATTCAACTAGCATGAGTTTTCATTAAAAATGGCTAATTTGCATGTTTTAGGTTCAGGGACTAAATTGAATAAAAGTAATATTTTAAGGGTAAATTTGTAAAAATGTCAAAAAGTGACCAAATTGCATGAAATAAATTGTTTTATTATTTAAATTAATAAATTGAATGAAATATTAATTTATATTAAGATTGGGTGGAAATTTGAGGAAAATAGAAAATTACCAAAATGTCTTTAAATTTTGGTATTTCTGCAATTTAGCCTGGTAAGTTCGTGTAACTTGAATTATATTCTTAGATGATTGAAATATATATATTGGATTGAGAAATTGATTTGGATTGTGAACATGAGAAATTGTGAATTGAATGAAATGGAAATGAAGCTTTCAATTACATGAGTAAATATCAGGTCTCGTAGGCTCTATTTGTTATAAATATAATATGTCAATGATATGTTGTAAAGAATTATAAAAGCACGTTAATAATTTAAAAGTTTTAATTAGGATGAAATTTTGCAACTCGGTTTAATACGTATGCAAATGTATGTCTTCTAGTAATGCCTCGTACCCTATTCCAGCGTCAAATACGTGTAAGGGGTGTTACAATGTGACATCGCCAGATTCGGTCATAACATTTAGACCGGGTTTGGGGTGTTACAATAAACTTAAAAACGGGTTGGGTTGGGTTGAGCTCAAGCCTTAAATGTTCAAGCTTGAACCCAACCTATATTTTAAACCGGCCTAATTTTTTTACACTAGCCTATTTTTCGAGACTAATATTTTTAACCAAACCCTCCCAAATTTCGGGCAGACCTTTGGGCCTAGACGGGTAGCTTGATCCATGAACAGGTCTAGCTATTTGGAGTCAGGTTTCCACAGATATCTGAATAACGAATGTAGATCCATTTGAGGAGGTCTATCTGCTCCGAATCTTATAGTAATTTTAATTTCTAAATCCAAATATTATTTGAATCTACCAGAATAATATCACTTTACCCAGAAAATTAATATCTAGTATGATTAAATATTCTTGTCAAATTATTATTTTAATATTTGTATTATAAATAATGGAGAAATTGATAAAAAAATATTAAATAATGGATAATTTTTACATGTTCATAAACTTAATATTCATATGATGTTTATTTTTGAAACTTAACCACATGGAATTGGTAAGCATGGAAGGTTACATCCCATGATAATCGCAGTCGCCTAAAGCAACACGTGTCGGCCTGAAGATTAATATCTGGAAACTTCAAAATTTCCCGAGAAAATTCTGGTGATTCCACCAGCCTTTTTTTCGCTGTATTGAAACAACACGAACAATCCAGATAAATCCCTTTACTTCCCACTCAAACTATATATATTTCACTACACATCTCATTGTATGTCACCAGCATTGATAAACAAAGATCATCAAATCAAATCATCCTCAAACTGTTCAACAATTTCGTCTCCCATTACCAAATTTCCCCATTAAAACCAAAAATGGGAATCCCAAATCTCACCAAAGCCTTTATTTTGTTAATGGCAATAACTCTGATGTCAACCCAAGCCAACAGCCTAATCCCTTACAGTAGATCCTTATGGGACGTGATGCTCGCTGAAGACCCATTCAAAATCCTGGAACAAACCCCAGTGACCGTCCCCAAAGGATCGGAACCCGTCGCTTTAGCTCGAGCCGACTGGAAAGAAACCCCACGGTACCATGCCATTACCCTGGACATCCCAGGGATGAAAAAAGAGGATTTGAAGATCGAGGTTGAAGAGAACAGAGTGTTAAGGATCAGTGGAGAAAGGAAAGAAGAACAAGAAATTGAAGGAGAGAAATGGCATAGAGCTGAAAGGACGAATGGGAAGTTTTGGAGACAGTTCAGGTTGCCTGCGAATGTGGATATGGATCGTATCAAAGCTCATATGGAAGATGGGGTTTTGAGGATCAGTGTGCCTAAAATTGTAGATGAGAATAAGAAGCACGCTAAGGTGATTGACATTGTTCAGTCGGGTGGTATTGGTGAAGATGTCAAGGCAACCTCCCATGGTCAACATTAGATATTTGATTAATCTACCAGGTTTTTGATGGATTGATTTCGGGGTTTCATCGTTTCGCCTTGTTACGTAATAATAAGTTGATGTTTATGTGTTTGGTTGAAGTATGATGAAATAGTGATGCTTAATTTCAATATTATCAATATATTAGTATTTCCTTTCCAGATAATTCTGCATCTATCTATATCTATATGTTAATTAAATTAAATTATCTGTCTGTCAAAATTACAAATAAATAATTTAATTTTACTATATAATAAAATTAGATAACAAACTGATTTAATTTTTCACTTTAATTTCATTAAATTAATTAATAATTAAAGAAATTAAATTAAATTTTAAATCATTTTTTTATTTCGAGAAATTATTTACTGCATATAATAATTTATGCAATCTATTTTTAAGGCGTTCTCAGAAAAATAGTTCTTACCATACAATTCTTATAGATTTATATTTGAGTTAGCAGAAAGATTAATCAGACATATATAATTAGAACTTAAATTTATATTTGAGTTTCAACTCCTTATTATTGATAACAAATTATTCAGTACGGAGTTGGTTTACTAAAAATTTCATGATTAAAATTTTTTATTATATATCATTATAAAAGTAACTCAAATTTATGTTTTTGTTCAATGATTTTATTATTTGCATGTTATCCTTATAGGGTATTCTTAGTCTTTATGGGTTAAATTTGTTGACCCAATTGGATCCTATTTGATTTTATGGTCGCTATTATATTTTTCGTGATGAGAAAGATCATCGCTAACAAATAATAATAGTAACTATTCATCTTTGAGAATGACTTGTGATAACACTCTTTTATTATTATTATTATTCATGCAATATTAATAAAAGGATATCATTTATCCTTTCATAACATCTTACATTAAACTTAAATGATAGATCAAGATATAATATTCGATACTGAAGCAACTTAAACAAACATTTAAACAAATATCAAAGCTAAGAATAAAAATAATTTCAATTAAAGGATATCATTGTGTTAGATGCACTTAAATGAAGCCAATTAATCCTACAGACAACATTCTGAGTCAAAGATGGTCAACTACAAAGTCAGGTTACGATTCTTAAGTTAAACTACCAAGATGCTGGACTATGCCTTGAGACAGCGAAGCAATGTCTCGAGACATGCCTCTCTTGTTTCATTGTTTTTGTTTCGATGTTTAATGTTTTGAGACTTAACTCTCTACATCTCGAGGCAAAGCCCATGTTTCAAGTACTTTGAGTTGAAAGATCATTAATTTAGCTTCAGTATTTTATGTACTTGAAAGATCATTAATTTAGCTTCAGTATTTTATGTCCCAAGACTTGACACCTTATGTCTTAAAACAGTTTGATCTTGTCTTGAGACATGTACCCAGAAATGTAATTTTTGACAAATAGGATATACTCTTTGTTAAATTGAGTGTACTCCCCTACAAATCGGGATATACTCTCTGAAAGATTTACAATATATGCGATGATCCTCAAATTTTTTATTTGCCTCCCTTTCTTCCAAACAAGAAGATTCACCTAAGTACCTTTTAAGTAGCTAGCCGCAAGAAAGCAACAATCTTTGAGGCAACCAAGTAACTTCCAGCTTGTTCTTTACAAATGCTGCTCCAATTTTTTATGTTTCATTTGAGCACCTTTGAAGCAGGCAAGGTAGGCCAAATATGGGAAGACAATAGCAGCAAACTAAGGACTAGGGCAAATTATTTTTCTTCTTGGCTTCTAGGGAGTTTGCCACCTTTGTTTCCATTTTTTGACACTTGCATTAAGGTATCATTTATCTGCATAAAATGGCTTAAAGATTCAATCTATGTTACCGTTCACTTCAAGGGCCAATTAATGGTTTTAATCACTACTTATTCTTAGAATAGGTCCTTACAATTAATGGGATAATTGCACTTGCAAGCCCCTTCTTACTTACACTTCCTTTTTTCACTTAGCTACACTTAAGCGCAGAAGTAAAAACCGCATCCTGAGCATCAAGGATCAAGTAGGGAATCATCTGAACAACCATGAGGATATCAAAGAGCATTTGGTTAGTTTCTCTGAGGATATGTGGAGTATGTCTCGCATTTCAACATAAATAATGTGTGATGTAGCCTCGACAAGCAGCCGACGTCATGAGAAAACAAGCTTCGTCAACCGTTTAAAGCCGATTATGGAAGAAATAATTTCACCATATCAAAATGCCTTTGTGAGCAATAGGATTATTCAAGATAACATCACTGTTGGAGATGAAATCATGAATACAATCCGGAAGAAAAGGAAAGGAGGAGGGATCACGGGAGATTTAAAATTGGACAGACTTAGCTAGGTTTTTATTAAGGAAGTGTTGGTGGCCACTGGCTTCAGCAACAGATGGATTAATTTGATTCTAAAGTGTATTGGCTCTGTTAGTTACCAACTCTTGGTAAATGATGATCAATCCCGGTCCTTTTGCCCACTTCGAGGAATCCGGCAAGGGGATTCGCCTTACATCTTTATTTTATGTTGCAATGTTCTGTCCCGAGCTGTTGAAAGGGTGGAGGAGCTTGAACATGTACATGGTATCAAGATTAGTAGAAATAGTTTGCCAATTTCACTTCTGTTCTTTGTTCTTTGCTGACGATAATTTCATTTTCTTTCGAGACAACATAGAGGAGTGCATACGCGTCAAAAGAATTCTTGATCGATACTGTCATCTTTCGGAGAAAGTAATTAATCTTGACAAGTCGACCTTGATGGTTAGCAGAAATTGTCATCCTAAGTATCGAGAAATTTTCAGAAAATGTTTAGGGGTAAAAGTTGACACAAACCCGGGAGAATATTTGGGCTCTAATTTTGATAAAATGCGTTGTAAGGCTGAGTTTTTCCAACCGGTAGTTGAGAGAATTCAGAAGAAGCTTCGAGGATGGAAAGCTAATCTTTTGTGTGCAGGAGGTAAGCTTCATCATTTGTCATGTTTCAAAGCCCCTGATAAGGTTTGTAATGGTATTGATAAGGCCATAAGAGAGTTTTATTGGAATAGTGGTAACGGGAACAGAAAACTTCATCTGAAAAACTGGGATTGATTATGTCATTTTAAAGAGCAAGGAGGACTCGGGATCAGAAGTACCAAATTGATGAACAAGGCTTTACTGGCAAAACAGGCTTTGCGTATTTTCAAAAAGTCCAGTTGGATAATGCGACAGAATTCGAGACATAAGCTGGATATATAGAAGAAGATTGGATGGTATAGACACCATGTGTGTGTTGTGTAATTCCCTTACAGAGTCGATAGACCAGCTATTTTTATCTTGTTCATTCACAAGATCAGTATGGATGGTATCGAATCTTGGAATGAAAACGATGGAAGTAGAGGAACAAAGGGTGGAAAATCTTATCTTACGCATGGTTATCAAGAAGGGACAATCGACGATGGGGATTCAAGAGTAGTGGCAGGATGAAAACGTTTCTGAATGAATTAATATTCTATGGTGTATTTGGCTGTAGAGAAACCATGGACGGAGAGGATACTAATCAAGAAATGTTGATTATGATCAGAGAACTCTTGCTATAGGCAAAACAATGAAGGTTGACAGTGGCTATCCAAAAGGAAAAACCTGCAAGCTGCTAGCACAAGTTATGGAGCGAAATATATATGGAAGCTCTCAACTGGACGTTACATCCAATAGTTGTAGACATTAAACATCTTAACAATGAAGGTATATTCGAAACTAACATTCATCTTCCGAGGCAATGGATTAGAGAGGTCAACAGGTGGGCGAGATGTGCGTCAAGACAAAGGACCTTTGTTCAATTGCCTTCGGTTTGAGTTTTACTAGCTTGATCATGTATTAGAAAAGAAGATAAATTAGAATTTAGAAACAATAAATAAATATATAAGAATGAATTTGGGCTTGAATGGAAGTGAGAAATGTTATTTTATGGTCAAAATTTATAACTACTCTCTAATTCATAAATAAAAGAATAATACGTCTGAATGTACTCGAACTTATATTATTGGTAATAATGTTTCTACTAGTCAAATTAAAATTCAATCGAGAGATAAACCCATGTTTAAATCTACAAAATTTGGTAGGGTGCAATATATTATAAATTTTTTCTATTTTTTGTATATTTAAAATTTAATCATAATTTTATTAAATCCATATTTATTATAATATTATTTTTAGTTATATTTATAATGACCCAAAATTCACGGACATCGGAAAAGTGCAATATCGGGCCTCCGTCTTAGTAAATCGAGTCCGTAAATAATTATTAGGTGTAATTATGAGTCTAGTAATGTGTCCGATTAAGTTTTAATTAGATAAATTTAGTCTAATTAAGAGAAATTAGGAAAAAGGACTAAATTAAATTAGGGGTAAAAATTAAATTATAAATTAATAGAAAATAAAAAGGATTAAAATGGTAATTAAGCCATTAACAAGAAATGAGGCGGCATAAGTGATAAAAATTTTAGATTTTTTTATGTTTTAAATATATTAATATATTATTTTATTATAAAATATATTGTATTATATTATTATATTTTAAATAAATAAATAAAAAGTTGATAAATGTATAGTGTATATGATGACATTTGGAAAAATAAAATACATATATTAGTAATTATTACATATTATATTCTTGTTATTATATTAAACTAATTAAATAAAAGAAATAAAAGATAGAAAAGGGGCAATAGAAACAGAATAGGCAAAAAGAAACAGAGAACAGACGAAAAAGAAAGAAAGGGGAAAGAAAAGAAAAGGAAAAAACTAGAGTTGAGGCTTTAAGCTTTAATTTGGTAAGTCAATCAAGTCTTTTTCTTTTAATTTTGATGTTTTAGAGGTCTTAAAACAAAGTTTTGTTGAATTTAAGTTAAAATTTTGAAAGTTAGATTTTTTAATATGATTGAACAAATTGTTGAATTGGGGGTTTAATTGATAGAATTTCTAGTTAGAATTGATAAAAGGGGTTAAATTGCAAAGTAAGCTATAAGTTTTGTGTTTGAAAGATTAAATTGAAAGAAATTTGAAGTTAGGGTTTATTCATGAGCATTAGATAGTTAATTGAATTTGGTAGGAAATTGAGTAGAAATAAAGTATGAATTGATATAGAAAAGTAAGTAAATTTAATAAAGACCAAATTGAATTAAGGTAGAAATTGAATAGAAATTCAATTATTTAATATAAATTAGTATTGTATTAATAGTGTAAATTATTTAATTTTAGTAGCTAATAAAGAATTCGATGTATCGACACAAAAAGGGAAGGAGAAGGACGTCGAGGAGTAACTGCGAAATTCGGGTTTGTATAACTATAATTCAAATCTATTTATTATTAATTGTTATATTTTAATTAAAATGCATGGTAGGTAAAATTAGGTAAGCAATTGAAAAGATAATATTGATTTGAATGAAATTGAATGTGAACAAATTAGAAACTAAAAATGATTTGAATTAAGTAATTGAATTAACTTGAATTGAATAAAAATATGTGAATATTTGAAATATATATTGACTGAAAAGTAATTAGTGATTTGAATTTGATTGGGAAATAAATAAAAAATATGAATTGAATAAAAGTAAATTAAATTATGAATAAGTGTGAATACGTGAATTGAGTATTGATTGAAAAGTGGTTTGAATTGAATCGAAGTATGATTATATGTGAATATCTGAAATATGTATTGGTACTTAGAAAGTGGAAAGAGAATTTCAATTGAATTGTGATTGAATCAAAGGTGAATTTGAAATAGAAAAATGATTTGAATACCCTATTAACTAGTCGGGCTGAGTCGGATATAGTTGGCATGCCATAGGATTGGAAGTGTTCAGGGATACTTCGACCTTGAGTCTGGGTGCCATACTGTTACTTCGAATAGTTTCGATGAGTTACTGGGTACCAACTTACTTCGGCTTGGCCGATGAGACACTGGGTGTCAACTATTCCTTCGAATTATCCGATGAGGCACTGGGTGCCGTACTGGTGTGTTTGGTTAGATCCGTGTATGCGTCAAAGTCCGAGTCATGTTAATAGGGGGAAAATAAAAGAATTGAAGTAAGAAATGATATTGAATTATGAATTATGTGAATATTTGAAGGTATATTGATTGGAAATTAAAAGCGATTTGAATTGAACTAAATTGATTTGAAATAAGACATTGAATTGAGATGTGATAATGGAATGTGAGAATTATGGTTCAAGAAATAGATAATGATAAATTTTATGAAATAGTTTTTGGTAATATGAAATTATGTAAAAATGAGAAGTGAAAATAAAATGATTTGAAATAGTGAAATAATACTTGAATTTAATTGAATACAAGTTATTGAAATATGTAACAACCCGATTTTGATCTTAATCGGAATAGTGGTTTCGAAACCACAAATTCGAGTAAAAAATTTTAAATATTATTTTCCGTGTTTATAATTTGTGAATTAATATGTGTGAAAATTTCGTGATTTAATTTGACTGTTTGTGTGCTTAATTTGATAAAAGGACTAAATCGCATAAAGTGTGAAAGTGCTATTTTACAAGCTAAAGGTGTCTAAAAGCTATAGAATATTAATTGGAGGTCCCTAATGTGCAATTAGGCCTTGTTTAGGGTGGTGGCCGACCATAGAGACAAAGAAAAGATTTGGTCAATTGGTTAGGTAAAAATTTGGTGACTAAATTGATTTTTTTATTATCATAAAATAAAGAAAAGAGTGATATCATCTTTTCTTCTCCACCTTCACCACCGAAAATTAGCAGCAAAATACGGGTTTGAGAGCTCAAAAATTTCAGCAAGCTTTTCTCCTTACAAGTAAGTGTTTTGATGACTTGTTCTTTAATAATTTTTGTACTTTTGGAACCCTTGTAGCTTGAGCTTGAGGGGGCTATTTTGCAAAATGATTGGAAGTCTAGGGTTTTTCCATGTGAGCCTTTATGTTGGTTGCTGCATTTTATGGAAGAAAATGAGTCTTAGTTGTTAAATAAACAACTTTTGTGAAAGGTGTTACCATGATAACACCTAAAATGACCTTTTTTTGTATAGGTTATAAAATAGGTGTTAAATATGTGAAATAAATGACATGTATGGACTTATATGAGTCTAGGGAATATTCAGCCAAGCTATAGTATGGTCAAATTTGGAATATTTTGTATTTTGTGAAATAGGGACTAAATTGTGAAAAATGTGAAATGTCAGGGGAAAAGTGAAATTTACTTATTTATGCGTTTTTGACTGAATTGAATGAAATTATGTTTGAATGAGTTTAATTTGAATATGTTTAGATCAAGAATTAAAGAAATCAGACTTGGATCGGGGGAAAACAAAAGTCATCGATTAATCGTTCTGTTCCGGTTTATCGTTGTCCGAGGTAAGTTTATAAGCAAATAGATGATATAAATTCTAAATCAATATTAGTTATATATATGCTGAAATGAAAACATGCAAATATATATATGTAGCCGAATGTGTTTAAGTTCGGGTAACAGAAATAGACGTGGATGTGATTTACCGATATTTAGCATTGAGTGTGCGAGTATGGAATAGCTATGGCTATACGAATGACACTAAGTGTGCGAAACTAAAATGACGATGTTGAATAACGGGCACTAAGTGTGCGAAACAAAAATGACGATGTCGAATAACGGGCACTAAGTGTGCGATACCAAGATCAATTTGGTTAAATAAGAGAGAGGACTAATTGTGCAACGTCATTATAGCTTCGACAAATTATTTAGCACAAATTGTGCGGATTCAGTGAATGATGAATGTGACATATAAGTACATGATATTACAAGTATGTAATAGTTAAATAATATATGATATCAAGGTAAGTTGGGTATTTCATTTGTGATACAAATTAGATTATGCAAATGAAAGTATGTGTGTGTGTATTAAAGACTATATTTGGCCTAATGGTAAGGGTATGTGTTATCACAATTATATTTTTTTTTATACTTATATATATATGAATATGAATTGAATAATTCGGTTATGTGATATTGAACTATTAATAACATTGAATTATTTATTTGCTCATGACTTACTAAGCTTTGATAGCTTACTGTGTATATGTGTTTGCCTCGGTTTTATAGATTTTGGAAGTTAGTTGTGGGATCGGGGATCGTTAACGAAATCAATCACACTATCGTCCGTTATCGGTATCTATAAAAGTTAAACTTAAACTTATGGCATGTATAGTCTATACTACTTTTTGGAATATATTTTGAATGATGTATATATATAAAATAAGCCATGCGAAAATGGCTTGTTTATTTTGATATGTATATGGTTTCATGCTTGATTAAATTACATGGTTAATTGTTTGGATTGTGTTTCGAAAAAGGTTGAAATAGGGTAGTAAAGTTATTTGATAATGATTAGCTATTGAGATGGCTAATTAAAAATATGTTTAGTGTTATGTATGCCTAAATGCTAGTTAATACAAAGAAATTATGAAAGAGTAAAAAAATTTGCAATGGAATAGTTTTTTTTTCCTTTTCTTGGACAGCAGCAGTGATGTGATTTTGAAAAATTCACCAACGATATTAGAAATGGAATTAGAGAATGAATGAGGTATAGAATTAAATTTTATCGAGTCTATTTTCATATGAAAGAAACGATATAGCCAAATGAATTTTATATTATGAGATATTTGAATTTTAGTGAGATAGGGTCAGAATGATTTTGAAATCCCCTGTCCTGACTTTGGAAAATTATTAAAAATTGTACAGAAAGAATTATGAGTTATAATTTATATTTCTTGATTTCTTGGTGAGTCTATTTTCAGTAGAAACAAGCGGAAGCACCTTATGAAATCTGTGTAATGAGATAATTAATTTTTAGTGACGAGAGGTCAGAACTGTCGAACAGTGAAACAAGGGAGATTTTAACTAATAAACTGTACTAGTTGGCCAACCCAAAAATTCTGAAAATTTTATGATAATAAGATATATGAGTCTAGTTTTAGGGAAAATTTACAGATTTAAATTTCAAGTTTCGTAACTTGAGTTATAATTAATTTAGTGACTGTTGCGCAGTTGGACAGTTTTATTGTAAACAATGAAATAAGTTATTTTTAATTTGTTTAAGTATTTGGAAAATTTTTAATGTTCCCGGTTTGGACCCGAACCATTTTCATTGCATGTTTTAGGGTCTCGATGATCCTTTTTAGGGACATATTGATTGAACGTGAGTGAATTAATGTTAAATTTTTTTTTATGCTCCGATTTAGTAAGTTAAGTTAAGTAACGCTTCGTGCTCGATTCCGGCAACAGTCTCGGGTAGGGGGTGTTACAAAATATATTTATGGATTTAGTGTTTGAATTGAGTATTTAAAGACTACAATTGTAAATTGAATATAAAAGAACGAATCGACAATGGAAATCGATGATGAATGAATTATTAAAATGGAATGGGAAATTGAAATGAATGTGAAATAGACATTGAAAGACTAATATTGTAAGATTTTAGATATGAAATAGAATAACTTAATTGAAATATAGAAATGAAATATATGTAATAATGATTTTATGAAATGATTATTGAAGAAATGCATGAAATGGATATTGATACAACAAGAAGATATATATAAATTACAATGAAGAGAAGCTATTTAAAATACATATTATTAAAATAAAATTAAAGTTTAAATGCATGAATGATTTATTAATGGTAAAATGGTGGTAAGAATTAATGTATATATATATATGTTGTTTTTACCTTAAGTATTTGAATTATAGTAATACCACTGGGTGTATACTCAGCGTACGGTTTGTTTCTGTGCACAGATTAGGTACAGAAATTTTTGAAGAGTTGAATTTGAGATTGCAAGTTTTCATCTCATCACATCTTCAAGCAACAACAGAGTATGTTTTAAAGTTTTGATTAGAATGGCATGTACTTAGGAAAAATATTAGATATGTTCCAAGTATTAGTTTTTATGTTCAATTATATTAGTAATTAGCCAAGAATTAATTTGGCACCAAATGTAATATTCCTATATCAAGTTCCTTAAGTCGAAACATGGTATAGGGGTGTTACAATATTGCTACTAATTGAGCACATTTTATTTTAAAAAGTCAAATCAACAAATTTTATCAAAAAATTATATTTTAAAACCTGAAAAATTTAGATTAATTCCCAAAATAAAAGTATAAAAACTAAATTTTAAATTTGTGAAGAATAGAAGGACCTATGACACATTTTAACCAATTTTGTACGTTAAAGGAAAAGAAAATAGTTTCGTCCCTCCATGCAAGGTGGAAGAAATTGGCAACTTAATGCGTTGCCACCTAACTCATATTTTGCCTCCAATTAATACTTACTTGACACCTAATATGAAGGTGTCATCAAGCCTCATTTTTCTTTTTCTTTTCATTTCTTCGATCATGCCAAATTCTCTAGTTATTGTCATTCAGCCCTTGTACTTAGTCCTCTAAATAATTGGTACGTTTGCACTTTAAATCCTCCTCAAATTATCCCAATTTTAGAGTAGTCATTCTTCAACTATCATGATGTACAAATCCTTTAATGATGTTCACCTCTTTAGTCCCTCAACGATATCTCCTTAATTTCAATTTAGTCCTTATTCGAGAATCAACTTTAATCTTAGGATGCCAATGGAGGTGGATTCAAATGAAGTGAACATGCCGATTGAAACTTTTAATATATATTAGGATGCCAATATCAATGCCGTGGGGAAGGATATTGATATTTAACTGATAATCATACATAGTTGTTCGTAGACATGGAAGCTGTAACCAAAATGCAGTCGCCGGAGAAGGAAACGAGGCCAGAGTTATCAACCATGTCAGTGCAAAGCGTCCCGACATTCCCTCTCCGATCAACTGATGAAAAAGCCATTCCCCTTATAGGCTTCGGCACAGCCGAATATCCTTTCGGTGCTTCCAGGGATACCTTGAAAGAAACCATCATCGAAGCTATCAAACTAGGGTACCGTCACTTCGACACAGCAGCTATTTACCAATCCGAGCAGCCTTTAGGTGAAGCGATATCAGATGCCCTTCGTCTAGGGTTAATCAAATCGCGAGATGAACTCTTCATTACTTCCAAGCTATGGTGCAGTGATGCACACCGTGACCTTGTCCTCCCAGCACTCCACAAAACACTCAAGTATATATTCATATACGTATACTCCCCTTTCTTTGCTGATGTTTTTTTCACTATGTTTGATTCTTAATTTTCAACAGGAATTTGAAGCTGGAGTATGTTGATCTGTATCTAATTCACTGGCCACTGAGTTTAAAGCCAGGTAAACATGATTTTCCTTTTAAGAAAGAAGACATGGTTCCTATGGATATAAAATCTGTGTGGGAAGCAATGGAGGAGTGTCATGATATTGGCCTAACAAAATCTATTGGTGTAAGCAATTTCTCCTGCAAGAAACTAGAAACCCTCCTTTCCAGTGCCAGAATCCCACCAGCAGTGAACCAAGTGAGGATCACTTTAATATAATGTTTTTTTGGGTTAAATATTAGTATGAGTAGTTTGTGAAAGTCGTGGATTTAATTCTCATATTTTAATTTGATTAGTTTTAATTTGGTTAATTTTTTACTTTTCAAAATCTTAAATTTCAGTTTACACTAAATAGTAATTGTTAAATTTTACTATTTTTTGAATCTAATATAGCAAATATATTATCATACCGTGTAATGTTATATCAGTTTATTATTGTCACATATTACTTACTGAGAATCTAGTTAATGGATTAATAACTATCATTTGTGTCAAAACTTATATTTCAAAATTTGAAAAGTATAGAGTCTAAATCCACAATTTTCGTATTTAACTTTTTTTCAATTAATGGCTATATTAATGTTGGATTTGAATAAATTGTGATGCATGGGGATGAAAGGTGGAGATGAGCCCAATGTGGCAACAAAAGAAACTGAGGAAGTTTTGTGAGGAGAAAGGCATAGTTGTGGAGGCTTATTCTCCTTTGGGTGCCAAAGGAACTGTGTGGGGAACAAATCAGGTGATGGAATGTGATGTACTCAAAGAAATTGCCCAAGCCAAAGGAAAATCAGTTGCTCAGGTATTATTATATATCATCTTATTTTAACATACAAAAAGTTTGCCCGCTGAGTTTAAAAAATGAGGTAATTTGGAATGAAAAATGAACAGGTTTGCTTGAGATGGGCATATGAACAAGGAGTGTGTGTGATAGTGAAGAGCTTCAACAAGGAAAGGATGAAACAAAACCTTGACATCTTTCATTGGAGGCTCAGTGATGATGAGCTGCTTAAAATAAGCCAACTCCCACAGTGCAAAGGATATCCAGCACTGGAATTTGTATCAGATGATGGTCCTTTCAAGTCTCTTCAAGAGTTTTGGGATGGGGAGATTTGAATTTTATCCATATATAGATATAGATATATAGATATAACATATGTTTGTTTATTTGTTGCAAACTTCAAATTAACCAGTTTATTTAAAAACAATCACCCAATATGCTCTAGAAAACAATGGTTTCAGTTCAGACCACTAAAAAGAATATACTTTCTCAAACAATCCATAAATAAGAACATAGAAATAGAAATATTGGCTGCCTAATAGTACTTGAAAACAGCAAACCCTAATGTCAACAACACAAGTGATGGTGAAAAACCGTAGGAACGATCGGCAGCTGATGCTGTGGGGTTCAGAACAGGGCGGCTACCCGTCGTGGCGGTCGGGATGGTGTTGGATTCCGGTGCTTCAGCAGGTCCTGTTGGTTCTGGCACAATGGAACCTGTTGAGAAAATTCAGAGTTATCATTGAAATATAGCCAAATTTGATTAAACTGCTGAAGTGGTTGCTTGTGAAAATGTATTAGCATTGAAAATTGAGTTCAAAAAGACCCGTATTTGTTGACCTTTTGGGCTTAAAGTTGGTGCTGTTCCTGGAGAAAGGGTTGGTGCAAGTGAAATTGGACCTACCAAGGAATAATAACCCAACTAATTAGCATGTATAAAAAATTTCAGTTTATAATGAACTACGCAAATGTGTAATTTTCTATCCATTTTCAAGTCCGACTTGCTCGTATTAAATTAAATTTAGGCCGGATCAAAGTAAAATATTTGTCTAATTTCAAGTGAGGCCCATCGAGTTGGGCGGGTCACTCGGCTGCCGGAAGAAAAATTTGGGGTCGATATCAAAAGGTCAAATTCAAGCTTTAGTCTTTCTACTTAGTTAATCTAAATAATTAATATATACCATTAATTTTTCTGTTAAAGTGTTAATGTTTATTTATTTTTTATTTTAAAAAAGACCCTTCTTACAAAAAAAATAATATGTCATAATGAGTTCAACATGTTAACTGAAATAATTAATTCGATATTTTAAAAGTAAAGGGATTAAATAATGATAGATTAAATTATAAGAATTAACTCTAAAATTTGAAAATAGTAAAAGGACAAAAATTAAAATTTAACCTTTTCAAAGTAAGTTAGTCTAACCATACCTGGAGCAGGAACAGGTGCACCAACAGCGGCTGCAAAACAAATAAAATTCTCATTTTAAGTATTTTCCATTGTATATATATGCATATGTCATAACTGGTCCTGGAAGTTGCACAAAAACAAAACAATGTAATATATATTTCACCTTTGCATTGGAGGGGGACACCAGGCATGCTACAAGCTCGGGGAAGAGAAATAGCTAGAGTTCTATTGATAGGTGAACGGAACGGGACACTCCCGGTGACAATGAGGCACAAACAGTCAATGCCGCTCGATGTGAGCGTTTTAAGCGAGTTGCAACAATCTGCAGTGGGCGAAGTACCATTGGCACTGCTATTGGTAAGCAAGTTGATACAAGGAGTGAAGATGTTAAGTGCCGATGGGGTGCATGGAGTGTTGATAGTTCTCTGCCCATAAACAGGCACCGTAGCTGCCACCAATGCCATGGCCAGTGCTAGGTTGACCAGCCTAGAATATGGCTTGCAGAGGGCCATTATTTTGGGTGTTGGAATATGGTGTGTGTTTTGGAATTGGGTGTTGGAATTTGATGATGGGAAGGGAAAAGTGATGGGTGAGTGTGAATTTATAGGTGAAGAGATGTGGAGGGGACTAAAGGGGTGGATTGAAGTTGGTTTTGAAGTTGAACTACCATTTAAGGCTTTTTAACCATGAATGAATGAAGCAAAGGGGATTGATTTAGCCACGTAGTTTGTCTAATTAAACTGTTGTTGTTGACCTTTAAACCTTATAAAATTGCCAACCTTATCAAGTCTAAAGCTTAATAAAGTCAAAGTTTCTAAGGTCTTTACTCTTTAGGATGAAATGAGATTACTTTTATAATTTAAAAGGTAGAATTTCGATTTTGGTCCCTATGCTATTAACAAAATGTGGTAACCGGTACCGTTTACCGTTCCTGCCCTAAACCAATATCAAGTAGTTTATGTTTCGTTTCAGTCAAAACTTCGATTTATTTTGGTCTGTTTTGATCAATGTCGACTTGTATTGATGCGTATCGGCTCGTAACGGTTGGTACAAAATTTTTATATTTTAAACTAATTTTTTATTTTAATCATTTTGATTTTTCTATAATTACATTTAAATTTAATAATTATTAAATGAAATTAATGAACCTAATTAATAATTCTAAAATGTATGTTTACATATAAATATATTTGCATGTATATAATTTTTTTTTTGACCAAAAGATATATAATTTATTAAAAAACTAAAAATTAAACTAAATATATGTGTGAAAAATATTTAAATGTATATATAATTTATCAAGACATTAAAAATTGGACTATATATATATATATATATATATATATATATATATATGTATGTAAAAGAATATTTAAAAACATCAATAAACTCGAAACGATACACTAAAACATGTTGGTACCGGTTCGTACCTGTACCAAGACAAAAACGGTAAGCCCACTATTACAGTACTGTCTACCTTGCTTTGTACTTTAATTAGATTAGGGTCTTTTGGTTTTATAATGTTATTAATTAATTCAAATAGTCAATATTATAATAAACAAATCAACTTTCCCAAATCCGTTTTATACTCATCCCATTTCATTTTTAATCTAATATTTAACGTTTTAAATGTCTTTTTTTATTAAAATTTTAAATATATGCAACTTAACATATATATATATATATATATTTTATATTTTTCATGTCCGTTTTACGATACATATTTGAGGTTTATAGTTGCCTCTTCCAACAATATCGGCTCAAGCATGCATTCTTTTATTAGGAGTGCAATATACATTACCGCTACAATATAATTTTTTTTTTCCACTTACATGTCAAAAGAATGTGGAACCTAAACTATTAATTTTGCATCATTTCATCCCAAAATATAATATCAGTCAATAAGAACATGGTATGATTTTATTGGATGTTCGTATACCTTTTGAGTAAAATAAGATAAATTTGATAGTTTAGATATTGCTTTTAACCAAAATAATTTTAGATATTTTAGTGAAAAAAAAGGGTATAATTTGATATGAATTTTGTAGTTAAGCTCTTTTTTTTAATATTAAAATAATTAAATTTTAAATATATAAATATTTTTAATAAATGTTTATTGTTTTAGATAATTATTTATTTGTTTAGATAAAAGAATAAAAATAACTCAGTGATTAGTTATATGTTGGAATATGCTCCGACTCTCTATATTCTTCGTACATTTGAAATTTAATCCACCCTACTTTTATTTTTAAAATTTTAGTCACTCTAATTTTTGGATTTAAAAATGTAAGTTCAAATGTTAAACCCGTTAAAATTCTTCTATTAAATTCAAATTCTTTACAATGTCATTTTTTTGCTACATGACTACCAAATGAGTTTTTTTTTTTTCCCCAAATATCACACCAAAAAATTTAAAAGAAAAAACTTAATGATGTTAACAATTAGATTTAAATTTTGAAATTTAAAAAATAAAGGGACTAAATTTTAAATATGCAAAGGATACAAGTACTTCAAACATATTTTAACTTTAATCATATATAGAGTAAATGACATAATTACTTTATATGATATACTCAATTTGGGTTTCTTTTTTACACTTTTTATTCGAAATGATATTTAATTAACCCATCACAACAACGTAATCAAATATTTAACGATAAGCTACACTAGTAGTCACCTAATTATTAGTAAATTTCTTTTTTGGTCACCAAACTATTCAATTTTTTCTTTTTGTCACTAGCAGGCTAACGTAAAAATAGAAACACCCAAAAATTCAAGATAGTTGGGTGTCAAAAAAGACCAAGTTGAATAATTGAGTGACCATTTTGTAACTTTTCATAGTTGGGTGACAAAAAAACATAAATGAATGACTACTAATGCAGTTTTCCCAATATTTATTTTTTGAAGTATACCCAATATTTAATTATAGCTAGGGATGTCAATTGGGTGGAGCGGGCTTGCAAGAATTTTCATCCCCATTCCCGTCTCGCGACCTGTTGTGGGTACAAAACCCAAAAACATCCCGCGACCTGCAAGACTAAAACCATTTCCGCAATACCTACCCTGTGACTCACTTCATATAATATATTTATAAGTATAAGTTAAATAAATATAAACCAAATTTTTTTATGAAAAAAGTTTAAAATATCTGTCCTCTGGACTCTCAACACATACGTGATATTATTCCAACTATCACCATTTATAAATAATAATAAGTCGTGAATGTGAGTTGAGTACTATTATCAAAATTAAATTTTTATAAATGTTTATTTTTTAAATATGCTTATTATATTATGCGGGACGGGCAGGGACGGTGTAGGGCAGGTACAGGGTCATACCCACGCTTACCCCACTACTCACGACGGGTCTAATTTTTGTCCCCATCCCCACCCCACCATCCACAAAACCCTATACCCATACCCACTCCATTGGGTGCAAAGTGGGGCGGGGCTCCGTAAAACCCGCCTCACTTATGCCCTATTTACAGGATAGATAACTTGTTAAAATAATATATGTAGATTTTTGACTAAATTTATTAAGATGATCATGGGAGAGAGAATGGTAGTTAATTCGACCTAACATGCTATTGCTTGAAGCAATTGGCTTTCTCTCGTAACTTCAATTAATTTAATTCAATGTCTCCAGTGACAAAGAATATTTATATCTACTTTAGTTGTTTATGTTAGAAATTCTTATTCATTCTTTGATTAAGATCCTCTTTTTAGTGGTTTGGACGTTTATTTGAACTAGTTTATGTAATCACGTAAATGATATAATAAGTTAATATTATTAATTATATCTTATCAAAACTAATTTGCAAATCTATTTATTAGTTTGTCCTTTGTTTTGGTATAAAATTACATCAAGTCACGGGAGTTAGGTGAGATGTTAAGGGTCTCTCCTATATTAACCAGTAGTTGAGGGTTCGATCCTCGCTCTGGGTATAGAACAACTTTAAAACTCGTTGCCAATATCTACCCTCTTAGTAGGCTTATAGAATGCAGAGGATTAATTACTGGACTCGTTTCAATAGGTACCTTGAGAAATAAAAAAAAAATTACATCAAGGATTACGTGAGATATTGGTATTTAAATAAAGTATACATCTTAATATTTTATTTGGTATTTGAGTTTAGTATTTTTTTTTTAATATGGTACATGTGTTATATTTTGGTTTAATCTAATACCCGTATTTGACAAAAGTTGGGTATTTTGGTATCCAAATATAACCGTGGTAACTTTATAGTGTTGATTTCAGGTTTTAAGATTGATTTTATGAAAGTTAATTGCTAATATTATTAGGTTTGGGTTTTCATAATTTTCTTAATAGAATAAATTCAGTGTTAATTGTGAATTTATTTAATTTTGCATTTAATTTATCAAATACAATTCAATGGATGTGATTCAATTCCAGATTTTAGGGTTGATCTGATGAAAGTTAATTGCTAATATTTTAGCTAATTATGAATTCCCATCAAATCAACTCTAAAACCCGAATTAAACATTAAAAAGTTAATGACGTTACGTTCAGGTACCAAAATATATAACTTTTGTCAAATACATGTACCACATTGGGCAAAAAAAAAGTACCATATTAGAAAAAAGTGTCGAACTCAAGTACCAAATTATAGTTTATTCCAACATATATTATTTATATTCATAATTGCATTTGTACATATTATTGTATTCTAAAAAAACTTCAAATGTTTGATCTATGTCAATTTGGAAATAAATTTGGGAATTCGTTGATTTTGCCTCCAAAATTATTGAACAAATTTACTAATAATTATAAAATAGAGATAACCATCACGAAATTGTATATTAAAAAAATCACAAATTTATTCTCGCTAATTTGGAAACTTCTTATGTCTGCAGATCTTTACCCAAATGGTAATCTACTATAGGTTAACAAACATAAATCGTGATTTAAGTTCAACTCACTCATCAAGTTACAAACTCACTATTATACTTCAAATTAGATCACTCTCTCGTTAATTTGTTCCTTTGAAAACGTAGTTGTAAACGAATGAACAACACAGTTTACTCACACATATTATGCACTAATAACCTAAACAAATCATCTCTAAATACAATGTGACATGTTAAATTACAATCAATATGAATCTTTAACCACATAAAAGTAGCCACCAAATAAGTCTTCAATTAATGGGCATATTGACATGGATTTTCTTGTCATCAAATTTCTTATTTACCACAACTTCAATTATATTGAAGTTCTTGATTCATTCCATGCTTGACTTGATTCTTACATGAATTATCTACTGTGGACTACTAAAAACCCACAATCAATTAAGAATCTAAAAAATTTTAATCAAAACATGCCAACCAATATTTGAAATCCAAACTTGAGAATCAAATATTTGGTAGTCTTGTGTCGATTGAGTCTTAACTTGATTGGTATAGATGGGCATTGTTTCCAATATAGGAGGACGTGGGTTCGAGTGTGCTGAAGCGCATTATCCTCCTATTCATGGATTAGGGAGGGACTATGAGTAGTTTTAGGGATTATATCAAAAAGAACAGATATTATCAAAACTTATAATGAGATTATTCAAAAAAAATAGTTAATGGTGTTGTTGGTATTGATTGTAAGTCCTATTGTTCTTGAATATTTCCTAAAAAAGAAGTTTGTTATTTATGAATAAAAAGAGGTTTTGTTTTCACTATTTCATGAGCTCTTGGTGATATTTTTAGTCCATATCTCTTTTTCATATCACCAAGATTTTTACAGATCTCTTCCACTTCCATTTGGACCATCTTACAAGCAACCCTTTGTTTATATTTCAAGAGCATGGTGTGGTACTAGACTTGGGTCTATTATTGATTTTTTTTTTTTAACAATCTCATTATAGGTTTTGATCATATCTGAAATTTTTTACGCAATGTCTAGAATTACCCATAAATAGAAGTATAATACATTTCAGCGCATCCGAACCTATGTCCTCCTATATTGGTAATAATATCCATGTGAATCGAGCTAAGACTCAATCGATTATTATTGATTTTGTATCAATTAATTTGAATTTTAAACTTTTTGAATTATTTTAAGGTTTGGGTAGATTTTGGATTTAGACCATTTTAGATTTAAGTCATCCAATTTTGTTTTAGGGTTTTTTTTGGTCAAATCATCTTAAATTCAAATTATTTCAAATCATTTTGAGTTATGTGTTTGGATCATTTCGACTTTGAGTAATTTTAAGTTTGGGTCATCTTAGAATTTGTCATTAACTTTTTATTACCAAATCAGGTTCGATCAAATACATATTTACTACTAAATTTAGATGGGCGTTTACTTCCAGTGCAGTGTGTTTAGTTTTTTTTTTTTTTTGTTTCGCGCTACAGTGTCGTTATAATATCTAATCTCACCGCTACTGTTGTTTTTATACTAATCGCAGCATGCACCTCAGGTAAAATTGAGTTTTAATATATATTTAACATCCCCATACGACACATGTTATTACTTTCATTATATAAAGCTTGTCCCAGATACCAATAACCCTTTAATTCCATAAAATCAGTTTCTCATTTTCTATATAAATAAGTCCCCCCTTGTTATTACTTAGGCCACATCAAATGGCGTTAGGGAAGATAACCCTTGTGCAGGGTCTAGCCTTGGTCATGGTAACTTTGCTATGGACTGGAACCATGGCTCAATCAGACTGCACCAGTGTGCTAATCACGATGGCTCCATGCGTTGATTATGTGACTGGAACCTCCTCAACCCCATCTGTTCCATGCTGCTCACAGCTTGCTAACGTTGCTCAATTACAGCCACATTGCCTTTGCATGGCCCTCAGTGGTGGTGGTTCATCACTGGGTGTGGAAGTAAACCAGGCACTTGCCCTTGCACTCCCTCAACTTTGCCATGTCAAAACCCCACCTGAGAGCAACTGCAAAGGTAATACATACATATATGTATGGTCACCTTTTTAGTAAATTTATAGTATAATACATTAATTCCATACTGATCGTGATATTATATGACTTTTTGGGTAGCTGCTGATGGGCCTGCTGTAATTTCAATATCTCCATCTGGTTCACCTCAAGGTTTACCACCCCATTCAAATGATACCCCAGGCAGCAACTCATCAACATCAGGTGCATGTTTTTTTTAATGATAGCAAAGCAAATATGCTATTTTCTAGTTTCTACTTTTACATTAACATTCATCAACACATCTGATTATGTAACAAGGTCTGGTCAATAGACAAATCTACTTCTATCTGGCTAATATCAAAGACATCTATGTTACTAGGTAAGAACAGGGGCATAGCCAAAGGGGAGCAAGCAGGAGCTTTGGTCCCTTTAGCTGAATGATTTAATTGTTGTTAAACCTAAGTAATTTATTTATTTTAGCTTTGTAATTTTGGCCCTTCAAAAGTTAAAAAGTTCAATCTAAATCCTTTTTTATACAAAATTTTTTAGTTTTGATCCCAGTAATTTTTTTTTGTTTTATCTCAACCCCTGTTGCATAATTCCTAGCCTCACCCTAGTGGAGAAGGTATTATCCTTCAAAGATATGTATAAAAAAAGAGTAATTTATATATTCGTACTGAACGTATGTTCACTACAACAAGACAGGTCAACGGTGATGTGCCGAAAACTCTAAGGAGACTCGAAATTTATGTCGCTATAGAGTTTGGCGACGCGAGTGGCCACACATCCACATGCGTCACCATTGGGTATGTCTTCTTAGGGTCGGCAATGCAAAAATTCACGCGTCTTCATAGCTCAGTCAGTGGAGATGCATTCATTGTGTCTCTACCTCTAGTTAGTGGAGACACATATGCGTGACACTATAGCTTAGCCTATGGAGACGCGAGGCATGCATCTTAGAGTTAAAATCTTCATAAATAAGATCCGAAAATACAGAATAAATTAGCTCAGTCTATAATAACGTTATTATACTTACTTTATTAGGGGAACATAGATAAAAACTGAAATATAAGATCTGAAAATATGGAATAAATTTGCTTAGAGTTGGATCCTGCCATCAACTCCAAATTAAATGCAAGTTATCACTACAAAAAGAAAGAAAAAGATTATACACAATTTTGGTGCTAACTTGGTACTTTGCCCCTTAAGTAAACACTTGCTTATTGGAAGCACAAAACTTGTAACCATAAAATATTAACTCTTAAGATCAAATTTTTACTTGTTTGAGGAAATTTTAGGATAAACTTCGGGGAATCATTGTCCCCATAAAGGCAAAAACTATGTTTCTATTTGGAAGTAAGGTCTGGTTCAACTTTCATCTTCCCCCATAATTACGTGACCTTTTTTATACACAAAAAAGGGTAGTAGTGTACGTGACCATAACTATTTCTTGCCTTTATTATTGAAGTGATGTTTGAATGGGGTGTGTGGCAGGTGGATCTGGAACAATTGCAGCTACTGCCAGTGATGTTATCTTCAACATATCCCTTCAGTTCATCCTGTTCTTGCTGCCCATTGCTTTGTTTTCTTCAACTTGGACCACCATCTCCTAAGGCTCCTATACATATGCTTCTGTTACTAATTTCAGATCCTATCTACTTGTGTTTTATCCTCCACTTTTAGTACTTCCTATGCTTTGTTTATTTATTAATTATCTCTTTGTTATGCAAAGACAGGAGAATCACTCAAAAAGTTTCTTCATGTTTGTCTTTGTACTGTAATATCAGTTCATGATAACGAAACTTTATTTAAATAATAATATCGTTTGAATAAGCCTTTTTAACTTTCTAATAAGCATTTATCTTTTAACTCTATTGATACAAGAAAGTAGCGTGGAGGAAATTGTGGTGGAGATGGAGGCGGTGAGGATGGAGAAGTGAGACAAGGGGAGAGAGAGAGTTAAGTAAGGATGAATGTTGAGCGAGTGCAGGGTGACGATATACCCTCTCTTTGAGGTGAGAAAGGGCTTATATAAGATCTTTTGGGACTCATAGCTATCTCTGGTTGGTCTCTTCCAAAATTTGAATAATGTGACATCACTTAAATTCTAGGATATGTGGGCAGTAAATGATGATTGTCCAATCGGAGTGACCTTGCTATCTGAGATTATTGGTTTGTGTATTTTTCATGGTTTGGTGAACCAGCAACAGTGGCAGAGCTACTTGAAGCTATATAGGTGGAGCTAATAGATCTTATTGCCACAGCAAAGACCATACAGCAGCAAAACTCCCACGTATTATAAATTAATATCTAAATAACCCCCTAACTTTTAATTTTTACCTAAATCAATCACTTTAATAAAAAAGCACTTGCTTAAATAAAAATCAAAGGATAAAAGGCTATTAGGTGTAAATTAAATAGGGTTCACCTAAATAAAGCAATACAGTTTAGGGATATTTTACTATTATAGACAAATCTTTTCATTTCAAATCCAAATCTACCAGTTAGCACTTCTCAAGCTATAAATCCTGAACTTCTTTGAAAGAAACTTCTGCGTAAAAGAAGCAGCTGAACCAACAACCGCCATACGTGTCCTCTTTACGATGTCGATGATAATGACTTGATTATAATTTTCCTTCGTTTCAGAGTCGGCCACTGGACCCTTACACACGTGCTATATCCTAAATCATCAATGGCGACAATCAGTTTTCTTTGATCCCAAGCAATAAACAAGAGTAAATATCATTTTCAAAGGGAACCCCAAAGATGAAGCAAGCAACGACCTTCACCAATACACAAATTTTAGCTCATCGTCTTTTTTTAACTTTGCAATGAATGTTCTTAAAAGCTAAATTCTCTGGAAAAATGTAAGGAGTTGGACACACGTTATGCTTTCTTCACTTCAGCTTTAGTTGACTGTATGTACATATAGGTTGGTCACCCACGAATCCTCCACCATTGAACCCTTGAAAGATATAAAACTTGTAGTTGGTTACCTACAACAGCCATCATTGCATAGTTTCCCCCTATAAAAGCCTCACAGTTCTGCCATCACTACGATTACAGCAGCGAAAGGGAAGATGGCAACATATCTTGTCTTGGTTGTCGTAGCTATGCTTTGTGCAGGAGCCACAGCTCAATCAGGTTGCACTAATGTGTTGATCGGCATGTCACCCTGTTTGAATTTCATTACAGGGTCCTCATCAACCCCATCTCAACAATGTTGCACGCAGCTAGCTAATGTCGTGCGTTCATCACCGAGATGCTTGTGTCAGATCCTTAATGGTGGTGGTTCATCATTTGGGATCAACATCAACCAGACTCAAGCTTTGGCCTTACCTGATTCATGCAAAGTTCAGACTCCACCTGTCAGCAGTTGTAATGGTAAGGATGCAATTACATATATGCATTTCAATTTTTACCATCAACCTTTCGCAAAAAAGCAAAAATTCTTTCTTATTCCCAGAACTTAAGGTTTATGCAATGATAAATCAAGAAATATAAGAGATCACCGGAATTTACTCAAAAAACTTTTCCCTGTCTGTTTCCAGCTGCTTCTCCAGCTCCAGCAGACTCTCCGGTAGGATCACCTGAATCTGGGAGCAAAATTCCAACAGGTATAAAATAGTTGACAATTATCATCACCAGTTTACTCCCACACATGGGCATCTAGATTTCACTAAACTTTTCACATATAAATTAAAACAATCTCAAATAGCATGAAAAACAATGAGACATTAGCCAAATCTATTACTGTTATTCAAGACACTACTTATTGGTGTAAACATCAAAAGTGGATGCAGGAGATGGATCTAGAAGTGTACCAACTGCACGGGAGAATAGCTCATCTGATGGAAGCACCACCAAATTGTCACTCTCTTTGTTCACCTTCCTTCTGTTGGCAACATCATATGGTTCAATCTTCACATCACACTGAATCTTCTCTAGTATACCCTACCTCTCATGACACTTCATGTTAGCAAAAACACTATATTGTATTTTTTTTATTTGTTAGTGTCCATTCTCCTTTGGTTGAGGATACATGTAATTTTTTTTATCCCCTCCACTACCCCAGGGTCCCATGATTTTGTATAGCTTAAGAGAAATCTGGCTTCTCCTCCCTTCTCAATAAAAGATTGCTTGGGATTACTTCTTCTATATGATATGAATATATAATACAGGATTTATATATGTATAGCAGTTCAAAGTAACAAAATGTAAAAGAAAGCATCAAAGCAAGAAGACAATGCTCTTCTACCGTTTACTCACGCGAAAGCCTAAGGAAATGCATCTTGAGAACAGCCTAAAGCTGTTTATGCTAGAACTCGTCAGGAAATAGACCATTGGTATGCATGCCAACTCAATAAAACAAAGGGAGTTCACATGCTCTTAGGATGATATCTAGGCCCTATGCACCAACTATCATATCAATTAAGCTATACAGGGAGTTCACATGTTAGGAAGTAATGTGTTAAAGCTGAAAAAGGATAGGGATAGCAATTTAAAGAAATCATTATGACCAAAACTTAGATCAGATGAGAGATAATAGGAGAACAATCCAGGTAATGGTTTAGTCCTTTATCAGAAAATCCGAAATCACTTCTCTCCAGTAATGCAGATAAAAGAGCAAAACAGTGAACAACATAATATCTTAAATCTAACATCTGCCACAAGGAAATGCAGTTAAGATTACAATTACAAAAGGATCTAGACACATATTCACTTCATTGAATTGCAATGCATCACAAGAGGAATATAACAAGAACGCCAATTGTCATAAAAAGCTTATATTCTTGAATACTTGAAAAAAATTCAAAATACATCAAGGATGAAGGCCTAGCACATGAACATCAAAGACATACATATTAATGTTTCCTAAAAGCTGAATGATTTACGAATGTGATCGTCCCCGCACAAATTCTTCTAGTCTGTCCCAAACCTCCAAAGCTGCAGCCCTATCTTGGTGCCTCTTATTCTTGCTAATCTGCACAGCAATGGCACATTGAGAAAAACAGAAACCGAGAAACGAAGAGGATAAGAGAGAGGAAAAACTCTAGGTTCCACTAAAAGTTGGTAAAACTAAGATGAGAATAGGACAGAAACTGACGAAAAATTTTCTTACCGAGATAATCTTCACATTCCATTGCTTCACAATCTTTGCAGATTCTACACTGTCATCTTCAAATCGCATGAAAAAACCAATAACTGCATAAAATTCAAGATGAGTGTTCATTCTAATAAAAAATGCAAAAAAAAAAAAATTAGATACATCCTCTACTTACACGGACCAAATAAACGATCTTAAGCCCTGACAAGTAAAAGCTACAAGCTAGAAGTATCATACATTGAACACTCACTAAAAACACCATCCCACAACTAGAATTCTGACTCCACAACTACACAAAAACTCATCATATGCATAGTTTAATGCACGATACATATTAGATAAAATTCTCATCTGATATTCGAGTTTTACACCACACTGAAAAAGACCAGCACAAGGATAATAACACGCAATTAACAATCCAGGTAAAGCTCAAAAATCCCACTTACTCTTATTAAAAATCTCCACATGATCCTTGAAAGGCCAATCCTTGAACTGCCACTCTTTCCCCAACACAAATACTGCCACCACGCGATCCCAATCTTCTGGCTTCAAAGCAGAAGGCTTATCTCTCACTTCATAGGCTGTTACTACCCTATCTCTGTCCCTACTAAACTTCTTCTGCACAGTAACACACTCCGGTCTTGCCCCTTTCATCTGTTTCACCTTCACATCAGTAGGCACAAAAACCCCATCTTCCAAAAACTCCTTCACATTATAAATAGTAATCAAAGTCTGGAAAGCACTCGGCACTAAAATGATAGGCACTCCTTCCCCAAGTTTGCTCCCTTTTAAATGCATTTTCGGCTTCGAATCAAATCCCATCATTTCATCTCCATAACTTAACCCCAATCCCCTCTCTTCAGCCCCCATTAATCTACTCTTAGCAACTAACCCATCTTTCCTCTGCTGAGACTCAAGTCTCTGCCTTTCTTCTTCCCTTTTGGTGGCTGCAACAAGAACACTATAAAAATCCTTATTTTTACATTCCAAAATCCCTTCTCTATCCTTCAATGGTTTCTCAACCGATCGAATTATTCCCATATAATCCACAGTTTCAGTCTCTTTATCTTTAATACTAAAATGGGCATCTCCTATTTCATCCAAAACAGCATCATTGGCATTACCTTTAGGTTTAGTACTATCCGGATCGAACCCAGATGGGTCAGGTCGAAACTCTTCAGGGAACTTAGGTGGATTCCAAACGATAGAGTCGGAAGTGGAGACTTTCCCGGTAAGGTAATCCAGGAGGGGTTTCCGGTCGGTGAAAGTGACGGCGGGGATACGGAGGGAGAGGGAGTTGTGCATGTACTCGGTGTGCCTGCGATGGTGATTTTGGATGTAGAAAACCAAGGTTTCAAGGTTGTAGAGGTTGCCTTGCTTGGAACGGTAGGCGGTTTCGGCGGAACATGGGAAGGAATACTCGGTGCCAAATCGGAACTCGTCGTTGACTCGGACGATTTTGTCGAGCTCACCCCGGATTGTGAAGTCGCGGAGGGCGGAAAGTGGGTCCATCGTGACGGATTCAAACAAGAAGAAAAAAAAGAAGGGAAATTTCTTACAGGTTCGATGATTCTAGCAGGCAAATACTTATGTTGTTTAATTGGATTTGGCGGTGATGAATTGTAGCTTGTGATCGTTGCTAAAGCTCTGAGCTTTGCGACTGACTATTTTTTTCTGTTGTTCTCCGTTTTCTATTGGGATCTTGAGGGCATAGCTAAAGAAGGCAAGTGACCGGGTCCGGGTGCAGATTCGGGTTATATGATTAGAGTATTGCTTTTTATTGGTTAGGTTGGGTCGGGTTCGAGTCAAGTCTAAATATTAATATATTTTATATTTGTCTAAATCGAAGTTTGTAGCTGTCATTTTTAATGTTTGAATTAAGTCTCCCTTTAGGAGTGTAATGTGTTTTATGTTTATATTAGAATAATTTTAAGGGTGTAGCTAAGGGGTTGGCAAGGGCTCGACCCCTCTAAAATGAAAAATTTTTTATTTACATCTTTTAAAATTTTTAAATTAGTAAAGATAAAATTATACTTTGCCCCCCTAAAAGTAATAAAAATTTGATTTAATCTTTTAAAAATTATAAAGATATATGCTATTAAAATGGTAAAATTATATTTTTACTATCGTAAAATTTACAATTTAATTTCGGTCCTCTCTAAAAAATATTTCTACATTTACCCTTGAATAGTATTATATATGTAGTATAGGTTTATTTCTTAAATTAGTTTTAAATTACATAATATAAAGTATTATAAACTTTAAAACAGGTCGATTCATATTTTAAATATGCCTAATTTTTATTGCCCAAATACATTTTTCGGGCTTAACATTTTGTCTTTGTCCAAACCAAATTTCGAGCAAACCTCCGAACCTGAGCAGATAGCCTAACCCATGAATAAGTCTAGATTAAAGGATTTTTTTTATTTTTTTTGAAAGACTTTTTCCGGGATATTTGGATATATTATAATTGGGTATATTTTGTTTATTTAGAAAATTAATTATGATGAATTTTTATGGAAACAAAATCGAAAATCAATTGGATAATTTATTTATTTAATGAGGTCAAAAAGTCATATTCCAAAGGAAAACTCTACACAAAATCATGAATTTCATTAGAATAAATCGGATAATTAAAAATAAAATAATATGAAACTACTGACAAATTGAGCTAAATAATGCACAATTTCATTGTCAGAATAGCCCAATTGGGTTCAACTAAATACTTGAGGGCTCACATGGGTTTTAGTTCAAACACTTGTCGAGTTAATTGTACTTTGAGCATCACCCAAAGCATACATTTGGTCCATTGGATCATTGTTTTAGCCTTGATGATCTTGGTTTCTACTAATCTATGCCTCACAATCTAAATATGATTCTATAAACAATAACTAAAAAAAATAAAGATTGTGTCATCCAAATCTCGCTATTTGTTAGAAAAATAAATATAGTAGTAAAATAAGAGGATTTGTGGGGGCGAGAGGCCAAGGGTCGTACCGCACAAGTTGAGTCCATATAGAACTATACTTCTACTATTTAATTTTGATTAGAACATGATTTTTCAACCCATGTAGTCAAAACTTCTCTTATTTTATTTGTTTTTCAAAATTAGTGAAGGGTTTCTATGTAAAATCGGTGTGTTTTTTTTTTCTTATTATTTTACGATCATTCTACCGTTATTATCAATGTTTATTATAACAAAAAAAAAGTCAACAAAGCATTTTAATTTTTACAAATAATCATATTAATAAACAATTCATCTAATTTAATCTCACCATGCTTATTTAAGAACAACCTTAACCAATACACCAAACGGACCAAACGTTGAGATTTATTAACTATGATAATCGGTAGAAAGAAGACTAAACATAACCATATCTCTTGACCTCCCTTTCAGTATAAAATACTTCCTCAAAACACCTTCTCTTTGGAACCCAGCTTTTTCAAGCACCCTTTGAGACCCCACATTTTCAACATCAACCAAAGCCTCGAGTCTCTCCAAATGTGGCCATTCAACAAATATGGTCTCAACCACCATCTTCACAGCTCTCGTTACAATCCCTTTACCCCAATACTTGGATGCTAAAACATACCCAAGTTCACCCCTACACTTATCATTGCCTGAATTTGCACTCACCGAAATAGCACCAACCGGTCGATCGTCAACACATATTGCTCTAAGCCAAGGGTGAGGCACAACAGTGTTCTTTATGTAATTCAAGCCATCTTCTTTGTTGGTGTAAGGTTCCCAAGTACAAAAACGTGTCACTTTTTCATCACTGGCCCAGACCATGAAATCATCCACATCTGAAACTTGTAATGGTCGGAGAGATAAGTTGAGACATTCATCTTTGGCTTTGGTTTGGTCTAATTGAACAACAGAGGTTACTTCCATGCTGGGTTTCTTGTAAGAAAATTTGGGTTGGTCCCTGAATGTGTAATTAAATTGAAAAATTGGATGAGAATTAACAAAGTTTAAGTTTGGTATATATAGATAAGCTAGAAGATGATAGCTTGGAGAACTTGCTAGGAACCTTAGCCAAACTATGGTGCTTTCCTTTTTGAGTGAGGAGCAAGAACCGAGTGGTGCTTTATCCAGCCGCCCTGTTTGACTTTTGAGTCAAGAACTAAGACTGGTAGATGTCAATTTACAGGATTATTTGACCACAAACATTGATAAGCAAAATTAATACTTTAATTTTATACTAATTATTTTTTATTTTATATCTAACTATTATAATATACAGATAATAAATAATTTTTTTTCTCATTATATTACACTAGTAACTAAAATTTTCGAGATTTTAAAAATGGCAACCATTAACTCCGAAAATGAATCTCTAAATCGAATATAGAGGGTAAAAAAATAAAAAAAATTAACCCAAAAATCATTTCAAAGATATTATAATATTAAATTTAATAGACAAATATGGAGATTAGGTTTTGTGCATTGTATTTTATATAGGCTTTTTTGGTGCACTTATTTATTTATATTATCAATTTTAACTAACAGAGATCCCCAGATTTGGACCAAAAAGAAAAGACACCCAGATTATATTGAAGATTTTGGACCACTGGCAGCAATCCAAGTTGACAAATCTCCTTTTTGTTATCCATTGTATTGAAGACCTCCATTGCACTCAAAGGGTCACCACATCTGATAGCAAACATAGAAACTTAAAAGCTTGGTCATATAGTACTACAGGGATGGTGAATTAGGCCTTAGTACCTAATTTCCTGAATTGAATGAGGTTTCTGCAATTTGTTTTTGGTAGAATTTTTAAGCTTTGAGAGGTTGCTGCCATTGTTGGAGTGCTTTTTTGGTGCCTGTAATAGCCAACTTAACTGAGCTGTTCTTGGGCTTATATTCACATGCATACAGATTCATGACTAAATTACCAGAAAAGGCCCTTTTATTTTTAAAAAAACACGAAAATAGGCCACTTTTTGTAAAATTGACAGAAATGGGCCGTTTTTATTAAAACGCGCCCAGCTGGTGCCGTTTTCAGGGGAAAATTAGAAAAGTTTGTCCAGCTCAGCGCGTTTTTCCCCTGATCAGTAAAGCGCTTTCACCTTAGCATGTTAAGGAAAAATGAGTTCAGGTTAGCGCATTTTTAAGAGTTGATAGAGAAATTTGAGAGATTTAAGAGAGAAATGTGAGAAATTAGTAGGTGGGGGGTTTTATAGTTTTTTTTTTTATGACCATTGGGGGGGTTGGTGACCGTTGGGGACAACGACTATTTAAAATAGCCATTGGAACTTGGAAGTGACTGTTTGGGGGGGGGGGGGAACGCGTTGACCTAGACACGTTTTTCCTTAACACGTTGAGGTGGAAGCACTTTACTGGTCAGGGGGAAAAACACGCTGAGCTGGATGCGCTTTTCTGATTTTCTCCTAAAAATGGCACCAGTTGGGTGCGTTTTAGTAAAAACGGCTCATTTCCGTCAGTTTTACAAAAAGTGGCCTATTTCTATGTTTTTCAAAATAAAAGGGCCTTTTCTGATAATTTAGTCATGAATCTGTATGCATGTGAAAATAAGCCCAAGAACAGCCCAATTAAGTTGGCTATTACAGCCACAAGCACCAGAAAAGCAATCCAACAATGGATTTTTACCTGAGTTTTTTTTTTTAAATTAAATGATGTAGAAATAATTATATATAACATAAAAATGATAAAATTTACTTGAGTTCAAAATAATTTAAAATTAAAATATTTGTAACATTGATTTTTTTCTAAAAAGTTGATGCCTAAAATATATAATTTAAACTCAAATATCGGTTGAATTATCATCTTTGCTCATCCTATGCGTAGTAATGGAAGGTGGTGCTGACAGTGAGATTGTCAGCGCCAACATGAACTGTAGAAAACAGGTCATTTTCGTACAAGATTTTACACTTAAGCCATTTTGTTAAAAAAAAAAAAAAAAACTCTATATGTGAATTAAAAATTAATTTCCAATCCACCTGAAAGTTACTTATAATTTGAGAACTTAATTAGAACATTATGAAATCTAGAAACTTAATTTAAAATTCGATGTATAATTTTGAGATGTAAGGTGAATTAACCCTTTGATAAATCATAACATATTTATAAGTTCGATACTCATTAACAATTTGATTTTATATTATAAGTTAAATTTTAATTTGTTTGGTGCTATAACGAAATTTCCTTAAAAGAATATAAATTTTAGAATTTTTATGAATATTTTGATTTTAAAATTTATTTTAATTTTTTTTGTAATTTTTGTTGAGAGAGATTAATTTGTTAATTTTAAAATTGACAGGAATCAAAGGAGTATATATATCAATCTGTTGTTTGAATTATTCGAGTTATTTAAATTATAAAATTCAACTCGAATCTTAAATTATAAATATTTTTAATATTATAAAACATAAAAAATATTAAAATTAAATAATAATAATAATATAGAAATGAAAATATTTCTCACGCTCTAAGAAAGTTTGAAAGCTGAAATTTAAATATGTCTCTTTCAAAAGTGAAAAATTTTACATATTCTGTAACAGCTCGATTCTAGGCCTAGTCAGAACAGTGGTTTCGAGACCATAAATCCGATGAGGGAAAATATTATTATTATTATATTTTTATGGTCTACAATTTCACGGAAAATTTTCGTAAAAATTTCGTTTGAAAATTTCGACGTTTGGGCACTCAATTGAGTCAAAAGGACTAAATTGTAAAAAGTGCAAAAGTTGAGTTATACATCTTAGAGGTGTCTAATTGTTATGAAATTTTAAATTGGAGGTCTTTATGTGGTAATTAGACCATTAGTTAGTTGATGGACAAAAAGGGGCATAGAATTAGTGAAATAGATTTTTTTAAGTAAGGGCGTAATTAAATAGAATTAAATGGGAAAAAGATGGCAAAATATGCTCATCTTCTTCATGGTGAACGAAATCAGCAAGGGGGAAGCCATATTTAGGGTTTTTAAGCTTCCAAGCTCCATAGTAAGTGATTCCAAGCCCCGTTTTTAATGTTCTTTACGTTTTTGAAGTCCCGGTAGCTTAATTTAGCTTATTCTAGCAATAATTTAACCTAGGGTTTATATTTGGAAAAATACCCATAGGTGAAAAGTGTTTATTTTGCTGTTTTATGGTGGAATATGAAGCTAGAAATTATGTTAAACAACTTTTGCTAAGCGATTTTAAACGAAAACGGGTAAATTGACATAATCGGTAAAAATACCTAATGTTCAAAAGTGTGTGTTAGAGTCAGAATTTGATGTTTTCATAGAAGGGAAAAATGTTCAGTATGTCAAAAAACATAAGAATAAGAGATGAAGTTTAATATCCGAGCTTGGGGACAAAAGTGTAATTATGCAAAAGTTTGGGGGCAAAATTATAATTTTTCAAAAAGTTGGGTGGTGGATTATTTTAATAAATGTGAACATTAATTGAGTTAAATTTGCCATTATAGATCAAGAAAGACGAGAAGACTACCTCAAACGGGAAAAAGAGAAGATAGTGGAGTAAATTGCAAAATTACGATATTTTGCACCGAGGTAAGTAAACATGTGAAATAATGCATTATTTTGATATTATTTAATATGTGTTGAGATTTATTTGAACATAGAATGAGTATTTGGTAAAGATTCTAAAAAAAAAATGTGGCTAAGTGAGGAAAGGTGGTAATGTGTTGAAAAACAAGGTTTCCGGTTGAACACTCGGAATAGGCCGGATTACATTGAATAAAAAGGAGGTTGCTAAGTACTGATTCCCCCAAGGGGTTGCTAAGTGCTGATTCCCCTATTCATTGGTGGTTGCTAAGTGCTGATTCCACCGTATTTTAAATTTGAAGGGGGTTGCAAAGTGCTGATTCCCCCAAGGGGTTGCTAAGTGCTGATTCCCCGACTCATTGGTGGTTGCTAAGTGCTGATTCCACCGTATCTTAAATGTGAAGGGGGTTGCTAAGTGCTGATTCCGCCGAGGGGTTGCTAAGTGCTGATTCCCCGAATCATTAGTGGTTGCTAAGTGCTGAACCCACCGTATCTTAAATGTGAAAGGGGTTGCTAAGTGCTGATTCCCCGACTCATTGGTGGTTGCTAAGTGCTGAATCCACCGATAACGGTTAACATTCTGAGTGTTCAACGAGTAAATTGGGAAGGTGAATATTTATATGTGGTGGACAAGTTTATGGGAGGAATATTGGGTTTGATACTAAATCGACCCATGTATAAGATGGGAGGAAATATCAAAAATACAAAAGAAACAATTTAAATACAAAACTGTGTTGAACAACAGCAGTTAGGCAACTTTGAAAAATCACCATAAATGGTGGGAAATGAATTGGAGGTTGAATAATATATTAAATTGAAGCTGCATGAGTCTATTTTCATATGAAAGAAATAGAGCAAGCAAAAGAGTTGTATATTTTGGGATATTTGAATTTTATTGAGACAGGGTTGGATTGATTTCGAAATCCCCTGTTCCAACTTTGGAAAATCACTAAAAATTGTAAAAAAATAATTATTGCCTGAAATTTATATGCTTGGATTCTTTAATGAGTCTATTTTTAATAGAAACAAACAAGAACATTTTTCAAATTTTGTACAGGGAGTTACTTAAATTTTAGTAAAGAGAGGTCAGAACCGTCAGGCAGTGAAATAGGGGAATCTTTAAAGAATAAACTGTACTAATTGGCTAAACAAAAAATTCTGAAAATTTTATGGTGGAAATATATATGAGTCTAGTTTCGGGGAAAATTTACGGAATCCAATTTGGAGCCCTGTAACTCCAGATAAAAATAAATTAGTGACCGTGACTCAGAAAAACAGCTTGCTGGAAATTGAACACTTGATGAAATTTAAGTATGATTACAATTATGTTACTATGTAATCATGTGAGGAAATTATTTATTTGTCATATGTTTACTTACTAAGCTATATGCTTACTCGTTTTTATTTTCCCTTGATTATAGTGACATCAATCAGTTCGGAACTGGGACGACGTCAGATAATCATCCACACTATCATCAACTTTTGGGGTATTTTGCAACTAATACTTTGGAAACATGGCATGTATAGATGACTTTATGTATTGCGGTTTAAATATGTATATATATATATAGTATGATCCGGTTTAAAATGTTGGTGTTTGTTAATGGATAAATTGTGTTTGAACATACAACTGTATTTGGTTGGAATATTGAATATGTTTGGGATTGTGTTTGAAAATTTGCAGGGGGTTTTATGTAAAAATAAGCAGAAATGCTGCCGAAATTTTATAAAAAAGAAAAAAATTTTAAAAAAAATTTAGTAATACCTCATACTCAGTTCCGTTAAGGAATACGGGTAAGGGGTGTTACATATTCTATTATCAAAATTTCCACTTATTGTGTCCATCAATCTAAAAGGTGACTTGACTTATACACATTGGTTGAATGTTGTTTTCGTGCAATAAAAACTTGGACATTTGCATGCAATGCCAAAGACTTAAGACTTGAAAGGCCTATAATATTTCATATTATCATTTTTTCTGGTCCTAAATTAAAGATTTTAAAATTTTCAAATTAAGTCATTACTCATTATTTGAGAACTTAATTAAAACATTGTAAAGTTTAGCGGTCAATTTAAAATTTGATGTATAATTTTGAGATGTAAGGTGAATTAACCATTTTGGATATTTATTAAAAAATTGATTTTATATTTATATTTTTGGTACTATAACAAAAATTACTTAAAAAATTAAATTGTAATTTTTTATTTTAAAAAATTAAATGATGTAGAAATAATTATATATAACATAAAAATGATAAAAATTTACCTGAGTTTAAAATAATTTAAAGTTAAAATATTTGAAACATGGATTTTTTTTCTAAAAAGTCGGTACCTAAAATATATAATTTAAACTCAAAATATCTGTTGAATTATCATCTTTGCTCATCCTATGCGTAGTAATGGTTCCAATAGGGTTTAAAGTGCTATAATTTAGTCTTTTTTAATGACTTAGATTTAGACGATTATTTATATAGAGTAAGGAGTGGGCAAGAAAACTACAACCTTGATATTAATAAGTTAATGAAATCCACAAATATTAAAATCTCATTCTTCAAAATTAAAATGGACAAAAAAGAAAGACTTGACTAAAGTGGTGGAACATTATTTTGATGCAGTATTGATTGGGCAAAAAGACTTGGAAATTGCATGCTATGCCAAACATGAAAACTACACATTTGTGTATAAATAAGTTGTATGCCAAGCACAATCCTTCTTCACACCCAACAAGCATGAACACTCTCCATTTCCTTATTTCACTCTTCCTCTTCTCATGCTTCCTTTCTCTTGTCTTGCCTTTTTCACCTCCTCAAACTCATCTCCCTAAGCAATGCCTTGATGACCAGAGAGCTCCTCTGCTGCAATTGCAGCATCATCTTTACTATGCCCCTAATTTTACTTTCTCTTCCAAATTTGACCTCTGGGATGTCAACACTGATTGTTGTTCTTGGGAAGGAGTCACTTGTGATGCTTATGGTCATGTCGTTGGCATTGATCTTAGTTACAAAAGCCTTTCAGGCAGCTTCCACTCCATATTCGATCTCCATCGTCTTCAACGCCTTAATCTTGCTGGAAACAACTTTAATACCACTCTGTTTTCGTATGGGTTTGATAAACTCCAAAATCTAACTCATCTCAACCTTTCAAGCTCATGTTTCCATGGCCAAATTCCAATGGAGATCTCACACCTAACAAGGTTAGTTTCTCCGAACTTATCTTATCAAGATGTTTGCTATTGGAGAAATGGTTACTATTATAATCCAGCTACTTTAAAATTGGAGAAACCAAACTTCAAGACATTTATCAAGAATTTGAAGTTTCTCACGGAGCTATATTTGGATAGTGTGGACATTTCAACTCAAAGTGCTAAATGGTGTGAAACCACATCTCTTGTACTTTCCAACCTACGTGTGTTGAGTCTGTCACACTGTGGTTTGAAAGGTCCATTATGTTCTTCACTCTCAAGACTCTCTTTTCTTTCCAAACTTATCCTTGATGGGAACCCAATCTCTTATTTACCTCCCAATTTCGTGGTAAATTCCTCTCGTTTGGTTTCTCTCAGTTTGTGGGGTTGCAATTTGAATGGGCATTTTCCAACCGGAATTCTCTTATTGCCAAAAATTCAAAGCATTGACATTTCATTTAATCACCAACTTATGGGTCAGTTGCCAGAATTTCCAGCAAACAATGCATTACTGAGTCTGTCACTTTATGAGACAAATTTCAGTGGAAAACTACCCCAATCAATTGGTAATCTTAAGTTCCTGACAAATTTAGAGCTTGATTATTGCAATTTTTTTGGACCTATTCCATCCTCAATTGCAAATCTTAGTCACCTGGTCAACCTATATCTAGGAGGAACAAGCTTTCTGGATCAATACATTCTTCTTTATTTACTCTTCCATCGTTGAAGACCTTGTCTCTTGAAGAAAATCAATTGGTTGGGAAAATTGATGAGTTCCCCAATGCATCTTCTTCTTTGATTCAAGAATTAGTATGGGAAATAATTATTTAACAGGACCAATCCCAAAGTCAATCCTTCAACTTCCATGGCTTGAACTACTTCATATTGGAGGCAATAGCTTTAGTTTTATGAAGCTTGACATGTCTGTCCAACTCAACAACTTAAGGACTCTTGGCTAAACAATATGAGCTTGTTAATTGAAAGCGACAACAGAAGTCTTCCTTTTCCCCATTAGAGACCCTAAGCCTAGGGTCATGCAACCTTACTGAATTTCCAGAATTCATTAAGAGGCAAGACAAGTTGGTTAACTTATATCTTTCTAACAATCATATCCATGGTTTTGTGCCCAATTGGTTGTGGAAGAGCAGTCTTTCATGGGTAGACCTTTCCTTCAATGTGATTGATTTTCCAAAACAGCTTCCCTTAAATGATGCAAACTTCTCATTTCCAATGTTGACAAAATTGGATTTGAGATCCTGTAACATAAGTGCGTTTCCAGAGTTCTTAAAGAGTCTAAAAAATTTAGAAGAATTCGACGCATCTTATAACAATTTGAGTGGCCCAATTCCAAATTGGTTATGCAATATGAGTCTACTTAGCGGTTTTGATGCATCTAATAACAAATTGAGTGGCTCAATTCCAAATTGTTTGGACAATATGAGTCAACTTGGCAGTTTCGATGTATCTTATAACAATTTGAGTGGCCCAATTCCAAATTGCTTGGGCAATATGAGTGCACTGAGTTGGTTGGGTTTGCAAGGAAATAACTTCACTGGAGTGATACCAAAATTTTCAAAAGCAACCCAACTGCAATTTCTGAAAGTTAGTGAGAATAGATTGGAAGGGAAGTTGCCCAGATCATTAGCAAAATGCACTCGACTTATGGTTTTGGATGTAGGAAGCAACATGATCAATGATACATTCCCTTTTTGGTTGGAGAAATTGACTGACTTGATGGTTCTAATATTGCGGGAAAACAGATTTTGTGGTCAAATTAAACATTTCAAACATAAATCTGTTTTCCCAACTTTGGATGTATTGGACATTGCTTCAAACCAGTTTTCTGGTGAACTATCCATTGATTTCCTTCAACCCATTCGACTAAGGTCACTCAAAATAGGTGGGAATAAATTGGAAGGGAAGCTGTCGAGATCATTAGCCAATTACTCAGCACTTGAGGTTCTGGACCTTGGAAATAATATGGTTCATGATACATTCCCATTTTGGTTAGAGAAGCTACCTTCCTTGAAGGTTCTCGTTTTGCGAGCAAACAGATTCTACGGCACAATTTCTAAAATCGACACGGAACGTGGGTTTCCAAAGCTACGCATATTGGACATTACTTCCAACAATTTTTCAGGTGACTTGTCCATTGAATTTTTGCAGAGTTTGAAGGCAATGGCGAAGATGACTAATCACGAAAAGGCTAAGCTGGATTATATCGGAGAGAATTATTATCAAGACTCTGTGACAATTGTTAACAAAGGGATTGAAATGTTCTACCAAAAAGTCTTGACAATTCTTACTTGTCTTGACCTTTCCAACAATAGTTTCCATGGGAGAATACCAGAAGAGGTACAAATGCTGAGGTCACTCACAGTGATGAACTTATCCAACAATGGCTTTTCTGGTGAAATCCCATTAGCATTTGAAAATCTAAAAGATCTTGAATCTTTGGATCTCTCAAGAAACAAGCTGTCAGGGAAGATTCCTGCACAACTTACAAGTTTAACTTTTTTAGTAGCATTGAACTTGTCTTACAACCAACTTGAAGGGAGCATACCACAAAGCAACCAATTCATTACGTTTACAAATGATTCCTACCGTGGGAACCCAAAATTGTGTGGGCTGCCATTGTCAAGGAAATGCAATGAAGTTGGTCTTCCAATGCCACCACCTTCAGGGGAAGATGAAGATTCATGGTTATATGCTCTGTCTACTTGGAAAATTGCGTTGATAGGTTATGCTAGTGGATTAGTCGTTGGGCTATGTATTGGATATACAGTGCTGAATGAGTTGGGAAACAAATGGGTTGACAAGTTCAAAAAGTGTGGGAAAAGAAATAGAAGAAGATGTAGGTGACTCCATCAGAATTCTTGCTTCAAAATTAGCTGGTAAGCATTTGTCTTTCTAATTTGAACAGATAGTTGTTGATATGTATATATATATATATTGGTTATCATAACCTCATTTTTTGCTGTCTTTACCAAGTTCACTATCATATCGTACTCGTAATTTTATGCTACCATTGAGCAATCCAGAAGGTACTTGAAGCAGGACATGGAATGTACTGTTGTGAGGTTCATGAAGAATGTAGGCAATGATCCTAACAAGTTCAATCCACTGGTTTGTAATTTTGCTTTATATGCACTTTTTTCCTTTTGTAGTTTTCCATGAGTACAAATAACTGTTTAGTCATTTTGGATCCAGGTCCCTGTGGATTTGGGGGATGCAATGTTTCACTGCTACTCAATTTCCATGCTAATAATGATATTATAAACAAGGAAATGGCTGCCCAAGCTTTCTTTTATATGCAATTTACTTCAATTTTTTTATCTTCAGAATATTTGTACAGCTGAGGAGATTTGATGGCATGATGTTGATGAAAGCCATATCTGATTGTGTAAAGAGACGCAGATGCTGCTAGTCCCATCCTTTGCTCTTCCAAACAGACATTAGCTTTATTTTTTATCAATCACGTGTTAGGCTTTAGGACCGGGTGTAAAGGGTGGACCTGTTGGTCCGGGTTTTAGTTCAGCCCGACACTTATTTCTTATACTAGTTTATTTATCCTTTCATGATAGATTCATATATATATATATTATATAAGAAATAGACCAGATTCATTAGTAGATTTCTGCTGGCCATTACAAGGGGGAAAAAAGAAAATTTCAGAAAGATTTGTCAAAGAGAACCCTTGATATAGCTCTAATGGTGTTAGGAGTAGTCCACAGCAACCACCATAGAGACAAGCACCTGCATTTCTCCATTTCCCTACATATGACACAAAATCCTCTTCTGTTTCCCCTCTTGTTTTCTGCATTTCCACACACAATTTATATGATTTAATCTCACAATGTTAACATGAGAACAAACATCCTTAATCAATAGACCAAACGCTGAGATTCGTTAACTCTGATAATCAGTAGAAAGAAGACTAAACATAACCCTGTCTCTAGACCTCCCTTTTACTATAAAATACTTCCTCAAGACACCTTCTCTTTGAAACCCAGCTTTTTCAAGCACCCTTTGAGACCCCACATTTTCAACATCAACCAAAGCCTCGAGTCTCTCCAAATGTGGCCATTCAACAAACATGGTCTCAACCACCATTTTCACAGCTCTCGTTACAATACCTTTACCCCAATATTTGAATGCCAAAACATACCCAAGTTCACCCCTGCATTTATCATAGCCTGAATTTGCACTCACCGAAATAGCACCAACCGGTCGGTCGTCAATACATATTGCTCTTAGCCAAGGATGAGGCACAACAATGTTCTTTATGTAATTCAAGCCGTCTTCTCTGTTGGTATAAGGTTCCCAAGTACAGAAGCGTGTCACTTTTTTATCACTGGCCCAGACCATGAAATCATCCACATCTGAAACTTGTAATGGTCGGAGAGATAGGTTGGGATATTCATCTTTGGCTTTGGTTTGGTCTAATTGAACAACAGAGGTTACTTCCATGCTGGGTTTCTTGTAAAAAAATTTGGGTTAATCTCTGAATGTGTAATTAATTTGAAGTTTTGGATGAGAACTAAGAAGATTTAGGTTTGGTATATATAGGTAAACGAAAAGATGATAGCTTGGAGAACTTGGTAGGAACCTTAGCCAAACTATGGTGCTTTCCTTTTTGAGTGAACAGCCGCCCCTTTTGAGTCAAGAACTAAGGCAGGTAGACATGAATTTATTTGATTATTTGACCACAAAAATTGGTAGGCAAACTTAATGGTAAAATTTTGACTTTAATTCATCTACTTAACTTAGAATGTCAAATTAAAGTGAATTTTTAAATAATCAACAAGTTTTTTTTTTCAAAATTGATCCAAAAAAGTTGATTATTTATGAAAATAATTTAGGTACAAAAACAATATGTTTTCTATAATTCAAGTCGACACCATCCTCCATCATCCCGTAATGATTATCCTGTCTATAAAAAATAATTTTTTTGCTAACAGAGTGTTCATTGACATCAATATATATATATTTCAAATATAATTAAAAAGTACGGATATTTTATGATTAAAAAATTAAAAAAAATTATTAAGTGTCGGTATTTACGTTGTCGACACTAATTCAAACTTTTGTTCTTGTTGCCATAACCTATTAAAATATATATATATTTTTTTTTATAATCCGATAAGCTTCTTTATTTTTCTTATTAGTTTAATAGGCGTAAGAAAAATTATTATGCTTCAAGTGCAAGTAGATGTGCTGCTGATTAAACTAATGAGGGCAATATGTTTTAAAAATAAATTGTTTTGCCGCCCAAACCAAGCCATCTCAGTCACCCCTTTTTTCCCAATTCTTTTATATCTTCAACCAAGGTTTTCTTTTTGCCGGCGTTCTTGTTGCCGGAACCTATTAAAATAATTTTTTTATTTTTTAATCGCAAAATATTTGTATTTTTTAATTATATTTGAAATATATATATATATAAGTGTCGGCGAACACAACGCAGATATAAAAAATTCATTTTTTTATAGATTGATCAATCATTATATGATTGTGGAAGGTGGTGCTGACAGCGAGATTGTCAGCGCCAACATGAACGGTAGAAAACATGTCATTTTCGTACAAGATTTTACACTTAATCATTTTGAAAAAAAACTCTAAACAAATGTTAAATATAATGGTGAGAGACATTGTAATTCTAAAGAAAGAACATATGTTCAAACCTTCGAGATAATATTGTTAGGAGAAGCAGTTACGAACCTCGAACATAAATTGTAAATCGAATCCGAGGAATAAAAAAAAAAAGAATTTTAAGAATATTTTAATATTAAATGGAACAGACAAATATGGTGATAAGATTTTGCGCAGTGTATTTTAAAGAGGCTTTTTTGGTGCCCTTATTTATTTATATTATCAATTTTAACTAAAAGAGATCCCCAGATTTGGACCAAAAAGAAAAGATCCCCAGAATATATTGAAGATCTTAGTCCAATGGCAGTAATCCAAGTTGACAAATCTCCTTTTTGTTCTCCATTGTATTGAAGACCTCCATTACACTCGAAGGGTCACCACACCTAATAGCAAACATAGAAACTTAAAAGCTTGGTCATAATAGTACTACAGGGATGGTGAATTAGGCCTTAGTTCCTAATTTCCTGAATTGAATGAGGTTTCTGCAGTTTGTTTTTGGTAGAATTTTTAAGCTTTGAGAGGTTGCTGCCATTGTTGGAGTGCTTTTCTGGTGCCTGCAATAGCCAACTTTAACTGAGCTGTTCTTGGGCTTATATTCACATACATACAAATACATATAGATATATGACTTTTTGTGTATTTCTGCATTTTTTTTTATTATATCATAGACTGCTCTGCAAGGAAAGCAGCCTTTTATTACATTGATTCTCATTAGTAGGTTTCTGCTGCATTAAGGTTTCATTAGTAGATTTCTGCTGGCCATTACAAGGGGAACAAGAAGAAAATTTCAGGAAGATTTGTCAAAGAGAGCCCTTGATATAGCTCTTATGGTGTTAGGAGTAGTCCTACAGCAACCACCAAAGAGACAAGCTCCTGCATCTCTCCATTTCCCTACATATGACACAAAATCCTCTTCTGTTTCCCCTCTTGTTTTCTGCATTTCCACACCAAAAAAAAATCATTTCAGTCCTAAAGATTTCATTACAAAAGCTACAAAAAAGAAAAAAACTGCTCACCTCCCATTGCTTGGTTTCTCCATTGTAAGTCTCACCACTGTTGGGATATATGATCACTGGTTTATTTGTCACCTGATGATTCCAATGTCATGGTAAGAAATTCTAGTTTAGTACTACAATGAGCGAGTGGTTCACACATGGATTCCGAGAGCCAGGGGAACGGGGAGAATCTGGTGATATCAGGGCTAGGTATGAGCCCTTCCGGATAGGTAAGTATCCTACAGTCGTAGAGTTATCGAGTGTTGTACTTGACATGACCTTGTGATGGCTCATAAAACGAGCATGTGAGTGTCCTTAGTTGGGCAAGCCCTTTGTGGTACCTTACACTTGGCTCGGACGGCAGACGCGAATGCGAGATGTCACGTTCCATTGTCGGAACAATTCGAACCATCTCAATTAATCTTATCTACTTTAGAATGGAAAACGGGGTATGGTTGTATATAATTCATATTATGATGGTGAAATACATTTAAACATGAACAATTGGGCCCACATACATTAATTTGGGATGATATGGGATGAAACATGAAGTTAGGATTCGAATCCAAACTCAAATTATCAAAATTCACAAGTCTCGAGACATGCTTTTCCCGTTTCAGACCCCTAGCTTCAAAGTTGATTGTCTCGAGACAATAACCCTTGAGTCTCGAGACAAATATAGGTAAGCCCTCCTTAGTACGTTGCTGGCAAGGTAGTTAAGTATAACAAGGACTTATTTGTATAGACCAAATGAAGGGTTACCTTTCTAATAGAGAGAATGAGTCCATGGATGAGCCTTGGAGGGGTACAGTTGATGCCTACAGCAACAACTTGGCTGCATGAATCTGCAATTTTGGCACATTCTGTAATGGGATCACCACTAACCACATTGGTTCCATCTGTTGAACTAAATGAAAACCAAGCTGGGATGTCTATATTTTCCTCCTTGAGAAGCTCTACATATGCCTGCACTCGGATTTCAACCAAAATCATCATTACATACATAACATTATGTCCGTTATTTTACGGTCAATTAACGAATACCTGAGCTTCTAGCTTGTTTGGAATTGTTTCGAACGCAATGAGATCGGCACCCGAGTTGGCCAAAATCTGCAGCCTTCTCCTATGGAACTCCTTCAATGTTTCCAATGTCACCGAAGCACCATAGTTGCCACTGTAAACAGAAACACCATGAATCAATGAGACATATTGCAAGAAAACTGATTATAAAAACCGAAAATGGTACCTATACTCGGATCCATCAGCCAAATAAGCACCATAGCTGCCGACTGAAGCGGCAACTAGAACCGGATGTCGATCAATTTTCGGACTATCAAGGAAGTCCCAATAACCTTTGGCACAGCTTTGGAGATAAATTTCGCGAGCTTCACATGCAATTTCAACACTTCTCTTGATTAAAGTTTCAGCTTCTTCAATGGATAGACCTTTGGCTTCAAAACCCTGAATGGTGGCCTGATATGATGCACTTATAATCACATTTGCGCCTGCTTCAAGGTAATCTAGGTGAACCTGCAAATAGTAGTACATCAAACACGTCAATAACCAAACAAAATGGACTAAACAAATTTCATATTACATATTGGTCAAATTGTGCTCTCAGTCACTATACTTAATAAAATTTGAGATTTAATCCTTGTATTTTAAAAAATTTAAGAACTAAATCCTTTAACTATTTTCATTTAAAAACCCTAACCCAATCGTTGACACTGTTAATATTTTCCGTTAAATTTATCATCGATACAATCATATGATTATACTAACTTCAAACGCGACTAAATTATATTACACTTACGATGTGGGTGAGAAAAAAATAATAAAAATCGTATTTAAATATTTAAAAATATATTTATCTTTTACATTAATAATATTGAATAGTTGAGTCATCCAATTTTGGAGAATTCTAGGGCTTTGTCTCACTTTCAAAAAAGTTGTTTAGACTAAAAAGGATGGAAAATGAAATGTCAGTGATACTTAACACAATTGGACCAATTTTGGGTAGGAAAGCATTTGCCAATAGCCCCTACTTTAATTAAAAAAAGGAATTTTAAATTAATTACGAATATGAGTTTGTCTCATTTCGATTGTAACTTCAACAAAGCCGATTGAGTATTAATTCGATTGATTGACATTGATGTTAATACAAGAGGACGTGAGTTCGAATGAGTTGAAGCGCATTATTCTCCTATTTATGATGGGTTGAGAAGAAAGTATAAATAATCATAAATACTGTGTTAGAAAAAACAGATATGATCGAACTTATGCTTATATAAATGAATAAAAAATTTAAATTATAATATAATATGGATATGTTACCGGAAATAGAAATAGACAAATGTCATGAAAATCTAACATGACAACATAAGCAAACCTCTTAGCTGTCAAGTACAGGTTTTTACACGTGGCTGTCTCATTACAGGTATTTAAAAATTAATAAAGTGATATTTATGAAACTATTAAAGTAAATAATTATTAAATAAAATTAATAACATAATAATATGTGAATTAAAAATTAATTTCCAATCCACCTAAAAGTTGCTTACGGGAGAAAACAGATCCTAAAACCTTAAATCTGAGATCTAAAGACTTATAAGTATATTTATTATTTATAAAAATATTTAATATTTAATTATTTTTAAATAAAGTCAAACCTCAAACCCCAACTTCAATATTTAAAATTGAATTTGAAGTTTATGATTCAGGATTTAAGGTTCGAATTTAAAATTTAAAGTTCAGAGTTTGAATTTTAAGTTCGTGATTTAGAATTTAGAGTTTGAATTTAAAATTTAGGATAAAAAATTACAAAAAATTATGTATTAATATTATGAAAAAAATTATTAAAATATCAATTAATAATTGAAAAGAAATCATGAATGATGTGAAAAATTCACTAAAAAAATACTGTCAATGGCAGAGCCAAAGAGTAAGCAGGGCTCGGCCCCTAAAATGAATTTTTTTTCTATTTAGGCCTTTATAATTTATAAACTTTTAAATTTGTAATATTAAAATTAAACTTTAAACCCTAAAAATAATAAAAATATAGTTTAATCCTTTAAAAATTATAGAAATATAAATTATTAAAACAGTAAAATTATATTTTTATTATCATAACCCAAAAATAAAGTTTTGACTTCACCGCTGAACACAGTCAAACAATGAAAATAATTTAAAATTAGGGGAAAAACCTGTTTGTCGTGTTATACTTCATTACCCCGACAATGAGACAAAAACCAGAAATTTCTTTGAACTTCTTTAGAAATCCTACGTGGTAATGAAGAGACATGCATTCGAAGTTAAAGAAGGAAATGGAAAGTACCCTTCGAACCAGTTGGGGAAAAGAGATAAGACATTTGGCACTCCATAGAGGATCATTGAGGTCTTGACCATGGCGTTCAAGCTCGGTGGCCAACCCACCGTCCACCACCGCATAACCACAGCACCCTGCTAGAAAATCTGCCATAAACGACGACGATTCCACGCCTCCCAATCCCATTTCTGGTAAAAAGAAATTAAGAGAGCTAAGCTCTGGCAATTAAAGCTTTTTCAAAGGAGATTGGAAGAAGAATAAAGAAAGTGAAGGTGGCGATTGTTTAAACTTTGCAGTTGTCGTAAGAATACACACGTAACCATTTTATAGTTGCAAGGTTTCGTGTTAATTTACAAGTTTCTCCTTGGAAGTGGTTTCAACCCATAAAAATATCTTTTATTATTTATTATATCGTATTATTTTAAAATAAAATGTTGTTTCTATCATTTATTAAATTTTGAATATTATCCACAAATGTTGAGTGGCATATTTAGATTTCGATTCTTTTAGGAGTTTGACCTTATAAATTTTAAAAAATATATTATAAAAATATCCAATTTCAAGATTAATTATAGGAATGACTTGAATTTTACAGTAGAATTGGGAATGATTACTTGTCTAGGTGGCACCACCTTAAAAATCTAAAAAAAAAAAAATCAACTTTTTTGGTGCTGCATAACAAATTGGTGGCATCGGACTGGAGCGTGTAGGGGCAAAATATTTAGGGATCTGATGAAGTAATTACCCTTTTTAGATTGACTCGAAAAAAGAGTGTCAAATGAGAGTCCCTAACCTTTTTTCCCCTTTTTTGGGGGGATTTTTTGGGTGGTGTCAGCTGGGAAAGTAGCAGCACCCAACTCTCTGTAGAAATCAGGTCATTCCCATAATTAATTAATATTGAAGTTGAATTATTTTCATAATTTTTTAAATTTATAGAGTCAAATTTCTAAAAAAGCCTTAAATTTCAATGGAAGAATGGAGTTCGAATCTTGGAAGTGACATTGTTGATAGGGGTAACCATGAACTCCGAAAATAAATAGTAAAATAACCATTAAAAATATAAAAAATAATATTTGAAAATATTTTATTTTATTTTAAATTATGCTTCATATCCTTATTAAATTATATTTTTATTATGACTTAATTATTTAATATTTTACATATATTTAATAATCCAGAATAAAAACAATTCAAAAGAATTTTCTCTATAAAAAAATGTGAAAAATGATAAATAGATAAGAGCTACATATCAGTTAAAGGAAAATATTTTCAATTTATTTTAATATTATATTATATTATAAAAACTTTAGGTTTAATATTTGACTTTTATTTTAGAATAATGTGAAATGTTTAAAAAATAATGATACAATGTAGTATATATATTTTTATAATTTAAATATATATATATATTTATCAAGCAATCTAATTATATTTCGTAATTAATTTTAAATAATAAATCAAATAGGTTTATAACTTAGATTTTTAATACATAATTTTTCAGCAAGACACTTAATTTTTTTTTAGTTTATCAAACAACACCTTAAATAATTATGATGAATAAATACTATAAATTATGTAAAATATCTATACAATTATTTAAACCCCTAGCTGAGTTGTTTCATAGGTTAACCGAGTACCAACTCAGTTGAGAAATACTAATATACCCTTTCTATTAAATGATTACTATTATTATCTTGATGGTGTATTCGTCTTTTCATACTTCTATATACTCTTTAAATAAAAGATCTAAAATTAATATATCCAAAAATTGAACATGTGTTGAATAGATTTATAAACGAGTTCTTTACCACTACACCAATAATCATTATTGAGAAAATTTTAAAAAATATTTTTTTACATAAAATGTTTTCTTTCACGCACATTGTATATCTATACCATTATTTAAACCCCTGATTGAGTTAACATGTTAGTGTCGTGAGTTAATTGAATATCATCTCAGTCGAAAAAAAGACTAAATATGCCATTTCTATTAAATTATTACGATTATTACTTTGATGACATTTTTGTTTTTCATACTTTTATATAATATTTAAATAAAAGAACTAAAATTAACATATATAGGGATTCAACTAGACCTGCTCATAGGCTGGGCCACTCGGCCCGTCCGAAAAGTGGGAGGGTTTGGGCAAAAATATAGGCACGAAAAATGAGTTTAGGAAAAAATAAGGCCCGTTTTAAAAACGGTCTGGGCCCTAAGTAAGATATTTTTGGCCCGAGCCCAGCCCCGCCTGAATTCACTAAATGACAAAAAAAAATTCTGCTACTTTTTCGTTATTTTAATGATATTTTCTTGTTGTCTTCTCCCTATTTTGCGACCATTTTACTATTATGTTGTTATCATTTGGATATTGTCTAACACTTGTTTTATTGTTAATTTTGTTATTATTTTAGAGACATTTTCTTGTTAAGTTGCATATATCTTAGTATTATTTATGTATACGTACATATTTTCTAAAATTTATTTTCAATTTGTTCGAAAATATTTATTTTAATGTTTTTAGTATTTTTGATGCATTATATATATTTAAAAATTTTGAACAAAAAATAATATAATATAAAAAATTTTAATATAGGCGGACCGGGTCGGACCTGGGTTTAGCATTTTTATCTAGGCTGGGCTTGGACAAATTTTTAGGCCCATTTTTCGGGTTAGACTCGGGCCTAAATTTTTGTCCGAACCCAGCCCGGCCCGTTAATAGATAAACTAGTTTAAACTAACTTTTTTTATTTTAATTCCGTACATATTGCATATGTGTTGTTGTTATTATTATTAGTTTCAAATCATACGTTTGTTTTTTACTGTATATTATTTTTAAGCATATATTTCGATCTTAATAATATGATTTCTGCACGCATATGCATGTAATAAAATATCTAACATGAATTAAAATAATAATAATAAACGCAACCAAATGCATATTTATTCTTTAAAAAATGGAATCACAATGACAAATTAAAAATATATAATAAAAATGGCATAAATTAATACATAATTGCTTTTTATTAATGTTTTTCTTTTTATGGTTGCTTACTAGTTCTGTTTCGTATGGAATTTGAAAACCTTTTTATGTCAAATTTTGCTATTAGATCCTATAATTTGTATAAATTGTGGATTTAGTATCTATATTTTAATTTGATTATTTTTAGCCCTTGTACTTTTAGAATTTAAAAATCTACAAAAAAATCATTAAGTTATGTTATTCTTTTAAAATTTTGATGTGTCAAATATATCATCACATGTGTAATACTATGTACGTCTGTTATTTTTACATAACGGTCGTCGTTCGTATTAAGACTAAAATTTTGAAATTAAAAAATATACCCACTAAGAATGATCCAATTGATGAATGTGGACTGAATCTATAACTTTACTCGTAATACAGGACTAATGACATAATTTAACACGATGTATGATAAAAAAACATCGAAATTAAGTGTAAAAACGTTGGGTCACAAAATATTATCATTGCCTAAAGGCTTGAACTTTATAATAAAGATATGATGAAGACAGAACATGAGTGGAAGCATATTAGGCCTTAGTCATAATAGTACTACAGGGATGGTGAATTAGGCCTTAGTTCCTAATTTCCTGAATTGAATGAGGTTTCTGCAATTTGTTTTTGGTAGAATTTTTAAGCTTTGAGAGGTTGCTGCCATTGTTGGAGTGCTTTTCTGGTGCTTGTAATAGTCATGCATACAGATTCATGACTAAATTACCCAAAAAGGCCCTTTTATTTTAAAAAACACGGAAATAGGCCACTTTTTATAAAATTGACAGAAATGGGCCGTTTTTATTAAAACGCGCGCAGCTAGTGCCGTTTTCAGGGGAAAATCAGAAAAGTTTGTCCAGCTCAGTGCTTTTTTCCCCTGATCAGTAAAGCGCTTTCACCTTAGTGCGTTAAGGAAAAACGCATCCAGGTTAGCGCATTTTTAAGAGTTGATGGAGAAATTTGAGAGATTTAAGAGAGAAATGTGAGAAAATAGTAGGTGGGGGATTTTATATTTTTTTTTATGACCATTGGGGGTGGGGGTTGGTGACTGTTGGGGCCAACGACTATTTAAAATAGCCATTGGAAGTGACTATTTGGGGGGGGGGGGGGAGAATGCGCTGACCTAGACGCGTTTTTCCTTAACACGTTGAGGTGGAAGCACTTTACTGGTTAGGGGGAAAAACACGCTGAGCTGGACGCGCTTTTCTGATTTCCCCTAAAAATGGCACCAGCTGGGCGCGTTTTAGTAAAAACGGCTCATTTCCGTCAATTTTACAAAAAGTGGCCTATTTCTGTGTTTCTCAAAATAAAAGGGCCTTTTCTGATAATTTAGTCATGAATCTGAATGCATGTGAATATAAGCCGAAGAACAGCCCAGTTACGTTGGCTATTATAGGCACCAGAAAAGCACTCCAACAATGGATTTTTACCTGAGTTTTTTTTTAATTTAAAAAAAATTAAATGATGTAGAAATAATTATATATAACATAAAAATGATAAAATTTACTTGAGTTTAAAATAATTTAAAATTAAAATATTTGTAACATGGATTTTTTTTCTAAAAAGTCGATACCTAAAATATATAATTTAAACTCAAAATATCGGTTGAATTATCATCTTTGCTCATCCTATAAGTAGTAATGGAAGGTAATGCTGACAGTGAGATTGTCAGCGCCAACTTGAACGGTAGAAAACAGGTCATTTTCGTACAAGATTTTACACTTAAGTCATTTTGTAAAAAAAAAAAAAAACTCTATATGTGATTTAAAAATTAATTTCCAATCCACTTGAAAGTTACTTATAATTTGAGAACTTAATTAGAACATTATGAAATCTAGAAACTTAATTTAAAATTCGATGTATAATTTTGAGGTGTAAGGTGAATTAACCCTATGATAAATCATAACATATTTATAGGTTCGATACTCATTAACAAATTGATTTTATATTATAAGTTAAATTTTAATTTTTTTTGGTGCTATAAATTTCCTTAAAAGAATATAAATTTTAGAATTTTTATAAATATTTTGATTTTAAAAATTATTTTAATTTGTTAATTTTAAAATTGACAGGAATCAAAGGAGTATATATATCAATCTGTTGTTTGAATTATTCGAGCTATTTAAATTATAAAATTCAACTCGAATCTCGAATTATAAATATTTTTAATATTATAAAACATAAAAATATTAAAATTAAATAATAATAATAATATAGAAATGAAAATATTTCTCAAGCTCTAAGAAAGTTTGAAAGCTGATGTCGAAACCGTTTTTTGAAAACAAAAATTTTAGTTGTCGACTTTTTAAAAAACAAAACTGGAGTCACCACCGATCCTTTATTAAGGTGTGATCGGCCCACCTTAAAAATAATTTTGGTCTGCGAAATTTGAGAAAACAGGTTCGGGAGTCAGTTACGCACGAGGAAGGATTAGCACCCTCGTAACGCCCAAAATTGGTACCAAATTGATTTTTTTAAATGCCTTGGTGTCGAAAATTTGAAAAGATTTTAAAAGGAAACTTTTTATTTCATGAATGGATTAAAATAATAAGACAATTCTTATTTCAAAGAAATAAAACACCACACCCAGTAAGTTAGGGCACAATGTTTTTAAATCTTCAAAATACCCGAATATTGCCTTTTGTTTTTAAAAATTCTTATTTCGAGAAGAAAATGTCATGACCAGTAAGTTAGGGCCCAACATTTTGAATTCCCGAGAATAAGCTTTTATTTAAAATTTGTGAATTTGTTGCAAAACAAATACTTGGCTTCCTAAATTCATCGAAAAATAATCGCGATCCAGTAAGTTAGGACACAATCTTTCACGAGAATCATGAACGCCAAATATTTTGGAATTTATAAAATAGGATGATTTAAATACTTTGAGAAAATCAAAATAGATATTTTTAAAAGAGATGCTAAAAAGGGTTAGGGCATAACATGAAACAAATACTCTAAGACAAATATGAATAAACATTTACAAGTATATATACAAGCACATTATATAATTAAATCTACAAATATGTGTACACATATATTTAACGCATATGTACAAAGATACACATAAAAGATGAAATGGGATATATCAATCAAAATATGATAAAAATGCATGTATGTATTTGGAAACCGTGAAAATAAATTAAGCATAAAAGCATGTACATGTGTATATATTTACAGAATAAAAAATGTATATGTGAAAATTGTGAAGATAACAAATATCAAAATACGCATATGTATATATATTTACAAAGAAAAGTATAATTATATCGTAAAAAAAACAAAATAAAAAAAATATGTACATAAATATTTTTAAAAAACAAAGAAAAACTATAAAAGTTTTATTTATCTATGCGAAAGTAAGAAAATAAAAATAAAAAATGTATAGAATATATAGGTATATTATATACTTTTTTAAAAAAAGTGTATATATGTATATATTATATAAAAGCCATGCGTATGCACATGTATTATAATAGCAATGCATTCAAATAAATATACAGTATATACATATTTATAAAAGTAAAAAAAGGTTTTTTGAAATTAAAAAGAAAAAATGTTCGTATGTACACGAAAATAATAATTGCAATATTAAAAATAATAAATAATAATAATAAACAAGTATAATATAATAATAAATAAATAATTAAATAGAAAAAATAGTTCAAAAGAAAAAATGGATTAAATTGGACAAAGGACAAAAAACAAATTTGAAAAGAAAAAATAAAAAGAGAACTACTTTGAATGCGCAGGAAACAAGGGAGGACCAAAAGGGAAATTATTCCCGCCTTCCCAAAACGCTGCGCAGTGATGGGCCAAATTGAAGCAAAATTAAAATCTGCGAACCAATTTTAAAAAAAAGAAAAACAGGATTTAACTGAAACGCGTTGCAAAAGGGAGGGGCCAATTGCGCAAATTCCCCATTGAAGCCAAACGCGCGGATCCTTCCCTTCGGGTCGGGTCACCGCGCTGGTCAGGCTAAGACGAAGCGGCGCCGTTTTGATCTGTTATTTAAAACAGATTTTTTCTTAAAAAAAACATTTGAAACAGAGTAAAAGAAAGAAAAAATAAAAAAAAAAAAAACTTAAAGGTTCTCTGGTGCTCTGCTAGGGTTCCGCCCCTAGCATCATCGCGCCGCCGCTCAATCGGCCTTCTCACCAAACTCCGATCACGACGGAGATGGCGGTGGCACGGCGTTTTCAGGTATATTTTCCTCCCTTTTTGTTATTTTAAATGAAATAAAATGAAAATAAGGGAAAAAAATGTAAAAACGATAAACACTTTTAACAATAAAAAAGAAATCACCTTTAAAAAAACAAGTTTTTTTTGCTGCTTTTATTCTCGATTCTCTCCGTTAAAAATCCGTCCCCTATTTCGGTATACAAGTTCGGCTTTTATAGCCCGAGAAAATGCTTTGTATCCTTATTTTACAAGATTGGGACTCTTTTAATCCGTTTTTGCAGGTAGTTGTGGAGCAAACGGCGCGGGGTAGGCCGAGACGTGCGGCACTTGGAATCTGCTGGAGGCGGGGGTGCGACGCGGGGCTGCTGGGCGTGCTTGAAGGCTTGCTGCGGCGCTCCTTAGGCAATGAGGCTGCCTAGGGTTTCCTTTCTTTTCCATTAATTTTAGTCCTGGGTTAAGAATTAGCTATTGGGCCTGTTTGTTTTATTATTGGGCTTGTAATTGTTGGACTGTTTATTATTTTTTTGTTTTAGTTTATTATGTGGGCCCAGGCCGATTGGGCCTTATTACAGCTGAAATTTAAATATGTCTCTTTCAAAAGTGAAAAGTTTTATATATTCTATTATCAAAATTTCCACTCATTGTGTCCATCAATCTAAAAGGTGACTTGACTTGTACACATTGGTTGAACTTTATTTTTGTGCAATAAAAACTTGGACATTTGCATGCAATGCGAAAGACTTAAGACTTAAAAGGCCTATAATATTTCATACTATCATTTTTTCTGGTCCTAAATTAAAGATTTTTAAAATTTCAAATTAAGTCATTACTCATAATTTGAGAACTTAATTAAAACATTGTAAAGTTTAGTGGTCAATTTAAAATTCGATGTATAATTTTGAGATGTAAGGTGAATTAACCATTTTGGATATTTATTAACAAATTGATTTTATATTTATATTTTTTGTACTGTAACAAAATTTACTTAAAAAATTAAATTGTAATTTTTTATTTTAAAAAATTAAATGATGTAGATATAATTATATATAACATAAAAATGATAAAATTTACCTGAGTTTAAAATAATTTAAAGTTAAAATATTTGAAACATGGATTTTTTTTTCTAAAAAGTCGGTACCTAAAATATATAATTTAAACTCAAAATATCTGTTGAATTATCATCTTTGCTCATCCTATGCGTAGTAATGGTTCCAATAGGGTTTAAAGTGCTATAATTTAGTCTTTTTTAATGACTTAGATTTAGACGATTATTTATATAGAGTAAGGAGTGGGCAAGAAAACTACAACCTTGATATTAATAAGTTAATGAAATCCACAAATATTAAAATCTCATTCTTCAAAATTAAAATGGACAAAAAAGAAAGACTTGACTAAAGTGGTGGAACATTATTTTGATGCAGTATTGATTGGGCAAAAAGACTTGGAAATTGCATGCTATGCCAAACATGAAAACTACACATTTGTGTATAAATAAGTTGTATGCCAAGCACAATCCTTCTTCACACCCAACAAGCATGAACACTCTCCATTTCCTTATTTCACTCTTCCTCTTCTCATGCTTCCTTTCTCTTGTCTTGCCTTTTTCACCTCCTCAAACTCATCTCCCTAAGCAATGCCTTGATGACCAGAGAGCTCCTCTGCTGCAATTGCAGCATCATCTTTACTATGCCCCTAATTTTACTTTCTCTTCCAAATTTGACCTCTGGGATGTCAACACTGATTGTTGTTCTTGGGAAGGAGTCACTTGTGATGCTTATGGTCATGTCGTTGGCATTGATCTTAGTTACAAAAAGCCTTTCAGGCAGCTTCCACTCCATATTCGATCTCCATCGTCTTCAACGCCTTAATCTTGCTGGAAACAACTTTAATACCACTCTGTTTTCGTATGGGTTTGATAAACTCCAAAATCTAACTCATCTCAACCTTTCAAGCTCATGTTTCCATGGCCAAATTCCAATGGAGATCTCACACCTAACAAGGTTAGTTTCTCTGAACTTATCTTATCAAGATGTTTGCTATTGGAGAAATGGTTACTATTATAATCCAGCTACTTTAAAATTGGAGAAACCAAACTTCAAGACATTTATCAAGAATTTGAAGTTTCTCACGGAGCTATATTTGGATAGTGTGGACATTTCAACTCAAAGTGCTAAATGGTGTGAAACCACATCTCTTGTACTTTCCAACCTGCGTGTGTTGAGTCTGTCAAACTGTGGTTTGAAAGGTCCATTATGTTCTTCACTCTCAAGACTCTCTTTTCTTTCCAAACTTATCCTTGATGGGAACCCAATCTCTTATTTACCTCCCAATTTCTTGGTAAATTCCTCTCGTTTGGTTTCTCTCAGTTTGAGGGTTGCAATTTGAATGGGCATTTTCCAACCGGAATTCTCTTATTGCCAAAAATTCAAAGCACTGACATTTCATTTAATGACCAACTTATGGGTCAGTTGCCAGAATTTCCAGCAAACAATGCATTACTGAGTCTGTCACTTCATGACACAAATTTCAGTGGAAAACTACCCCAATCAATTGGTAATCTTAAGTTCCTGACAAATTTAGAGCTTGATTATTGCAATTTTTTTGGACCTATTCCATCCTCAATTGCAAATCTTAGTCACCTGGTCAACCTATATCTAGGATGGAACAAGCTTTCTGGATCAATACATTCTTCTTTATTTACTCTTCCATCGTTGAAGACATTGTCTCTTGGAGAAAACCAATTGGTTGGGAAAATTGATGAGTTCCCCAATGCATCTTCTTCTTCAATTGAGAGATTATATATGGGCAATAATTATTTAACAGGACCAATCCCAAAGTCAATCCTTCAACTTCCAAGTCTTGAACTACTTCATATCGAAGGCAATAGCTTCAGTTCCATGAAGCTTGACATGTTTGTCCAACTCAACAACTTAAGGACTCTTGGCTAAACAATATAAGCTTGTTAATTGAAAGCGACAACAGAAGTCTTACTTTTCCCCCATTAGAGAGACTAAGAGTAAGGTCATGCAACCTTACTGAATTTCCAGGATTCATTAAAACGCAAGACAAGTTGGTTGACTTAGATCTTTCTAACAATCATATCCATGGTTTTGTGCCCAATTGGTTGTGGAAGAGCAGTCTTTCATGGGTAGACCTTTCCTTCAATGTGATTGATTTTCCAAAACAGCTTCCCTTAAATGATGCAAACTTCTCATTTCCAATGTTGACAAAATTGGATTTGAGATCCTGTAACATAAGTGCGTTTCCAGAGTTCTTAAAGAGTCTAAAAAATTTAGAAGAATTCGACGCATCTTATAACAATTTGAGTGGCCCAATTCCAAATTGGTTATGCAATATGAGTCTACTTAGCGGTTTTGATGCATCTAATAACAAATTGAGTGGCTCAATTCCAAATTGTTTGGACAATATGAGTCAACTTGGCAGTTTCGATGTATCTTATAACAATTTGAGTGGCCCAATTCCAAATTGCTTGGGCAATATGAGTGCACTGAGTTGGTTGGGTTTGCAAGGAAATAACTTCACTGGAGTGATACCAAAATTTTCAAAAGCAACCCAACTGCAATTTCTGAAAGTTAGTGAGAATAGATTGGAAGGGAAGTTGCCCAGATCATTAGCAAAATGCACTCGACTTATGGTTTTGGATGTAGGAAGCAACATGATCAATGATACATTCCCTTTTTGGTTGGAGAAATTGACTGACTTGATGGTTCTAATATTGCGGGAAAACAGATTTTGTGGTCAAATTAAACATTTCAAACATAAATCTGTTTTCCCAACTTTGGATGTATTGGACATTGCTTCAAACCAGTTTTCTGGTGAACTATCCATTGATTTCCTTCAACCCATTCGACTAAGGTCACTCAAAATAGGTGGGAATAAATTGGAAGGGAAGCTGTCGAGATCATTAGCCAATTACTCAGCACTTGAGGTTCTGGACCTTGGAAATAATATGGTTCATGATACATTCCCATTTTGGTTAGAGAAGCTACCTTCCTTGAAGGTTCTCGTTTTGCGAGCAAACAGATTCTACGGCACAATTTCTAAAATCGACACGGAACGTGGGTTTCCAAAGCTACGCATATTGGACATTACTTCCAACAATTTTTCAGGTGACTTGTCCATTGAATTTTTGCAGAGTTTGAAGGCAATGGCGAAGATGACTAATGACGAAAAGGCTAAGCTGGATTATATCGGAGAGAATTATTATCAAGACTCTGTGACAATTGTTAACAAAGGGATTGAAATGTTCTACCAAAAAGTCTTGACAATTCTTACTTGTCTTGACCTTTCCAACAATAGTTTCCATGGGAGAATACCAGAAGAGGTACAAATGCTGAGGTCACTCACAGTGATGAACTTATCCAACAATGGCTTTTCTGGTGAAATCCCATTAGCATTTGAAAATCTAAAAGATCTTGAATCTTTGGATCTCTCAAGAAACAAGCTGTCAGGGAAGATTCCTGCACAACTTACAAGTTTAACTTTTTTAGTAGCATTGAACTTGTCTTACAACCAACTTGAAGGGAGCATACCACAAAGCAACCAATTCATTACGTTTACAAATGATTCCTACCGTGGGAACCCAAAATTGTGTGGGCTGCCATTGTCAAGGAAATGCAATGAAGTTGGTCTTCCAATGCCACCACCTTCAGGGGAAGATGAAGATTCATGGTTATATGCTCTGTCTACTTGGAAAATTGCGTTGATAGGTTATGCTAGTGGATTAGTCGTTGGGCTATGTATTGGATATACAGTGCTGAATGAGTTGGGAAACAAATGGGTTGACAAGTTCAAAAAGTGTGGGAAAAGAAATAGAAGAAGATGTAGGTGACTCCATCAGAATTCTTGCTTCAAAATTAGCTGGTAAGCATTTGTCTTTCTAATTTGAACAGATAGTTGTTGATATGTATATATATATATTGGTTATCATAACCTCATTTTTTGCTGTCTTTACCAAGTTCACTATCATATCGTACTCGTAATTTTATGCTACCATTGAGCAATCCAGAAGGTACTTGAAGCAGGACATGGAATGTACTGTTGTGAGGTTCATGAAGAATGTAGGCAATGATCCTAACAAGATCAATCCACTGGTTTGTAATTTTGCTTTATATGCACTTTTTTCCTTTTGTAGTTTTCCATGAGTACAAATAACTGTTTATTCATTTTGGATCCAGGTCCCTGTGGATTTGGGGGATGCAATGTTTCACTGCTACTCAATTTCCATGCTAATAATGATATTATAAACAAGGAAATGGCTGCCCAAGCTTTCTTTTATATGCAATTTACTTCAATTTTTTTATCTTCAGAATATTTGTACAGCTGAGGAGATTTGATGGCATGATGTTGATGAAAGCCATATCTGATTGTGTAAAGAGACGCAGATGCTGCTACTCCCATCCTTTGCTCTTCCAAACAGACATTAGCTTTATTTTTTATCAATCACGTGTTAGGCTTTAGGACCGGGTGTAAAGGGTGGACCTGTTGGTCCGGGTTTTAGTTCAGCCCGACACTTATTTCTTATACTAGTTTATTTATCCTTTCATGATAGATTCATATATATATATATATATATATATAGAAATAGACCAGATTCATTAGTAGATTTCTGCTGGCCATTACAAGGGGGAAAAAAGAAAATTTCAGAAAGATTTGTCAAAGAGAACCCTTGATATAGCTCTAATGGTGTTAGGAGTCACAGCAACCACCATAGAGACAAGCACCTGCATTTCTCCATTTCCCTACATATGACACAAAATCCTCTTCTGTTTCCCCTCTTGTTTTCTGCATTTCCACACACAATTTATATGATTTAATCTCACAATGTTAACATGAGAATAAAC